>CM060842.1:48752500-49352500 GCA_030762175.1 Metallyticus violacea
AAGGAAGCGTTCCAGGTCTAAGTCTAGAGTGCCTCACCGGCATTTGCCATTTATGAAGACTTGGGAAAACCTGGAAAAAATCTCAGTCAGAGAATCGAATCCGCTCACCTCGGCTACCTATGACAGCCTAGATCGAAATACATTAACACGTATACTTGGAATGACTATGGGAAAGCAGCAAGATGAAGGAATAGTGAGATGGTTTGGGAAAAATATACTGGAAAACACTGAGACATAGGTCTTTGACTTATTGTAGCCACCTAAACGTCATTGTGGAGCAAGGTTATGACTTTCAGCATTTGAAATAACATCTTTTAGAAAGACCTGCCTCTGTGAACGTACGTTTGTCCAAGCACCAAATTCACACACTCTCTACCCGTATAACATTCATGGCATGTCTTAAAAAAAATAAGTTCGCACAAATCAGTTTTCTTTGCATTTTGGTATTTGATGACTGCTCAAAATGAACATAAATTAATATGTACATTCGATGTCGCCTGATTACTGGTAACAGTTTTTCTCGAGAGATGGGGGTTTTTGTGCTAGTCTGATGAAAGCATCAAAGAGGCGCGTGACCTGTGAACAAAGCCACCTGGAGTGTAAATCACAAGACAACAGCCTTCCACATAAGAGATTTATACTTGAAAAAGCGATCCTAATAGATGTTTAGGGGCTCTCATCTGCCTGTCCAGGTGCTATTGGAACATCCCAGCCTTTAGGGGAGCACCATATCCCATTAACACCCCACCCCCAGTGTAACTGCTTATTAAGGGCGGCCACGCTGTCAGGGATGTGAGCAGGGTAAATGAAAAACACACAGGTGTTGCTAAAACGCATCAATTGCAAGCGGAACGGTGTGTTTCACCCACTTTGAGGCTAATGCACGATCATCACCTGCACCATTAATAGTAAATTGAATGTATTATATGCTGCATTCGTAATGGGAAACTGAATTACTAATAGAAGCGTTGCACATGAATGCGTGTCCATTCCTTGCCTCTCATCCGTGTTATCTTGACGTAACATCAACATAACAAAATCACCCCCCATAAGGTTTTACATCATTTCTAAAGATTGCTGTATTATTTATTCATAAACATTATATTTATAATATAAATTAAAAGAAAAGAAACGTTTGGACAAAAATAACAATAACTAAAGAAGTAGATACCTTCCAAGAAGTTTGTTACTATTTACATGCCTGATATTGAGGGTATCACACCTGTTCTAAATTTATACTCCGCCTAACCTTAAAAATATATTTCGCTGCAACCTATCTGCTTCCAATTTACCTCGTCCCGTGGCAGGCTCATAACCTTGCCAATGCCTTAAATGTAAAACCTATGCGCTAATTATGCCCTGTCATTCATTCCGCAGCCCTAATTTATCCACAGAATTTAACATTTCTTCATTTGCTACCTGTTCTTCTAAGAACGTTGTATATGTGCTATCTTGTAAACTTTGCAAAGCATTTTATATTGGTTTAACTTCTACTGTTGTTTCGCTACGTATGAACAATCATAGACGTTCGGTTAAAACCAAGTCTCCCTTGCCGGCTGCCCAGCATGCCATGTCTCACTATAAGGATTTCAATTATGCATTTAATACTACACTTATTGATGCGTTACCGACTCATAGCTCCGATAGTTTACTCAAGAGATAGAGAAATGGTAGCTACACTTGTACATAACGCGTGTACATCACCTGGATTAAATCTTACATATAAACATTTATATTCTCGCTTTCTCTAGTCAGTCCTGGTGGTGTAGTGGTAACTATGCTTGCCTCCTAAACCTAAGATCGCCGGTTCGATCCAGGCCAGGACCAATGAACTTATTTATTTATTTACGGCATGAAAAGAATCTCAAGCCTGAAAAAGAGGCCTCTGAGAAAAATTATGTATGTATATATACATACATATGTATATAGGACGAGTATTTACAGTGTCGCAGCCATTTTCCTCCGAAACGAAGGGGAAAATCAAAATATGCTTCCGACAAAATTTGAAGTCTCTTAAGGGGACATAAGATAGCGACATTAACTCATCCTTGAAATGTCATTCTCAATATCATTTCAAGGTCAAACGATTTTTTCAAATGCAAAGGTGTATTTCCCCCCCCCCCCCAATCTTCCGGGAATGGAAAGAGCATTCAATTTTCAATATAAAAGTTTTAGTACATCTATCAGCTAGGGAAGATAGATGATGTGATATTGGATAAATAAGACAGCAAATGTTTTTCACTCACTTTCACCTCTCTCTCTTTTATTTTGTTGTTGCTATGAAGGAAACTCATTTGTTTACACGCACCGAAGCCCGTTTGTTAACATCGGTACATAAACGAGTGCTCACCATTGCCAATTCAAACCTCCTTTGAGGTTTGAAAGGAGGCAGCCATCTGTTAGAAATGTTCAACGACTTGCAAACTTGCTCTCCGAAACGGAAAGTGTCGCACCAAGAAATCACATCGAATGAGAAGTGCCACTGGGGAAAATTCGGAAGTCACTGTATTAACTGCAGTTGCCGCTAATCCTCACCAAAATTCCCTTCAACTGGAATTGGATTCGGGAATCTCTAAAAGGATGGTATCACAAATACCATCCATATCACATTAGCCTACATCAAACTCTTCATGGGGATCATTTTCAGCAGTGTGTTGAATTTAGCCAACAGTTCTACTACAAATTCAAAACGGCAACTTTTCCAACATACGTAAATCGATGCCAGTAAAGTGAAAGTGAGTTAAAAACATTTGCTGTCTTATTTATCCAATATCACATCACCTGTCACTCCTAGCTGGTAGATGTACTCCAAATTTTATACTGAAAATTGATTTTTTTTCCATTCCCAGAAAAGAAAATACACCATTCTATTTGAAAACAGGAATTTGACTTTGAAATGACGCTGAGAATGGCATTTCAAGGACGAGTTAAGGTCGCCATGTTATGTCCTCCTAAGAGCACTTCAAATTTTGTCTGAGGCATTTTTTGATTTTCCCCTTCGTTTCGGAGGAAAATGGACGCAATACTGCATATCCCGAAAGTACTGATCTTCGGTTTCCTTTAACATAGAACGCCGAGCGGTCATTTTATTTTAAGAAGTTGCATTGAGTCACGGACATGTATTGCAAGCTTAGATACCACAAGAAAATTTTAAGCCTCTGTTGGTTAGCAGTTCAAGAGTAAACATGTTTCGACGACGATGTCCATAGGCCTCGTCCTCTCACAGATGAACAATGACTGACTTTCAATGATATTTCCGAGGATCTATCGGATCTGCAGGACGGCCAGACATAGACAATATGATGGGGAAGAATGAAATAACTCAGACCAAGATGTGCATCCTGCAATTGTTTCGGAGAGTAACAACAGTGCAGATAATGAACGTGACTCGCCAGTTGTCTTGGGGACTTCCATTCTTCAGTCAGAAATACTTAACATTTCTGCATTTTGCTTTTGAAAACATTAATATAATGTTTTTGATCAGATTCATCGATGACTGACATTTATTCTACAATTGGGTTGCAAATGTCACTGTCCTTCGCTGCAGAACACGATTAGCAAATATGAACAGAGAGCAGCTGATGAAAAACTTCCCGAGATGAAGTTAATATCACCATATCGAAAAAAGAGGTGAAATGAACTTTTTACTACAGTGAAACTTGGTAGCAAGCTGGAAGCTGAAGGGGCTGATTTGGAAACGTACAAGAAGGAAAATATCTGATATTATTAAAACACATGAAAACCTCTCTGTATATGTAAATACCCTTAACTGTTTATCAACGGAAATTAAAGAGGGAAAAAAATCTGCTGGACAGTTCAAGGTACCCTGGAGTTGAGATACAGAATAATGCAAAACGATATTCGGAATGCGAGTGATTAGTTTCTGCAACAAAGTTTGCAGTCGGCGTACTCAGATGGCAAGAAAATATTCGGTTCATTGTGGGACACGCCGATAGCCAGTGAATGTTTTCTTCAGCATTCTTGACTCAGCTGCCTTGGATTATTTTTAAGGCAATACCAGGAAGAAGTCTAAGTTGCAGACATGTTATTTTAAATTCGCAGAACTACACACCGAATATATGGAAGCTAGAAATCAAATAAGGTGGGTGGAGGAAGATGAAGAAGGAGAAGAAGAAGGTCCATACAAACCAAAAAGTGGATAATCGGAGCCAACAAGGAAAATAAATGCAGAAAGACAGTTTGTGGATCCTGCATAAAACAAACAATACAGAAATGCATTTATATTGAATGTAAATAGTACACTGGAATCATATTGTAGTTTTGCATTGTTGTAATTTGTATTTTTATTTGTCCTGTCTAAATACAACGGTATAACATTCAGAACACACAAATATACTTTTAACGAAATGTCAAAAAAGTTTTCCATAGGCACTTTATAATATTTTATTGAACTACATTCCTCTATCTTCGTTATTAAATATGTTGTACAGTAATGCATTAGTATAAAGTTAGTAGTTCCTATATTTAATGTATATTTAACATCAGCGATTAAATAGTTCCAAGTACAGAGCTGGTTTCACGGTTCTAGTGTTGAAAATTCTTCACTGTATGCAGAGTATACCAAAACAGATTATGGAAAAGAACACAAATAAAGTAGTACAAGTTCTGTCGTATCCACTGACATTATACAATTGTTTGTCAATCAATGTCCTTAATTCCAAATCACATGATACCAATATATAATTGTATTTCGTGTTATTTGCAAAAAAGACAAGTTTTATATTTCATAACGGATATTACATCTCAAATCGAATGAGATGTTTAAAAATTATCTCATATTTTTTAAAGTCAGTCATCATTTTTAAATATATAAAGCACCAAGAGGTAACAGATTGTACAAAATGCTAAACCTATTTTCCAGTGCATTTTATTACAATAAATTTTGAATATTTCCATTTTAAGGAAAACAGCGCATTTGAAAATAAACATATCCGAAACTATGCACTGCAAAAACACAAATTAAAATTATACCCTACACTTTTTCTTTTGAAATTTTCTTACCAGTATATTACCAATATTTATTTATTTAACTAAGGAGTTTTGATTTCATTATAATGTATTTTAAATAACTGCATTCACTTTAAAATATTGAAATACGTAATAAAATATTCTATTTTAAAAATGGAACAATTATCAGTTTTTAAAAACATGGTCCGGTATCAAAAAACAGTTTACAAAAATTAAAACTTATAAAAATTTATTTTACCGGGTAGTGGATAGTTGCTGACATATGCATATGTACTGTAGTTAAGTGTTTAGCACACTCCCGCTGCACGATAGCACACCATTCGTTAAATGGAAAAACTTACGCGCGAGCGGAAGTGCTTTAAGCGCTACCGTTTCATTCCGAATTTATTTTTCTCTCTTCTTGTTAAAGGTACCAGTAATCTGAAAAATGTTGTGTTAATCTACATAAGCGAAGAATTAACATGGATTGTAAAAATATTTTAGAGTGACTGAAACATGATGAAACAAATTCATTTCATTATAAATCGCATAGGACGAAATAATATTTAGTTAGCAGCTATTTAGAACAGACAGTTTATCAAGGGTTTTGACTTTAATTTAATTTGTTTTATACATATAGTACGAGCATTTTAAATTATTTATTTTAAAAGTTAAAAATTACTCTATATTAATACCCTTCTAGCACAGAAAATATTATTAATAAATACATATTTCATGAAACTTACTCTCTCCTTCTCTGTAAGTTCAAAAAGTCAAGGCTAAATATAAACGTAGAAGGAATTTTGCTATTCGCTTTCGCACGGACTAGCCCAAGAGTTAGTGCATATTTCAGTATTTAGCAATTATAACAGAATATTTTATTTTATTTTATTTGTTTGTTTGTTTTTGCAATCCACAGCTTAATCCAAATTTAAGTGAAAACTTTTAATAATGAAAAACATTCACACATTTATAATACCGCAACCTGGTACACCACACAAATGTCGGCAAATCTGAGTGGACAGTTCCGCAGCAGTCATTTAACATGCTAACACAATACATGACAGTTAACATTAAAACAACCTTTATTATCTGTTACGCATATGCATAAGATTTGGACAATTTGTCACAAGTGCAAATATCTGCTTAAAAAATCATTCATTTCAATTTGATATTATGTCAGTGTGTAGAGTACACTGTACTTTAAGTACAAGAAAATAATTAATTTTGGAAAAAATTTAATGATGCTTGCTGGAAAAAATAATCTTCCAGAAGTGCACTGCTTTCCTGGAAAAAAAAAAAAAAAAAAAAAAAACAAAAAAAAAAAACAAATAACAAAAAAAAACTAAGTAGCATTTTATTTATTATTTAAGCAGTTAAATCACAGATTAGTTTTAAATACTTAAGGGTTTATTTACAACCTATATACCGGGCTTCCAGAATATGTGCTCACCGTTCGCACGGGATTTTGTGTCTCCTCCTAGCTCGGCTCCCCTCCCCACTCAAGGTGGCCTGCCTGCCTGTCCTTGAACTTCTGAGCATTCGCCGGTCTACATTCGTTCTCGAGGACTTAATTAGTAAATGTTATACGATTCAGATCATCACGTTCGTGAGGAAAACAGTCTCCTTTCAGTTCTGGTGAATAAATTTGATACTACTGGTTCTCGAGGACTTAATCAGTAAATTTTATACGATTCAGATCATCACGTTCGTGAGGAAAACAGTCTCCTTCCAGTTCTGGTAAATAAATTTGATACTACTGGTTTATTGCAAAACAAGAAGCCTACCGAAAGACGTAAACTTTTAAACAGAAGACAAATTAGACGAAATTGGCGAAAATATTCAACGTTCGCCAACAAAACCACTCCCGAAATTAGCATAAGAAGTTGCGGTTTTAGTGTCTTCTGCACATACTGCAACAAAATTGCTAAAACTCAAAATTTACAAGTGTCTATTGTCTACGACAAGGTGATCCCGTAGCAAGTGTGCATTATTGTGAGTGGTTTCTTTAATCATTGACTGAAGGGTTTTACAGCTCGCATTCTTTTCAGATGTGGCGTGGCCGGTTGAGGCATGTATAATGAAACCCCCATGCGAGCGGTAAGGGCTTAACCAGATAGCCCTGTAAATTCACGGTTAAACTTTCTTCGTGATGATTTAAAGGGGAGGTTGAGAAACTAATGGCATTATATCAGGTAATTTGGCAACAGCAATTTAGTGTTTAAATATTGTCCCGTACATCCTGTGATTTAAGTACATTCTTGTGGAGAATCGAAAACGTTTATTGCCTGAAAATGTAGTGGGGACGCAGTCTTTATTGTAGCATTTGCTTAAATTGATAAAACTCATTCAATATATTGTTATTTTTCAAAGGAATGTTCAATCTCTTCTAGATGCTCATGTTTCTCACGTGCTCTCCACATGTACTCAAACTGATGTTCCAATTTGCCCCAGTTGGTTTCAGCAACTGAAGGAAGCTTAACTCTACAACTCAAGTCCTGCTATTTTCGAAAAATTCTGGTAACTAAGAATTTCTTATGAGAAGGCATTATTACCTGCAGTTATCCTAAGTCCATCCTGGTGGTCTAGTGGTAAGCATACTTGCTTGCTATGTAGAGCCAAGATCGCGAGTTCAATACCCGCCAGGGTCGATGGATATTTTTGGGCTTAAAAATCCTAAGTATGGCCTCCTTAGGAAGGAAACTAAAGCGGTGGGTCCCGTATCGTAGATTTACAGTACGTAAAAGAACCTCAGGCTTGAAAGAAGAGACCTCTGAGCAAAATTTGTTGGACATTTCAGGTCCTGAATTGAACGGAAAGCTGATGACCTGAGAAGAGCATCCGTAAATGTACAAAATCAGCAACAGTTATCCTACATAAAATTGCAAATATTCTTTACATAATAAACATTTCATTTTCTTCAATATAGCAGTTCTCCAAAACCCAGCAACTTTTTATCTGGAGCTTCCGTATCTGGATCTGCCTTGTGCTGGAAACACTGCTAAAGTAATCACAAAACAGAACACTTATTTTAATCTTGAGTGGCACTGTTCTTTAGCATCAATGATACACCAACAACTTACACAGAAAAAAATTAGATAATAGCTGAAACCGCGTTTGGAACAATGCGAACTAGATTGTTTATGACATAACTTGGTCGTATATTTAAGTACTGATCGAGCTTGATAATGTTTAATTTTGAGATACTGATTATGAGAGAAATCAACTACGTAAGATTTCTATCTTCGCCATTACACAGCCATTACTGTTGCCAAGCTCTCCCCTGCTCCATGCCTACTGTTACAAGAAATTGGAACAGAAGCATGAATAATTTAAATACAGAAATTGAACGAAAAGTAACGTCTGCGGCGATTGTACGCGAATTTGTAATAAACGAATCGCAAATATAGTACTGATCGTGAGACCGTGCTCACAATTACCCTGAGAGTAAATATAATTATGCTTCTGTTGAACAAGTTTCGTGAACTGTCTCGTAGCATGGATGTATGAGAGTGAAAGTGAAGATTTCTTATCACTGACAGGTTACGAAACGTCAACTGCAAAAGAATAATAATAATAATAATAATAATAATAATAATAATAATAATAATAATAATAATAATAATAATAATAATAATAATAAAGTTAACAAACAATAAAAGATCTTCTTCATATAGTCCAGATTTGACGTCACGATTATATCCTTTCTCGAAAATTGCGAAAGCATCTTAGTGGTTATCACTAGCTTTCAGTGAAAACGTTGATGTGTTTTTCAGGAATTAGTTTTGTAAATGAGGGCGAACATTTTCAGTGACGATTTCAGGAAACTCTTGACATTAATTTATCTGGTCACGTTTTAAATTATATGTGCAGTAAATTGAAGGGTTCAAGGATTATTTAATTACCTTCATTCAATAAACAATGTTTATCATAGAACTCTCGTACTTATTAGGATGGCCTGAAAGGTTTTCGACCTCCATTATAGATGGCAATACAATTGGCAAGGGTATTTGTTTTTTTACGTTGGTACTTCTGTCTTAAGCATCCACTCGAAATATCAAGTCATTGTTTCAAACAGTTTATTTAATACAGCGTGTTGCGAATTCCATAAATTGGACAAATCTGAGTATTGTTCATTGAGAAAAGTACTTGTGAAAGACATTCAAAGCCAAAGGAAATTCACACCTAATGTATAAAAGTTTATGGAAACTCTACTTCTTCTTTTCAACAATTAAAAGTCCGTCACGCAAGAGTTGCGTAAATTAAGCAGATTTCTCAGGGAGTTGAATAACTTGATAAAAATGAACATAAAATGTAAATTAGGTCTTATTAATTAATTAAATGGAATAAATAATGGTATTAATGTGTGCTATTAGGTGAACGAAATTAGAACTCTAGAAATCTTTAAGTATTACGAAAGGGAAATCACACATTTAGAATTATTTCTATTATTATTGAGATCAAACCACAAAAATTAAATTAAATGAAATATAGGACCACTGAGAGGCAAAGATATACTGTGTGAATGAATTTAAACATGTTTAAATATAACCATGTTTATGAACTGAACCCTTGGTATCATCTTTACATTCACTAAAATAGAGAGAAATAACAGAAAGTTTCGATTTACAATGTGTATTTAAGATGTTCAGATGTTTCAATAAAATGTTACTACTCAAAAACAAATACAATATACTAAGCAAATATACACAATCAATACTATACAATGAGAAGTTCTTCTATTTTCAGTGGCTTTGAAATTTAATTAAATTTTTATTGTAGTAAAAGCATGTAATGCAAACGTTTTCTGAATATTGTTACAGAACTTTTTAACTACAAATATAATTCTCACACATATTAGATTAATATTTCGCAGATGCTATCTTCACGACAATGCTTTTGTTAAATATAAAACATTCATTAATTATAAATATAGTTTATATGCTGAGTTAATTTGTTTTGAAGCGCGGTTTTCTGGTATACCACTACTCCTGACGGTTCGATTTTCCTGATTTTCAGAGACTATTTTTATTATTTTATTTAAATGATATGTACGGAGTTTCGTTGCGAAAAACAAATATTAATGGCGCTAGAGCGATTTTTAAATTGAGGGAATACAATTGTAACCGCTATAACATTAACAGATACTCGCACTCATATACAAATATATATAGTTTTTGTGTGTATATGTTATGGTTGTGTTAACGCTTTAGCAGTCGCAGTTTTTGTTTTTTCAATAATGATCGGCATATAATCATCAATTAACAAGCAATTCAATGAGTTCGTTAACCAGCAAAATTGAACTATTGGGATTGAGCAGATCAAAAACGCATTCGTATGAAAATATCGAGCGTTTCAAAGTTGATTTTCTGCTCCGACACATACCAGAATCGAAACAGCAGTAGACTGTTGAGCGCCAAAGAAAACAAAAGGTTCCATATGCAGAAAAGATTATGACACCAGTATTTTGTGACGTTAAAGTAATTATACTAATTTCTTATCTTCCGAAAGGTAAAAACCATAATCGGAGAGCACGGTTCCAATGTTTTAAACCAAATAGATGAAAACATTTGTGAGAAAAGACCCGGTTTGCAGAAGAAGAACGATGTTTCTTCTTCAAGACAATGCACCTGCTCACAAACATGTTTTAGCAATGAGACTGAAGCAAGAAGAATTGGAGCATCTACTCTTCATCCTATATTTGGCTTCTTCCGACTTCCTTATGTTCCCAAAAGCTCAAACTCTTCCTCGCTGCTCAGTATTTTCACCAAATCAAGAGGAGATTGCAGTTGTAGCAAATTATTTTGCACAGGACTTCAGAGATGGGATAATAACACTGCGGCATCGCTGGAATAAATGTATTGACCTTGAGAGAGATTATGTTCATGTTTAACTGGCTTTTCTCAAAAAAAGAGAGAACGAGACAGAGGGAGAGAGAGAGAGAAATGGCAAATTGTCCCTCTTGAGACCACCTTTAAAAGCATATAGCTCAAGGTGGAAGTATCACCGACAATGCAGATACCGTATCTTGGGCGGTGTCGATTCCCCAATCTTGCACATATCCTACCTGTATATGACATTAAGTCGAGGCTGTAAATTGTGGACTTGATGCTCATAGTCACATGTTATCCTGTCTGACGTGTGTTTGACGTCAGCCTTTTCACTTTTATCTAAAGCGTCTTCCGTTCGCGACTGATATTAAGATATGGAAGCGATTTCTTGTTGCGATTCTCTTTAAGAAATTTCGCAACATTGCTTTCTTGTTCACAAATACGGAAATAAATGTTAAAGTGTCTGAAATAGGGAATGATGTCATTCTCGATGCATGTTTTACATTCTTTGCTGTTCCCTCTTAAGGAAGTGAATAAACACTATTTGATGATTATGACTTTATAGATCTCTGGTTACACGAGACTATGGCAGCAGTTCCGTCTGATAATGCAATTTAGTGAAATAATGCACATTTTATAATGAATGATCTATGAATGTAAACAAAACTATATGATATTTCTTTTTTTTTTTTTAATGTCTTCTTGCACAGACGAGCAGACCTCCTAGCTTCTTTTTAAGTATTCTTAGCAGTTATGGCGACCAGTTGGGCAGAGCAAGAGTTACACAGGTTTTAGAAGTTTTTAATTTTAACGCTATGAACACCGACCGTGAAAGCTTAAGATATGATGTAACAAAAATCAAGGTTTTTTTTTTTTTTTTTCCTTCCCTTTCTTGATTCTCTCGGTTTTCCCATTTTATTCCAACCACACTTTTCATTTCCATTTCCTTCCTCTCTCTTCATCCAGTGTACATTAAAAATGTTGGTTAGTGCCTACAGAAGCATTCGTATGTAATTGGAAGAGCGTCAGTGAAAACTCGGGCTGATTTGTAATCTTGAGTCTAAGTTGGGATCATGCTTTGGACCCAATGGGTTGCGGATGGACGGATGGAGAGATTCATACATTGCCCTGGATTCACTGAGTAAACTAGTGATTTTTTTTAAGGGTGTTTAACGCCCGCTTTAACTACTGAATCACCACAGACGGTGGGTACTGATAATGCATGAGATGAAATAATATATTGGGGAAGCATTTTTAAGGAAGAAAATATTCCAGGCCTAAATTTATGGTGCCTCCCCGGCATTTGTCATTTATGAAGACTGAGGAAAACCTGGAAAAAACCTCAGTCAGGGAGGACGGTCCTGGCGGAATTTGAACCCCAGACGTCCCGCTCACGACTCCGCGCCTTAACGACTTCGACCACCCGTGGCAGTTTAACTGGTGATGACGCTCTACTTTGGTATTAGGCGATTAAGATCAGAGTGGCATGAAGGGAAGGAGGTTTAGTTCAGGACAGCGTGACATTTTCGGGTTTCTTCATCTCATTTCATTTCGCAATGAGATTGGAAAGACCTTCCACAGACCTCAATGCTTAAGGGCTGTCCCAGCCTAAGTATGGGATGAAATAAAACAGATCATTCAGATAAATCTGCCCATCTCCACCAATACCATCTCGAATATAACCGCGCTCGATTGAACATACCGTCAACAGGGCCACCAGAAAAGCAATAGAAATAAAAAACACAGAACCATATACTTCAGCAATATCTGAACTTCAATATTAGAGAAACGCAGCATCAATTAATTAGGATGAAGGAAGGATGGTGCACCCTCATTGCTTTAGTGCATAAGAACATAGAAAGAAGACTTCACATTGGTAGTCTTCTAATGTGTTGCAGTTTGGTCCATTTTTAACTTCCTCCATAAATAATGATTACATTCTGTCAGAAGTATCTTTCTGTACCTTTCTGTATTTACACTTAAAACGCTATTTAGTGTGCAGCATACACAGATTTCCCAGTCATGCAAAGGGGACGGAGTTTTCTATACTGCAATACCCGAAAATGACTAAGTAAATGGAACCATGTTTCATCATAAAAAATATCAAGCATGGATCAATTACTCTACCATTAACGTTCCGTAGCACACAATTATAGAAATTTGCTCCATTACCAGGATCACTACCTGCAATTCGTGGACAACAGTGACTTCCATACTTTCAAATTTAAATTATTCAATTTCGGAAGATGAACTGATGTACTTTTAATTTTCTAAAAATATGTCAAAATATATAGATGTAGCAGAACAACATTTCCAACATTTTCTGTCATAAGGTAATTGCAGTTGTAGTTTGTGATTGCGAGAATTTGAATAAATTTCGAGAATATTACATCTGCTTTGCCGAGAATTACCGCAATGATTGTCGATCGTCAGTTGCCATGAAATGGGTGACAAAACCTGAAATACCTGGTAGAAGTAGTTTTCACTATATTTAGACAACAAAATCAGTTAGATTTTGATAATAATAATTCTAAAAATATTACTGAGTGTAATAATAATAATAATAATAATATGAAACAACAATAATAATAACAATAAAATAAATATACCATCAATTTTTTTTTAACTGAGCACTCTTTATGGCAGTTGTATATTTTTGAAGCGATATTTTATTATTGCGATAAGTTGGAATATAAAACTGTTAATTCGAAACAATAGTTGTTTTAATGTAGCTATATTTAGAAAATACTTTTGTACAGCTTCTACAATAATTTTATACAAAACTGCATACGACTTAGATCTGAAATTGCATTTAATCATTCCAGTGTTAACTCGCTTTCCCTTTCATTCTTCGTTCAAAGAATAGCACGTACATGCGCATAGATGATACGAAGTTGATCGCTCCTGCGCAGATTCTGAATTTGCATTTAGCTGCGAATTCTTGGAAATGTCGATAAAGCACTTAAGAAGGCACAAACCTCATGAACTGTTTTTTCCAATTTTAATCTCGAGTGTCACAATCGTCCCATCTGATTAAGTAGCATCAATGAAGTAACAAAACCATGCAAAGCTCTAATAATGTACATAGATAATAGCTGGAATATCTGTCCCTGAAGTTGCTCCAACAGATTGGGGAGAGGGGGGGATTATACAAGAGATTTTGTTGCTTGTTGTTTTAATCGAGTTTCCTTCAATAGCTAAATAATAATGAGAGAAACGTATTTAAAGAGAAATGTTCTGTTTTGCAGGAGAATACTTGCTTTAAAAAGATGGATACAAGTTGTTCGAAAACAGCGAAAATTGTATTTATCTATTTCTGATTCTCTAGTTGTTGTTATTTCAGTTCATTGTTCCAAGAGTTACTTAATTTTTCATTTTTAGCTCAGACGCCCTTCCTTATGGGCGATTCCATTTTACTCGAAAAGAAAAGTAAAATAATTTATAGTTTATTCACTGCACATTAAATCGATGACTTTGTGTTAAGTGCGGTTTTTCAGTAAAATGAGTTATAACACCGGCGGAGTTTATAAGATTATTACACAAATAAGTTAATTGTATTCCATGAAATAATGAGTTTCGGCATTGACAAAATGTTGTGGTTACTATAGGCATGTGCACAAATGTAATTAAGGAGATTATTATTTTTTTAATGGTGTTTAACGCCGGTTTTTCTACTGAGGCATCACAGGGGGTGGACACTGATGGATGATACATGAAATGAAATGATAAATTGGGAAGGAATTTTAAGAAGGAAACTTTCCAGGCCTAAGTTTAGGTACGTTCCCGACATTTGCCATTTATGAGGACTGAGGAAAACCTGAGGGGGGAAAAAATCATTGAGAAAGGACGAACCTGGCGGGATTCGAAACCCAGACCTCCGCGCCTTAACGACCTCAGCCACCTGTGAAAGGTGTAATGTTAAATTTATCAGCTTCATTTCCCATTTTCTGTAAGACAGTTTTAAAATGAAACTTTTATAGCATATAGACGCACATAGTTGAAATTTGTTGATCTATTTTCATACTACACCATGACTCTGGAGCAAATTATATATTATTTTCAATTGTTTGCTTTTTTATATTTTTTCCCAACATTTTAATTTTTTAAATTGCCATTTTTTGTCCTAGCTCTACCATAATAAATCCATATCAAAATATATCATGAATAAGTGGTAAATGTTTTTAAATAATGCAGCCAAAAATGTTTATACAAAAAAACTAACTTTTTGAGCGTTAGTTTGGTTGGAAAAACATAGTCGGGCACTGTGATTCTGATACCAAAATCAAAAGTAAGGAATAGAAAAGCAGTGCTCTCCATCCTCTAAGAAATTCAGGGTGCAACCATCAGCGGTAAGAACGTATATTAACTTCAAGGAAAATTCATCAATTGCTGTTTCGCTTTTTTCTGGTGAGCGTTAATTTAACTATTCATTGAGTTACAAGTAAATTATTTCTTTCTAGATCTTAAGGTCAAGTAATGGATTAGGGGTCCAGAATTATTCCTTCAACGAGGGACCACTGTATGGGGATTACCATGTAAGCATCCTAAGGCAAAATAAACAGCTTCCCTTGAAACTGAAATGTTTGTGTATTACGGCTTCAATACAGTTTAGCCTTAACGAAGAAACAATAGCAAGTCAGGAAGAGCGAAGTAATGTTTGCATTATTTCCGATTTTAATTAAGGGGTGAGTTTTTCGTAAAGGTTTATTTATAAGAGGTATGTCGTAAAGGTCCTTTGTAAATGTAAATGATTTTAATAATTGCAATTAAAGCTAGTAATAAATAGGAGAATTGCTTGAATATTAAATTTTGGTAGATGAAATTATATTTATTATTTGGAATGTATGTATAATGAAAATGAATTAGGAATTATTATAGTTTTAATTGTTACATAATTAATAATTTTAATCTAATTAAGAAGGATGTTTCATGATTTTATTATTATGAAGTTTATTTTTAATACAATAACTTATTATATCAATATTAATAAACCTTCTATTAAATACTCCGTTTCCTATAAAACTGTCACATCTCTATATAACTGATAATCATAACTAATATATTTTCAAGATTTGACCCTTCTTCCTCAATTAACAATATAGTTTTAATTGATTAAGAACTATTTTAGGACTCTTTATTATTCCATTAACAATATGATTCATCCCTTCACGAAGAACTTTATTATGATATAAGTTCGTATTTCCTTAGGCACAGAACTAATGATTCATCTGTGCGCAAACTCAACTGCTACATATTACGCATCAGACATTGAACTGTTCCCTCAGATTAGCAACTTGTTCATAATCTTATCTCCTGTGTTACCGGCTCGGCTTGCGTCAATCACCGTCTGCTTTGCGGAACATACAGCTTTCATACACATTTCACTATTCGTGCAAATGGGGCAAATATCCCTAGAGAATTGAACTCTACTTCAAAATAGGTCATATATATATATAATATTATAATACAATATAAAATCTATATACGCTACCCTGGTACCTGGTTTCCTAAACCAGGGCGTGTATATCAAATTTTCCATTTATTGTTATTATAACTATACAATTCAATAATATTTAATACATTATTTTACAGATTTTCCTAATAAGTAGATTAAAATAATATAATAAAACAATAAACAAAAAAATTAATTGAACCAAAATATATTTTTACTTAACTACTCCCCAAATTAATCTTCCAAAATCTACAAAACTACCAAATTAACAATTTAACAATATTACTGGGAGCCAGTAGGAATATAGCTAGTAGCCAGCTATTCTATCCTTTAAATTTATTCCATAACTATACAACTATACTATTACTAACCACTGGTTACCAGCGGTGTGTACTGGTATCCAGTACTCGGGAGAGATTCTCTTAAATTGGACATTATCCTTAATTGTTTCAATTCTCCTTAATTTATTACAATAATAATAATAATAATAATAATAATAATAATAATAATAATAATAATAATAATAAAAATAGGTCAGTAGTGTAAACTTCAGCTATAATGTGGACCTCATTTTTAGAGAATAGAAGAAATATTGCACAACAGTGTTTATGTTTTCCCTAACGCCACGTTAGTGCACAACATTAAGATTTACTTTTTTCTGTTTGAAATCCAATTGAAATCCACTGAGATCAGAATTATAGGTTACCAAAGACTTGTGTCTTTATCTCCAACAATGTTCAAAATATATCTTAAGAGGCTTTAAAGAGCTAGAAGAAGAAATGTGGAGATATGGAAGTCAAGTTGATGATAGGAGTATTTACACTTTGCAATTTGTAAATATAAAATAATGATAACTGATGAATTTGATGATCCTGCATGAGCAGGAAGCTCATTGAAGAGTATAGTTTAATTTTGAAAAATCTAATTATATGGTAATAGGAGGAGAAAAACAAAATCAAATTATTGAAAATAAGAGAATGGTTAATATAGTGGCAAATATAAATATTTAGGAATTATAATTACTGATGATGGAATAAATTATAAATAAATTATAGATCGTAAAAAAGAAAAGAAAGTTAGCAATACAGGTTATTTTTAATTGTGTTTAGCGCCCGTTATTACTACAGAGGCACCACAGCGGTGGACACTGATGATACATGAGGTGAAATGTTATATTGGGAAAAGATGTTTTTAAAGGAAACATTCCAGGCCCACGCTTATGGTATTTCCTCGGCATTTGCCATTTATGAGGACAGAGGAAAACCTGGAAAAAAACTTCAGTCAGGGAGGGCGGTCCTGGCGGGATTCGAACCCCAGACCTCCCGCTCACGAGTCCGCACCTTAACGACCTCGGCCACCCGTGGGGTTTATATCGACTCTTAATTCTATATTATGGGATAAACATATTAATAAAGAAATAAAGCATCCAATGTATATATCACGAGTGGTCGGAAGCTTTCACGGCCGGACTTAAATCTAAAATTTTCTTTCGGGCTTAGAAACCATGGTCTGTTGGAGCTAAGGTGTTCAAACGTTTCATCCCCACCTGCAGAGGACATCTTCAGGTCACGACTCGACGGCGCCACTGAAGATGTCCTCCGCAGGTGGGGACGAAACGTTTGAACACCTTAGCTCCAACAGACCACGGCTTCTAAGCCCGGAAAAAAAAAAAAAACTTTTAGATTTAATTTTATATATCGATTGTTAGAAGCACAGGTTTATATGGAGCAGAAACATGGCACTTAAAACACATAAAAAATTGATTTTAGACAATGGAAATGGATGACTGGAGATGGCCAGCACGGCTGTCGCGAAGAGATGGGAATCAGAAATGATACAATAAGATAAACAATGGGAATTAAAAACAATATCGCGGCGTACATTTAACAAGGCAAGTGATATAATTATTTATTGCGAATGAATGAAGAAAGATTGCCAATGATGATTGGATAAGAAGGCGGAAACGAGGAAGGGCACAGACATGGTGAATGAAGGGCATCAGAAGAGCAATGGCTGGACCGAGATGTGAAAAATGTTGTATTTTGTAATGGGTGTCAGAAGATGCTGATACATTATAAAACTGACTTAAAATAATAATAATAAAAATGTTTGAAATTAACTATTATCCATTAAAAATTTAAATGTTCACTTAATTTAATTACCCTATTTGTTTATAAAATAACATTATGTAAATAAGTGGGTGCCTAACCTGCGATTTTCGATACACAATGCTCCGCCTTTCCCATTAGGCCACGCAGCAATGTGGTTAGTTCCTTCTAGTCTAAGCTCCACAACGCAAATTCAATGCTTTAGAGGAGATTTAGAGATTTTATATCACTAAACCTTGAAAAGGTTATTCATGAGCTGTGAAAAATCGAGTGAAGCTTGCTTATTGGTACACAGCACAAGTTATTTTTTAAACTTAAAACACTTGCTAGGAGATGAAGTGAATGCTTTGAAAGTCATTAACTCAAGCATCACCCTGCAAGAGTGCATTAACTTTAAAAGTTGACATTCGACCAAGAAGAAGAAAATGATGACGTAGTGTGGTGACATCAGGCTATATCAACGGCAAGAAATGCACTAGATAACAGCAACCAGAAGGAGGGGTAAGAGGTAAATCTGAAGGAAGACAATTTTCTTAAACCATGTAGTACAGAAAAGTAGTGAAAGAGTGGCTAGGAAGGTATAGCACGCAAGCGTATAGTGAATAAAGAATTGAAAATATTTGGTGCGAGAGCCATTGTACAAAAATATCAAAAGAAAATTAAAGATGAGTACAATATACGATCAAATAAATACAAGACAACAATCGGCAAAAATGGAATACTTAATTAATTCAAGCGCCGGCACACACACACACACACACACACACACACAAACACACACACAAACACACACTAACGTAAAATTTAACATCGGATGATTCCTAGAAACTGGAGGACCCATTGATTTATTGCGGCTCGCTAAGGCCTGACGGCCTCAATTCATTCATAAATATAAATTAGTGAACATATTAGTGGTTGTAAAATTATATAATAGTTGGCAACTCTAAAAATCAAACGAGGAAGCGCTGAAAGTGATGCACAAATTTGCCCTAGTGGATAAAAATGGAAGTAATATACACGATTATGGAGATGTGCAACTAAGTCTAACAGCGGGTATATAGAACCAGGACTCCAAACTATTCAATACTGTCTCTATTCACTTTGCTGTTGTTTCAGGAAAGTTAAAATAAATTTAAAACTTGTGCTTGTGCTTTGTGCCTAGGAATTTTTTCGCTCGCGAAGTACGTTTGAAGATATTTTAAGGCAAATTGTTACTCAAATTCGCTTTAAAACTGTCCTATCAGCGTCTAATTCAAACTTTATCATCGTATAACTCGGTTGTTTTTCTTCATGAACTATATAAATCATATTTCGAAAGATGCCTGTACAATATTAAACACCAGATATAATACATTGATGAATGTATAATTAAGGAAGAAATAATATGAAACATTATAAGAAAATGAGTGAAACCAATAAAAAAATAGAATATTATATATGTTATGTAACGATGAAACAGATCATGCAAACCTTAAAAAAAAAATTCAGTTGTAAAAAAAAGATGCCTTAATTAATGTGCATGAACTGTCGATCAAGACGAGCGACTTTGGCGAAACACAAGCTGGTCGAGAGTTGGTACATCTGCCCGATATATAGTTTCAATAATTAGGCCCCCCGGAGGGTATTGCTTCATCCCTTGCTCTCGATTATTTTCCATCATGAGGAGCAGGGGAACCCTTCAACGTATGATAGCGATATGATCATACCCTGCAGAGACGAACCCTCTTAACTTCAGCTGTCTCTTACCACGTGACGTCTGTCAAAATGTAACCTTCTCTCGGTGGAGACCGTTTTAGGTAAATGCACAGAGGAAGCCATGGTCTAGAAGATAAAGAATTGCAAACGTTGAAAGACGATTAAATAATGTTCCAAACTCAGCTTTAGAGTACCAGAGGACTTAGAGCTAACATTCATTCACTACATTAAATCTTAAAAGCCTTCAGTGTATATTCCCGGAAGAGCGTTTAAATGCTGAGGTAAATAGTGGTTGTGACTAATATAGCTCATGGAGGTATAATTATATGACAATTGCCTTATCTCTGTGTGTTTTGCACCTCTTTTATCTGTGCAACATGCAGGTACGAAAATAAATGTGTCTGTTTCACCTTGTCTAACCAGATGATGTGCTCATGAAGATTGACTTAGTTCATTTTCTCCGCCCCCTTATTGGAACACTAAAAATGCTAAATATGTAAATATCGATGCTTTGAACTTTGACGCTGATTACGTGTTTTCATAAATATGAAACAAATAAACAAATTTGCATTCAAATGGGAATTTCAAATTCAAATAATATATATAATAAAGACAGAAAAGAAAGATCCATAGATATAATTTTAGTATTAAAGCAATTCGTAATACACATAGAAAGTGTGCAAAAATACATCTAATTTAATAGTGAGAACCTAATAGCCTCAAACATGATTTTTTTACCAAAAGAATGAAAGAAAATTGGGAACTCGCTGAACTAAGTACAGTGCTCTCATTTCACTATGCAATGGGAGTTTATGTGAAAAGCGGTTGACCTTCGTGCAATTCTCATAAGACTGGAGTTAAAGTGTCTATCACGCCAATAGTTTCAGTTGTATTTCTGTAGGAAGTACGCGTCAGATTTTCTACTGTATACTCAGTATATGTGGAAATGGTCAAATTATTATGATATTTGTTAAGTATTATCTTTTAGATGGCGCGCTGAAAAGTTTCAGGCACGTAAGTCAGTCATTTGTTTGTGACGTGTAAACAAACTAAGTGTTAACATTTTTCACAAAATGGATAAAACGAAAATACGAGCTATAATAAAATACTCGTTTTTAAGGGTTTAACCCCAACAGAAATACAAAGGAGGTATATTCCATATTAATTTTTTTTTCCCTCTTGCTTTTTGGACGGTTAAAAAATGGGTTGCTGAACTTAAGCGTGGTCATACATCCATTCAAGAGGATGAGCGCTCAGGGAGTCCCAAAAATGCTACAGCGAACGAAATTGTGACAAAAATTTACAATGCCATACTCAGTGATCGCTGATTGAAGGTATGCGAGTTGGCTGACATTGTAAATATCTCGATAGGCTGTGACCACTACATTTTACACTAAGTTTTGGGTATGCGAAAGCTTTCCGCTCCATGGATGCCACGTTTGTTAGCAATAGACTAAAACGCTTCTAATGAACATTTTGCAAGAGTGTTTAGACTTGTTTAAATGCAATTCCAAAGAGTTTCCCTGACGTTTCATAGCAGCAGAAGAAACTGCAGGCCAGAGACGAAGGAGGTAGGCGGCAACAGGTGAAAGTGCACTAAAAATAGCAAAAACGTTTTCATCTGCAGGGAAAGTCATGGCTATTGGGATTCTCGTGGTGTGATGCTCATAGATTGCCTCCGGAAGGGCTGAACCATTACCGGAGGGTATTACGCTTCATCACTGGACCAACTGAAGGATGCTATTCAGGCTAAACGTTTACACCTTGCGAAAAAGAAAATCCGCTTTCATCACGATAATGTGCCGTCATACACCTTGGGATTTTGCTGCAAAACTGCATGACCTTCGCTTCCAAGTGCTTCCACATCCGCTATATTCATCAGATATGGCTCCCAGGGATTACCTTTTTGTTCCCAAACCTGAAGAAATGGCTGTGTGGGTGAAGATTCGCATCAAAAGATGAGGTTGAAACTGAGACATACCCTTATTTTTCACAGGTGGACAATTTTTATTTTAGTGAAGTTATTCAAAAGTTGGAAAGTCGTTGGACTAAATGTATTGATTTAAAGGTAACTGTTGGGAAAAAAAGTTTTCTCTTAAATCTTTTTTCTTTTCAGTTTCTTTTTCTCTCTCTCTCTCCTTCTTTTTCTTTCTTTCTTTCTTTTTTCTTTTTATCAGGCCGAAAACTTTTAGAACGCCACTCATATGCTAGAGCGTGAATTTTTATTTATGGTCGCACATGTACTTTAGAAGGAAATT
The DNA here is from genome assembly GCA_030762175.1 of Metallyticus violacea. Taxonomy (NCBI): domain Eukaryota; kingdom Metazoa; phylum Arthropoda; class Insecta; order Mantodea; family Metallyticidae; genus Metallyticus; species Metallyticus violacea. The sequence goes on from CM060842.1 coordinate 48,774,813, forward strand.
TCGTGCTAAATTTCCAGAAGTAGCCTCTCCATCAGGAAATGCAAATTTCAAATTGGCAGCACATTTTCATTGACAAGAAATCGAAACCAAATAACTTAATAGAAGAGGAGCTTGATTAAATAAGCTATTGATTAGAAATTTCGCCTCATAAGTCTTTAACACGATTAGGCCATCAAATTTGTGTATCTGTTGGCAGTGCGTATAAAGTCACTCAGATGCTGCATCTTTATTAATATAAAATTACGTTGTACCTGAAATAAAATACGTGGAAGGGGAAAAACAAAATATCCGGGAGGCAGTTTAGGATATTCAAGAGGATGCGGCAAATGTCTCAAAATTCAGGAATGTCTTACAAAGGAGGGTAGGCACTTCGAGAATCTTATATGATATGATCTTATATGAATCTTATATGATGGTAAGTAAAATATTGACTACTATTTACTACCAATAAACAACGAAATAAACAAAAATGCGCGTTATCAGTTATCAATATTTATGTTATACTCTTACTCCTGTCATTGTATGTCCCAAAATGGTATTTCTTTTGCAACACATAGGATCTTTAACACGTGCAACCTTTAACTCACTTTCGGTGTTTTTCATAAGTTGAAGACCGTGTACTTGCACAGCATCTCTATAGCTATTAAAGGAGTGGCGGTCATATTGATGAACAGTACTGGTCTGTTACAGTTATTTGTTTTAAACATCAATTTAAATGCAAAAAAATAAACTCTTAATTTTTAATTTTTAAGGAGGAAATGATGATCAGCGTTTCTCCGCCGAAGGAATTAATGGATCTATGGACGGTCAGACTTTTATATTCTTTGCTCGTAGCGTCTTTGACAGCCGCTGATAAAAGACGATAGCTGTGTCACTTCATTTGTCAATAAACTGTACTTGATTAATTTATCCATTATCTTGCTCTCCATATTTACACTTAAAGTACAACTGAGCCTATTTGATAAATACAACATTCTGTTCCATGCACTTGTTTTGTAAAGTATTATCATTCTATTTGAAATGTTCCATTTAATTGTTTATGATATAAGCGTTAAAAGCAATCCTCGTTTCGCAATCATCCCTACACAAGAAACAAAATAATTTTAAATGTAATATGCTCTGCATTATTGCATGAATTTCAAAATAAACAATTTATTGGATTAATTAATTTCGTCTGAATTTTTCTTAATTAAACACTGAAAAGATATTTTTCAAATTGTATCGTTTGTCAACTATTTTAACAGCGGAAAGTAACTCATTTGATGCTTTAATAATTACGTTTCCCTGCAATATTCCGCTTTAATAATGTTGTTTCTGTTCTGACTTAAGCAGCGCTGTCTAAAAATGTGTTTAAGTATTTTTGAGATGTTTAGATTTTAGTATCTAAATACACTCGAGGTAGCCAAGACTTATGTTAATGTATGAAACAATTAAAAATTACCTATTATTTTTCTCGCGGGAAAGCGTTTAACAAAAAATGGACCTTATAACTAAAATTCTATATTTGCTCACTTTTGATACACGTTAAGTGTTCATCAATCAAAAAACATTCGCTTTGAACGGAGGGCATGGTGGGTCAAAACAGTTTAAAGCTTCTACAGGGAAGGCACCTCTCCTTTACTGTGCAGGAGAGCTGTGGATTACCGCCAAACAATACTCCACGCACAGTTGCACTGCTGCTGTTTGCTTGGGGTTTCTGAATGCCCAAACGCAAGGCTATAATTATAACTCTGAGAATCCAGAAAAAGAATATCAGTATTATTTCAGTATCTCATTTATGTTATTGCATTAGCACTGCTATGCCATACTTTTAACTACATTCTTGTTGGTTTTTAAAAGAAGTTCCATGATTTGCGTCAGTTAGATGTTTAGGAGCAATTTGTTAATTTCTATCTACAAAGTTCTAATAAATGCATGGTAATGGGGCGCAAGGATCATATCGTATAGGGTTCGACTCTTATGTTGAAATATTTATTTATCTACGAACGATCTTAAGACAAAGTTCGAGTGTGACTTTTCTTTGAAAGCAGAATGTGTAAGCGTTATGTTGCTCTTATCTCTTATCGCGGAACAATGGTGCCAACATCGTATTTTGTACATTACCTTAGTTTGGTTCTGGTATCCAACAATCATTAATTTTAGAAGATACTAGAAGAAGAATTACTCTGGATATTATAGATATAAGTAAAGAGGTATAGGTCATTAAGAAAGCTATATTAAACTTTATACACATACATTTGTAAATAATAAAAAGTTCGGAAAATTTTACTTAGCAATTTAATTAGAAGCAATTAAAGTTAGCACCAAATAATCTTTGAATAAGCATGATACATAGTTTTTCTGTTTGTAATAAACTTTTTAGATCAATGATTACAAAATATTTTGTTTCAGTAATTTGCTCTCAAATTTTTGATTATATTTAATTTTTACGCACTCAATTGTAAGTAAAAAGATAATATCAACTTCAAAATTATAATAGACTATAATTTGCAGACTTCATCATGCCATGATATGGTTAAGATCATTACCAATAACCTAACTTCTAATAAGTTTCTGCAGTTCTCTCTCTCTCTCTCTCTCTCTCTCTCTCTCTCTCTCTGTGTGTGTCTGTCTCTCCCTTTCCATATCAATTTCTCCTTAATTGTTCCTAAAAACCACTTATAATTTTACTTCTCTCATACTCTCTAACCGCCTACATTTTAACTTCTATAATATCATCCTCGTTACACACCATTTTGGATCCCAAATACATTCTCTCCAATTTTTCATGTCTTTTATTCTGCACCCAACAGTAAAACGTCCACATACTTTCAGATTACTTTTCATAAACCTTTTAGAAACAACGCATTGTTTTTTATTTATCGAGATATCGGCGTATTTCTCTCTCCCAAATGTTTCTATTTTTATTATTATTATTATTATTATTATTATTATTATTATTATTTATAATTTTAATGCACATTTATTCTCAAACTTTTATATATTTAATGCCTCCCTATATCTTCTATCTTCTTTTTATTACATTCTTTTGTCACATATGCTACACATCTCCTATACCCATCCGTTTCAACCATCAGTGCACAACTCTGCACTTTGAAAATTTATACATACTTTAATTATATCATCTTCAAGTACGTTTCTGCACCAGTATTTCAGAATTGTTTCAACCATAATCCTTTTCTTTCCAATGTATCAGTTCCTCCGTGTTGCTTCCAATAACTCTAATAAATCTTTACAAAATATAAACAGCGATCTCTATAAAATGTTATTTAAGCAGCAAACGTTTCTTTATTCATATTCATAAATACTAAATATTTTAGTAGAAATATAATTCCCATCCACTATACAGTTCTATTATATGCCTACCTTGCAATATATTCCAAAAATTAAAGATGCCACTGCATGATATACAATTACAGAAAATGAATGCATTATTTTAAAGAGAAGTCATCCAGCGTAAAAATACATGTGTTGTTTTACAAATAGCAAAGGCATGAATTTATTGTTTTCATGCTTTATGAATGATAATTACTTTCTTCTTGTGCCACTAGCTTATTTTCCTCAATTGGGACTGAAACATTCGGACATCGCGATTAAAATGAAGAGTCCGTTCCCCTTTCATTTAATTCATGAAACCAGGTCTGAGCCTGCTGTGCTAACATTTCTGTTTATATGACAGGCATTTATCGTTAAACATGGAGTTGTATTCTGAATTTTTCATTATTTTATACTCATATGTATGTGAATGTTGGACTAGAGTTCAATGTAGGGACTTTGCGAAATCTAACAACAGACAACTCGAAGATATGAGGTTGCTCTTTACATATCTCCCATTCATATTAGTATGGTGATATAGATAATTTGTATAACTTTATTCCTCTGTTAGTTAGAGATATTTTTAAAAAGTATGCAGATTTCCACAGACAGTGAAAAAAGTATTTAATATTGTATATAATCCAGAAATTATTAGAAATTCAGGAAGTTCTTCGAAGTTTAACACATGCTCATAATCAGAGCAGCTACTATCTATATGTTCTTTCGTGTATCCTAGATACTACACTCCATAGTGAGACACAAGGTTTAGATAATGTGCAATCAGGCAGAAAGATTGATCATTTTTGCTTAATTTATGATGTAGGCAACACTGCAATTTTATGTTAAACATCTGATTTTTCAATACTGCATTGTTGCGTGTTAGCAATTGTGTTTAGTTTAACGTTCATTGTTGATCCTCAAAGAATGTAATAGTAGTTCTGTATAGCTTGGCTCATTACAATAAAAGTTTAAGTTGCTTATACCATCCAACAGTAATAGAAAGTTTGATCTAAAAACACAGAAAAGGACTCGTCTTAAGAAAGCCAGAGTTAAAGATGAAAGTTTTGTTAATAGAAAGGATAAAAGTAAAATTGATGAGTGCGATAGCCTTGTTTAGATATTTTAAATTTTTTTTAAACACCCAGTTCAAATTTTATTTTAAAATGAAAATAAAAGTTCTGATTCACTGATGGGCTTCACAAGCAGGGAGTGTTACCACTCTTCCGACAGCCAAAGTTGCTATGGGGACTGAAAATGAACCACGTTTTGTGTCAAGTGTTCCATTTACATATTATTAGGAGGGTTTAAGATTAAAATTCTGTGTTTTGTTTGTGTGCTAAACATTTTTTGCAATAATAAAAGTGTAAACTCAATTAGACCAAGCGAGGTGGCTCAGGCGGTGAGTCTGAGCGGGCCTTGGGTTTTTTTCGTGATTTCTCCTGGCCACTTAGGCGAATGGACTGGAATGGAGCTTTATTTTCCACGAATTATCCGCTCTTCCAGTTGCGTTGGTTCTATTACAGGTTCAAAGTGCCAGGAGCGGTGTGATGGTGGCTAGGACTTTGGGAAGGTTTCTGCTGGAATTGAAGCGGAACTTTTGAGGGGCTCGCACAACTTGGTAGGGGGGGCTCCACCGGCATCTGAGTGTTCTATATGGAAAAATGTTAGAAACCCTATCTGCGTCCGCGCAGTCACTGTCCGGCGTCTCCCTAACTTCACTGGAGACGTTGGCACAAATGGCCAGCCGTGAGCAAGGTTCATGTACTGAAATATACTTCCCCCAGACCATCAATCCAAACCCACTGTACACAATGTTCTACCTGCTGTGAAGACTGGAACGTAATTTTCTCTCTTAAACAAACCCCCATTGCTATAACAGCGAAAGTGAATTACAAGAAAATCGGGACTGTACCAAAGGGTATGTAATATAAAATGTATTTATTTTATAACTGGTGAATAAAAATATTGTGGTATATTTTTTTCGTGATAAGATCAATAATTGACTAGCTTATGTTGCATAACAAACCATGTAGTAATAACTGTAATACTATAAAGTTTAAACAAAATAACATGTACCGTTTCTGCATAAGGTGTTTCAAATGTAAACTATACGAAGTTGGCAACATTGGCAAGATTTACCATACCGCAAAGAGGTCCCCGGCGGGGAGATATAATCAGCAGCGAGGTATTATAGCAACATCATTGATAAGCGACAAGATAAGAGAATGGTAGGGGTATCTTAACTAGGCCGGTACATCTCTGATAAACCGTAGATGCTCAAGAACCAACTGGTGGACAACTGCAGAGCAACCATGGATTTTTGGAATTGGAAGAAAAAAATTGTTATTCTTGTGTTATTTTATTTGCACACAGGTAAGAATATTACTAGAAAAAAAAAACAGTATTTAAATTAACTTTCAGATACATGGCATCCTAAACTCTTTTGTGGTGTATGGATAGATGCCTGACTGCAGCACCAATATGATGTGCACTGAAGGATTTCTATGTGTATCTACTGGACAGTTTTACGCTCTTTCTCAACATGGAAAGCGCAATAATGACTTTTCGAAAATTTCGATTAAAATGTCATGAAAAAATAATTTATTTCTAAACTTTATTTCAAATCTATATACTTATCCCAGGAATTTTCTAATTTCTTTATCCCATCCATTAAATGCCATTTCTTCAGCTCTTAATATAATAACGCGTTTGTTTCGGCGACAACCGCGACTTTCTTTTTTCATGTTGGGGCAGGAAGTAGTCCGAGAGATTAAAATCCTAGAGTAGGAGTGAGAAGGAAGAATTTCATATTTTAAGTTCAATAATTTTGAGGTCACAGTCGCAGATTGTGCGTTGACGCGTTATCGTGATGGAGCAGGACTTTTTCTCTGCTTAAAAAGGCCGTTCCTTCTCGATAGCGTCGTTTAATTGCTCCAGCAGTACAGCGCAATGTTTACTGGTTACGGTTTTGCCATTTTCCAAGAAATTAATACGTCGTGGCAATTCCAAAACGCAGCCATCATTATCATTCTTGTTGAAGGGGTTTTGAGGGGCTTCTCCGGTTGAAGCTCACTGTTTTGACTGCTCTTTCGTTTCCGGCGTGTAGTAATGGATCCTTGTTTCCGTCTACGAAATTCAACTGGACTCGTTTAAACGGCTCCAAATTCTGTGCGGAGGTGACAACTCATTCTCTTTTCTGGTCAATCGCTAGCAAATGCGGCACCCACTTCACCGATAGTTTTTTCATTTGCAAATGATTGTAGCACTCGATCTACAGAAAAGCATCTCCCGCACCTTCAGGTTGCGGATTGCTCAGCACCCTGTCGGGCATTTTTTGTTTTTTAGTAATTCCGTTAGTCATTAGCAGGATAGGACGTCCGAAATGGTCCGCATCGCTTGTGCTCCTTCAGCATAAAAATTTGTATTTGAACGCTGGTTTACAAATTTAAGCTGGAAATTTTTGTAAATAGAAATCGTCCCTGAAGAGTCATCAGGTTCTCAAGTTAACGTTGTAAACAACCTAGTGCTGCGATCTTTGCATGGACTTATCGAAAATTCTCGTAATTGTGAGACTCCCAAGCAGTGCTCTATTGAACATTGTTGCTATAGAGATGTTTGGTAGAGCAAATGAACGAATTTCAAATTTCAAGATGAGAAGAGCAGGAAATTGTGTATTCAGTCACAATATTTGAAAATATTATATGGAACCCATGCCTCTCTACAAAGTAAATATGTCATTCTAACGAGGAACTTAATTAGTGATTACTTTTGGCATTGTAATATTATACAATTGAAGCTAAAATATTTAGGTTACAGAACTGCGAAATTATGAGCTGCTATATCTTAACGCTAACAACATTTAGAATGGAAATAGAATAAAAATTAAACAGGTATTAAACTAACAAAGATGTGTTTTACATAAAAAGTTAACAAACGATCTAGATAACGTGCATAAGTAAATTTAAAAGTATTCTAGGAAGTAAATTAATATTTATTTAAATTTATTAGTAAGTGTTATATTATCATATTGTGTTTTACGTTCGCCGTAACAAAAATTAAAAAAGAAAAGAAAATAAAAAAGAATCTTCGCATCTATTTTGTTTATTATTAGCCATATGTACTGAAATAAAATCAAAGAATTTTGTATGTTTCAGTAGTTAAATGCGTCTTATGCCGAATGTTAAGAACTGGAAATTGTAGAGCGTCTTAGACTAGTAGCTTGGATAGGAAATCTATAGTCGATGAAGAGTACATCATATGGTGAATCTGAAGTTGAAATTAGATATATGTTGGTAATAAATTGTTTTAGAACAGTTTCAAACATACTGCAAAAGGAAGAAATTTCCATAATTTTTATAGCTTATCATCAGCATTTTGAAGATTCAGTGCTATAAAAGCTCTAAACTTTCGGACTATTCATATGAAAGTACGACGCTGAACAACGCTTAACTGATTTATCACTTTATATAACTTAGTCCAATGGCAGATGTGTGGCCTAACGAATAAGGCGCCAGACTTGGTTTCATAGATCGTAGATTTGGGTTCTGCGGAATAGGTTTATTTATTTTATGATGAAATCAAGATTTAAAACTAAAAAACAAGTTATGGCTGCTCCAATTGGAAAAGAATGATCTTATTTTACTTTAAACCAGCATCTTGCAGATTACGTTAGACATGCTCCACAACACCTTCCGTTACTGTTTGGTACACGTTTCACTCGCCAGTGGCGTACTGGTTCATTAGAAACAATGCTATATCAGGGATTCGAATCCTTGCACCAGCATGCATAGACTTTTATTCATTTCTATGCGGTTTTGGAAACGTTCTAGGTTAAGGTGTTTATCGTTTCAATTTACATTTATGTTTGTGTGAAGTTGTTTTAATCATTATGCTAAATTATTTATGTTTTAGTTTAATTGAAATGTGCAGTACATAATTAAGTTTTGTGCGTTAAACTTTGAAACAGTTATTACTTGTTTTTTGCAATTAACGGCTTCCTTGCAGTTATGAGTATAAATGCCTAGTGTAGCCATAAGTTCTGTTACAAAGTATTTTTTATAAAGCAACAGTATACTTTATTGTTTTTTTAAATTTGATTAAGGCAAAGGTACCCACATGTATTCTGTGCTAAATAGATATATCATTTTTCAAAATGATCCCCTTTCGCCCTGATATAGGACCTAAGTCTATCGGGCCATTCATCAATAGCAACACACACTGTCTTCGTGGGGAAATCCGCCACTGCTAACTCCAGGGTTCGCTTGAGAGATTTAATATTGGGGTGCCTTTTCTTACAAGCAATATCCATAAGTACTGGTCACAATTTGTAATCAAAGAGGTGAGGTCAGGGTGCTGGAGGGCCAATCTTGGGTAGCAATAAAATCCGGAATATGTTTCTTAAGCCAATCTTGCTGCAAGGTCCAGTACCCATTCTTGAACAAAGTGGTGTTCAAGTCTTTCACCACAGGCTCAAGGAGGGTTGTTTCAAATATTCTGGCTGTTGTGTTTAATCCCTTTTTGTCAGAAATGCAACTTTGTGACACCATCGTAGCTCTCTCTCCACCAAACCATCACTGAGGCGGGATGGTGTCCCCCCTGGATCTTCGGAATCCTCTCACGAGCTTCTTCAGAAGTCCTGTCACACACCCTTGTCATTCTGGAGGTCGTGTCTCTCTTCAATTGCGAAAACTTTTTTCATTTGTAAAAAATAATTTTTGTGCCGGTTGTTAGCTTAACGCTGAAGTAGACGTTTATGTTCCCTGTGCTGCTTAAGTGTTGTAGTTAAGAAATGTGCAGTACCCCGGCGATAAGCCTTTAGCCCAAGGTCTTCTCTGAGCAATATGGACATTGATCACCGGAAATATTCATCTCACGAGCCATCACTGTTTGTTTCCGCACTGGATTTCTCCTAATACGAAATGCCGCTGCTTTTAGCACTTTCCTAGTCATCACAGAGCACGGTATCCCCGATCTTGATAGGTTAGCAATTGTATCAGTCTCATTAAAGCGCTCAGAGGTGCAATACACAAATATCCTGTTGATTTTCAGCTTCTTAAGAGTATGAAAAATTTCAGTGACGGTTTTGCGACCCCTATCTAGGACTATCACATAAACACGGTTTTCATAGTCTCACCAATCCGCAACTAAACCTTTAACTCTCTTCGCTATTGCTCGGGACTGCAGCTCTAACCGCTCTACCGCTACAGCAGGCTCAGATCTTTCTTGCTGTATGGGCAAGTTGTTCCCTCAGCTGCAGTTGAAGTCAGCAATGTATAAGGTAGCGTTTAGCAACAAGAGCGTTATCTGATAGTCCGAACATCTGGTACAGTTGCTATCAAAAGTTTGTAACAGATCTTATGGCTAGACTAGGTTCCTCTGTTGGAATTTGAACTTCCGTGTTTCACAGCGTAAATTTATTACGCTATTAAAACACGTCCTCAAAGAAATCACGCAGTCTGTTAGGTAGAACTGGATATGAAGCAGTTATAACGCCGGTTTAACAGTGGGATTGCATAACTTCTCAAGCCATAGGATGAATTGCATCACTGAACACACACACACACACATATTTCCACCTACTGCTCTGGGGTAGCCATCTGGGATGGCATTAATCAAGAATGTAAGTAAACTTTACTGGTTATAAATGTATAATTTATTTCATAATCTGAATATTGTGTTTTCAGTGTATACATATGCCCGATATTTACCTAATTCGATTCCGTTTTAAGTCATACGTATTAGAATTTCTTTAGATTAGTGTTGCAACTACCTCCCTAGCCTGACCCCAGTTCGTTAAATAAATTACAGAATGTTTGGCTAGAGCGCTGTGATTCGTTAAAAAGTTGTGAAGTACACTTAAGAGCAGTAAAAGCGAAAATAGGCACACAATTCACACAAAAATGTCGCTCTTCACAGTGTACAGATCATTTTTTGAATACCAAACAAAAAGCCAATATGGCTGCTCCGGAAGTTCGATCAGTTATGCCAGGACAGGGTGGTTGGAAGGGGGGTTAAGATATCAGAGCTCTAGGCATAAAGCGAAAGGGACATATCCAGGAGAAAGTACTCTATAACCGTGAGCGGGTCTCCTCATCCTGCGGATTGGGAAGATATACAATCCCGGCATTTTATAGACTATCGCATAAACACTGTGTCCTGCTTCGTATCGATTTCGGCCGATTGGCTGCTCTTTGTCTCTCAACGTGTTCTGACTGATGTTGCACTGTGTGCGCGCTGGGCCTTTACGGTGAAGGTTCGGGGTTAAAAACACTAGTCCATGAAAGTACATATTTTTTGTTTTGTTTCTCGCACGGAAGGGAGCATGATGCTTATTTTGTGATATTTATTAATGTAAAAATCCAAATTAAGTAAATTTAATTAAATCAGAAATTACTAAAGAATCTTCGTCATTGAACATAATAAGTAAACGCCAATAACTTTACATTAATGTGAAATGACAAGTATAAGGCAATGAGTGATATTTTACTCTTTAAAGATATTCTTACATAAAAAATGAAGACAAAAATTAGGATTAGTTCTGGAGCTATCGGTACACAGCAGAGATGGGCGGTCCGGTGAATGCGGCGGGAGACTTGACAGCATCTGCATTTCCATCGACTGTAAAATAACGGTTGGCCCAGCTATATTTCGAACGTTGTGTTCTTCAAAGGCAGGAGACAGATGCATTTAGATGGACTTGGAAAATTGAGAATCGAACCCAAGCCAGGGGATGACGCTACTATCTTCTGCCTATGAACATAAGTTGTTTGAAATACAGCAACATTTATGTTACTATTCAAGAGTTTTATTTATTTCTGCCTCTCTAGTTCTTGTTGTAGCTATATTGTTGCAAGAGTTACTTTTTTTTTTTAAAAAAAAAAAAAACATTATCATGTATACTTTGATTTCAGTGGATCTTCCAAAATTTTACACTTCTTCAATAACATCTTTGAGATGTCCAACTTAAATTAATGTTTACCTTTTTCTTTTTAGCTTCAACGGAGGATGGTCCTTTTATCTTCAAGTACGACAAGGAATGTTTCTATGGACGTATGAGCATTACACTAATCCAAGGTGATGTAAGTATTTCTAGACTGATATTTCTTTAACAAGTGCACCTCTTGGTCTGAATTTCTTCTGCCTCCAGCTATAATTACTAAGCAGGAAGCACTAATAGTAACAGAGAACATTTAGAAGGCGGAATAATATTCAAAGTGCAACCTTTTCCCGCCATTTTCTGCGACATTAAATTTTACTCGTGTAATGCAACGCTCTCTGAAAGTATTCAGACGTACAATTTTTTTGATTCTTTTATCATATACTTTAAAACAACCTGCATTATTTTGAAATGCAACATGGAGTAACATATTCTTTTAAAAAGTTAGGCACTATAAAAATATGCACAGTGTTTCAAATATTATTGTTTAATAATATTCCTACCCACAAATAGATAAAAAATTAGTTCACTGGGATTTTTAGAAAAGGTACATGAAATATAGTAAAGTGTTAATTTATTTCTAGCAATATTGCACAATTTTAACAGCAATAAACAAAAGATTTTTTAAAAAAAAGTTGCAAAATGTACTATAATGATTATTGATAGCAATTTTTGTACCTATAGATCAGATGTCTGATTCATGAAAAGGGTTTTAAAATGTGTTACATTTGAAGTGTCATGTGTTAATGATCCTTTCAACTTATAGTACTAAGAAACGCCGCAATATTTTACATTTATATACAGAAATTATTTTTTCACGCTAGCCGTGAGTAAGACACAAGTTGGAAATAAAGAATCAATTCGAGGCTGCTAAACTGAGCTGCAGTGTTTTTCCATTGTCAATCAACTGCTTTTAATTTCCGGGAACCGATGTATCACGACGTCATAACGAACATGGCCGATCGCTCATTCCAGCTTTTGCGACGCTTTAAACTTTCAAAATGTATGCATACTCATATGTAAAAAGTGCAATTATTCTTGACCGAAATAACTCCAAATTCTGTGATTGCTCTTATAGCAAAAACAACATAGCCGAAGAAAATGTACTTCAAATAATCTAAATGAATGAATATTGTTTAACCCGTTTTTGCTACAGAGGCACCACAGGAGGTGAACCGCCACAGGTGGCCGAGGTCGTTAAGGCGCGGACTCATGAGCGGGAGGTCTGGGGTTCGTATCCCGCCAGGAACGTCCTCCTTGATTGAGGTTTTTTCCAGGTTTTCCTCAGTCCTCATAAATGGCAAATGCCAGGGAGGTACCCTAAACTTAGGCCTGGAACGCTTCCTAGTTTAAAAAAAAATCCTTTTCCAAAATATCATTTCATCTCATGTATCATTAGTGTTCGTCGCCTGTGATGCCTCAGTAGTTAAAACGAGCGTTAAACACTATCAAAAAAAAAAAAAAAAAAAAGGCGGCGGACATTGATGATACATGAGATGAAATGATATATTTGGAAAGAATTAATTTTTTAAGAAGGAAACGTTCCAGGCCTAAGTTTAGGGTACCTCCCCGGCATTTGTCATTTATGAGGACTGAGGAAAACGTGGAAAAAAATCTCAGTCAAAGAGAACGGTCCTAGCGGGATTCGTACCCTAGACCTTCCGTTCACGAGTCTGCGCCTTAACGACCTCGGCCACCCATGGCGGTCAAATAATCAAGGAATAACATAGGCTCTCTCTCTCTCTCTCTCTCTCTCTCTCTCTCAGATTACAAATTATGGTCAGTTTTACAAAGTATGGATTCACTAAAAGGTATTCGAATCCATCACGGAGTGAAAGGATAACTTTCCAATGTTGCTAGCATAAACATGTGATGACAATTCCAAGGCCTCTTTGTATTGTCCATTACAAAATTAGTAAAATTAACATTTTAAAATTAAGTATATTTTTTCATCTGTAGCTAAATATTATGCGTGTAACATCATGTATGGCATATATACAAACAAATGTTTATAATATTATTATAAATGTTATTAAGTTTAATCGGTTTATAATTATTAATAATTTTATTTCTGGCCTGTAAAACTGTTAAATTATTTTAAAACATATAAATTTACAAAAACAATTAAAGAATTATTAATAGAACAGAGTAAATTAAAAAGAGCTGTATTGCTATATATAATTCGAACGATTAAATGCAAAATATTAAAATCACGCTATCATATTTCTTAAACACCACTATAATAAAAGTTGTTTGTTATAGAACATTAAAGTATACGAATTCTTATTTCTATCTCTTCTTTACACAGGTTGCCATCGCAGTACTTCCTGACGCCGACGAACCTATCACAGTAAACTGTGATAAGGACAAAGCATTAATAATTAATTTACCACAGGACGCAGTCCCCACAGAGTCATCAACAGAAGAGTCCAGTACGGAGTCATCAACAGAGACCGGTACGGAATCTTCAACAGAATCCAGCACGAAATCTTCAACAGAGTCCAGTACGGAGTCATCAACAGAGTCAAGCACGGAATCTTCAACAGAATCCAGCACGGAGTCATCAACAGAGTCCAGTACGGAATCTTCAACAGAATCCAGCACGGAGTCATCAACAGAGTCCAGTACGGAATCTTCAACAGAATCCAGTACGGAGTCATCAACAGAGTCAAGCACGGAATCTTCAACAGAATCCAGCACGGAGTCATCAACAGAGTCCAGTACGGAATCTTCAACAGAATCCAGCACGGAATCGTCAACAGAATCTAGTACAGAGTCTTCAACAGAATCCAGCACAGAATCATCAACAGAATCCAGCACGGAATCGTCAACAGAATCCAGTACGGAATCTTCAACAGAGTCCAGTACGGAGTCATCAACAGAGTCAAGCACGGAGTCTTCAACAGAATCCAGCACGGAATCGTCAACAGAGTCTAGTACAGAGTCTTCTACAGAGTCAAGCACGGAGTCTTCAACAGAATCCAGCACAGACTCTTCAACAGAGTCCAGTACAGAATCTTCAACAGAGTCCAGTACAGAGTCTTCAACAGAGTCTAGTACAGATTCCAGCACGGAGTCTTCAACAGAATCCAGCACAGACTCTTCAACAGAGTCCAGTACAGAATCTTCAACAGAGTCCAGTACAGAATCTTCAACAGAGTCCAGTACAGAGTCTTCAACAGAGTCTAGTACAGATTCCAGCACGGAGTCTTCAACAGAATCCAGCACGGAATCTTCAACAGAGTCCAGTACGGAATCTTCAACAGAGTCCAGTACAGAGTCTTCATCAGAATCCAGCACGGAATCTTCAACAGAGTCAAGCACGGAGTCTTCTACAGAGTCCAGTGCAGAACCACCAGAAGAGAGCAACATGTATCGAAGCAGGCGCATTTTGAGTACATCTGATGCCGATGAAAAATCCTCAATAACATTTAAGGTCGAGAAAGCATCAGATGACTCAATTTTCGTTCACTCCATACAAGTAAACTGGAAAAGTAAGTATCAGTTCAAATTATTAAGGTTTTGGTGATGGATTACTGGTATTATTTCTATTTGCATTTTGCTTCTCACAGTTCATAATTTACAATAGGAAACGCATGTGTTGAACTGAAGAAGGTATATTTTGGAATAAGACTGGCATGCAGTTAAATGGTTTGTTCATATATATATTGCCGCAGTAGAATATAGCGATATACAATGTTGAGATACAAAGACAAAACATTACGATCTTCCCTTTGCATATGTATACTACAGAAATACTCGGATTTGGTATCATGTAACTGCATGCCTTCGTGTGTTGATTTTGTTTCACCTGTTCTTTCTTCGGCATTTAATTTCAGTGCTTTGTAGTTCAACCATTATTTTCATCCAGTTATTAAAATGAACAAAACAATCTTTGTTGCAGGTGAAGAAATAGAAGGAACAATCGAAAACATAACTCTATTTAAATCAAGCGGCAGGTTCCTCTGCAATAAGCCAATTACCGTATCTTTAGGAAACAATCTCACCATGGTCTTGGGTAGCGTAGAGTTCCAGGCAAACAGAGAAGAAGGCAAGCCTCTTGCAGGTAAGCAAAAGCAAATATATATATTCTTTTGGGTATATTTGGGCATCGAAATCTAAAAGTCATGGGTCTTCAGGACAATAAAAGAAATGAAGTGGTCAGTTCGGAGTGTTCAGTTTCTGGAAAGGAAAGAAAAACTTCTAAAAAATGCTCACGAGGCAAGTTGTAAAATAGGAATTTAAAAGCGTCTTTTAGTTGGCAACTAGATACTGTTCAATGGTTCCATTAGCCTATGGAGAATTTGTTATATTAAAGCGATAAATATACAGAGCATTCATCTAATACCTAATGATCAATACCGAATATTTAGCTACGAACTGAAATATGAATTCATGTAAAGCGTAATCATTAGTTCTTTAATTGTGGGCTTGCATGAATGGTTGGGCGAAACAATACCTGTTTTATATGAATCTATTTATAATTTAATCAAGCATGCAATTTTGTGAAAGTATATACTGGCTATTGGGTTAAATAGTTGTCCTGGAAGAATCGGTGTAAGTGGTCGTGGCGGAAACGAAATTTACAAACCTTGTTGTTTGGTGAAATTGAACGTAGTAGTAAATTAACGAATATAAAACTCTCTAATCGCAGCTGACGATAGACCTCATTGCAATTAGGTGAACTTCCTAACAACCAAGAGGGCCCTCTCTCAAGGGCTCCACTTCGTTGTCTTCGATCAATCACAACCTCATACATAGGCTATGTCCAAATGGGTAAGCAAACTCCCAACTTCAATCTTATCATCTGTTAAAGCCCAGAGAGATGCATATACGAATAATGTTCCATAGTGAACGTCTACATGAAAACAATTCGTACGTAATCTATGTAGACAAATCAATTGTGGATAGTGAAATGTCAATGCAGTCTATAAAACTTTGTTTTCCATCAGCATTTACTGTATAAAGATAACAAGAATGCCGAGTAGTAATTTAGAGGATGAATTTTGTTCTCTTGAAGAAGTGTGGTAAATAATAGGAGTCTTTTTATTGTTATAACATTCTATATACACATCACATTACAATTATATTTATGCATGGGTTGTACACCGTATATTGGAGGGCCGCAGTAATTTGACTAGGTGAAGGTAGCATAATCATTAGTCTTTTAATTGAAGGCTTTATGAATGGTTGGACGAAAGAATATCTGCTTTATATGAATTTAATTAGAATGCTTAAGTATGATACGCAATTAGAAAGAGGAACAAATAATAATACAAATAAAAACAATATTAATATAATAAATAAAAAATTAAAAAAGGGAAGAACGGTATTTACAGATATATGAATGGAAACAAATTACATATTATTTATAATTATACTAGTTATTGCGTTCTAGCCAGAAAATAAATTGCTTCTAGCTTCCAGCACTTTGTGTAGGAAAATGCTCATATTCAACCAATTAGTGTGGTTCGCAAACACGACCCACCATGTCAATCGACCTCCAATTGCCTTAAAAAGTTTTCAAGAAACAGTGTTTTTCTCAGATGTTCCCAGTGGGTACATTTTGCCACAATATGTACCCATTCCTCATCCTCTTCACAAAATAGGAATTTTCTCCTACCAGATTTACTCATTATTTTTTTTAACCTTCCAGCTTCCCAGTCTAAACAGATCATTCCTGGCCTTACCTTTCTCCTTAAAACGAGCATATACACCTCTTTACCCCAGGTTAATTTTATTTCATTCGATTGGCTCAAGGAAACTTTCGTGTTACATCTGTCTCAATTTTCTGCCTGCTGATATCCTCTAGCCTTGTTGTAACCTTCTTCGATACATTTTTTTATTATTTGCATTGACTCGTTGCCATATTGAACCCAGTCCAATTCCTCTGAGTCCTCTTTCTACCTCTGCAGCACAATACGTTGTGTTATATTTTGTATCTGGTGTCTATAACATTTAGCGCGAAGTGTGGACTGATCTTCTTGCCTGAGTCTATGCCAGTATTGCACCGTCCTTATTTTGCTATTAACCGTATTTTCATAGCAACCGTCCTCCCTTATGACCCCACAGTTTGACGGTCTTCGGAGGGTCCGAGAACCCTTTTCCAAAAAAGTCAACTTGCATTTTATTTACATGTTCAGCTCTTTCCCATCCCCATGTTTCGCTTTCATATAGCAGAATAGACTTAATCATAGCATTGTACATTTGTATTATGCACACCGCAATGTATGCATGAAAAAACTAAAAAAATTCTCCAGCTTCGAGAGTCAAATTATCACTTTTACTTACACTTATCACTGGTGCAATAATTTGCTAATTCCATATAACACAGTTTGTGACAAGTAGATTTCAACTATTTTCACTACAGGCTTAACTCAACCTAACCTTAACTTTAATAATAAAATAATAATAATAAACGTTTTTTTTATTATTACTAAAGTTGAGTGTACTTAGATTTCTTTGTCTACATGAAAAATTCGTGTCATGATCGGGAATCGAATCACAGATATTCAGCCTTTCTGGCTGCGCTCTACCAACTGAGCTACTATATTATCCTCCAAACATAGAACCACAAACCTCTCATCTGATTCTATTCGTTCATGGAAGAAGAACAGTAGTTCAGTTGGTTTTTTTTTTTTTTTGATTGATTTATTTATGGACGCTCTTTAACATCTCAGGTCATCAGCTTCCCATTCAACTCAGGGCGTGAAATGGCCGACAAATTTTGCACAGAGGCCTATCTTTCAGGCTTGAGGTTCTTTATCGTGCCGTAAATGTACGACACGGGACCCACGGCTTTACTTCCCTTCCGAAGGAAGCCATACTTAGGATTTTTACGCCCCGAAAAAATCCATCGGTCCTGGCCGGGTTCGAACCCGCGATCTTGGGTTTAGGAGGCAAGTATGGTAATCACTACACCATCAGGACCGACAGCTCAGTTGGTATAGTGTCAGCCCGGAAGGCTGAAGGTCCGTGGCTCACAACCCGAAAAATTTAAGTCTGATTCATTCTTTGTTTATTTACCGAACAATTAGTAAAAATATTTCCTTTCTAAAGCAATACAAATTTATTGATGTTTAACTGAGCTAACGATCCAGAATAACATTAAAAAGATGTGACACACAATTTTTAAAACGTTTTAATTAATGGTTTAAATTATCGTATGCTTTAAAACATATATCAAAACATGTGGGAAAATAAAATTATTCATATAGTCTGTGCCAAAATCTGAAAGTATAAAAATATATTGAAAATTATAATTTTGACTCCCTTAAGGACAGGTTCGTCCAATTCGAGCTTCTTAGTGATTGTCCTTTCACTAGCTAATGATTGTCATGGTCATTGATGAGTTTGATGTAGAGTTAATCTACTATTTTATATGAATTTTCCCTTAACTTGGTTTTTTTTCTCTCTCTATTTCCGATAGTATACCTACAAATTGCTTAATATTCTATAAATGCAAAAATGTAAAAAAGATGAAGTGCTATAAAGCAAAACATAAGTGGATATCGGTAAAAAGAATAGTAAAGTACAAAAGTTTTTGAATTTTGTAGCATACAATGTAACAAATATAAAATTAGGATTTCATTGAGATGGAAACACGCACGTTGCTCTCAAACCGCATTAAGCGGCGATAATTTAGATATATTATTCCAAACACAATTTATATTTAATAAATGCAAATACTATTTGCACACACATGGATAGCTACCAGAAATTTGCAAATTCTTGCAAGTAATTACTTAGTTGAAGTTGACTTATCTAACAGAAATTTAATATTTTTTCAATATATAATTATTTACTTTTTGTCAATAGAATTGTTGGACTTTAAATAACTGAAGCGTCCCTTTTTTGTAGAACCGGAAACGTGCGATGGTTACCAAGAGATCCCAAAACCGGAACCGGCTGAACCAGAATATACCAACATTGAGATAGGAAATTGCTTAACTGCACAACTTGGTTTCCAGCTAATGGTGAAATATCTAACCATAAACGGAACTGTAAGTATTAATTGCAAATTTCAAAAATTAACGACATAACTTCAGGAATTAATTCCTCAAGGGTCACAAATTAAGGCAATTTAAAGTCAGTTCTTCAAATTGCTTTAAAGTAAATGTTATAAGTGTCCACTTAGTGCCTGATCCTTACAGAGACTTCATAAAAGAAACTGTACCAATGCTAGTAAAATCAAACTTACTGCATCCGCAATTTGTTAGATTTTCTTACAACACCAGCATTATCAATAATTAACGCTTGTCATTTTCTAGGAAGAGTATGCAAGAATAACTGTACCTCAAACAGCCAACAGCAATGAAAGCACTTGCCAGGAAATCTTACTAAAATGGCCGACAACTCAAATAACCACTACGACGGCCAAACCCAACAGAATGCTGGAGTACTACTGGTATGGAAGAGCCGGAGAACCAACTGCTGAACATACTCTCTTTTTAACTATAAAGAATGACTCCAACATGTTCTCCATTGACTATATGAAAGCCACTCTTAACTTGAAAGATGAGCCTCTCTTCGAAAATCCATTTGGTGAGTGTCTCACATCTACTTATTGAATTGAGTGCAAAGCTTGATGGCACATAGACAGCCAATGTCTGGAGAGGTGTAGGCGGGTAAACAAAATGCATTCAAAGTAAAAAGAAATATCAACTTATCTTTCTGGCGTTAAGAAATTTTGCAAATGATGCAACCGAATAATTTTCCATTAGCCACTTACTAGCATTATACATTTTGCTAAACTTCAATCCAATATTCTTAATTTTGTTACACATAGAACGCGCTGAAACTTGCAATGTTAATTAGTACGTTTATGTTTATTACCGTCCATTATTTTGCTCAAAAATTTGTTCTGATAATCGTCTTACTCAATAATTAGTTGGTTTAGTTGGTGTAGAGTTTCATTCCAGGGTTAAAAAAATTCACGTTTCTCTGTTGAAAAGTACATTCGCAACAAATACGTTGACACTGCGTGGACACTATCTACAAGTTTTAACAGTGAACTGTAAAGGTTTTACAAAATCTATACTTCCTTTATACGATGCAGAGGAGAGCTACAAATTATTTTTTTCCATTCTGACACTTTACATTTATGTTTACAAATTAAACATCATAAGCAGTAACGTGTTATTTATTTATTTTCCTATCAAATATCACGTGAAGTGGCCATTTATTGTCAGAATGAAAATCTGTTATCTTATTTGCATAAATTACACGTTCTCATAAATAAATTATCATAACATAAAAATTGGTGTTTATCGCAGAATTGGAAACGAAAACTTATTAACAGCTACATTTTGTCGGTCTCTTCACGCAATTAATTATTTTCAGCTGTTTCAAGCATTTGATTCGAAACCGCTTACTTAAGTATACTCTCTAAAAAAGACGATTAATCGCTCAGAACGTTTCAACGAAAATTAAAAAACTTTCAAATGGGAATCAAACTATATTAAACGTTATTTATTTATTATTGATAAAAACTTAAGTAAATTGACATAAATTTTCATTCCTTATTATGGATAAAAAAGACTAGGTAAATTGACATAAATGTTCATTCCAAGTTCGAATCGACCTAGAGAAAGTAAAAGTTTCATATAATTCTGATGCAGTTTTATTTTATAATAAAAGAAAAAAAACTTAAATTGTATTAAAATATTTTAGGTTGATGAAATAATATATTAATATATACTTTTAAAAAATGTATTTATTATTGTGAAAATGCCTTTAATAATTATCAAGCACATTCTCACCTTTATTCGTAAACGTAGAAGTAAAATATTTCAAATCAGAGGATAGAACAAATTTAGTAATTTTAATTAGATAATTGTCAAAAGAGAAGGTTACTGATAATTGCTAATATTACTATAGTCACTAATCTGATTGCTTTCGAATTTACTAACTGCCCAGTAGATGAAAGTGTATTAAATATGGGCTTTGCTTCCTGTGTTGGACCGTATCAGGTAAATCCTAAATGACAATAAATTCTGAATAAGCATTTTTAGAGAAAAATGACATTATTTTACTTCATTTATAAGGAATTACGAGCTTCTCATTTTTTTCTCCCAGAAACCTCCATGGTTATTGAAGCAAGCAACCCGGTAACGAACATCTCCATGGATTCTACCTACGTCTGTACCAAAGGCAAGGAAATCAATGCAAATGATGGAACGGTGATCTATATGTACTCCAAAGACTTTTCCACCGCTACCAAAGCAGATTCAAGTAAGTAATAGCACAGATTTTACTTTGTTTTTAAGTGGAGGTGTCAATAATAATGGTTAAAAAATAAAAATTTACATTTTTTATTTATTTGTTCTGTTCCTTAAACAATAAGTTTCCAAAATTTTATTTTAAATTACATCAAGAAGTGACCTAAAATGTGTTTAAATAACCATGGTATCACGCTCCCTTTTACCGAATATAATGAAGATTAGAAATGTTTGGTTACTTAAGCTTGAACTGTAAGCAAAATTATTAAAAGTGTGTACTGATTTACAAATGAAAAATCTGGAGGAATGTAAAAATGTTAGTGACTAGAATAGGCTTACAAAAAATGGAACAAAAATACCACTCATATACAGAAAATGAAGGGGAAAAAAAAACAGTATGGTTAAACTCTTCCACGCATCTACTGATGAAAAACCTCAGCATGGTCTTTGTGTAGAAAGATGGTGTAAATACAAGAAGATGGTCATTACTCGTTCATCCTACAACCATAAACATAGCCTTCCAGAAGCTGTGATGAATGTCATAAAGCCCACTTTCAGACAGAGTTGTCTGAATCCCAATGAGAAAACCAACAGTTTGTATGGAAGTGATCCCCAATACCACCTTTGCTTCTCTAAATAAAGGTTAAAATTGCTGCTTTTGACGCTGCAGAAATATTTAGGGAATGCAGATGGATTGACTGTAATGGATAATTTGGACTTCACTCCAAGAGTGCATATGAGTTAGCCATAAAAAAGAATCATTGCTGTTGATAAAGATGCTGAAAATGCGCCTCTATTTACCCAGAGAATGAGAAGATATTCATATAGGAGTTTCTAAGTATCAGATACAGCAAACAACTTAACATCCCAAACTTTTGTGCTTATTTTTCTGAAAGTTTAATTTTTTCTTTATCTGATTACTTTAGCTTTATCTCAGAACCTATCTTATGGAATTTCCTGAAATTTGCACACGTATTACTAACTATACCAATTTATTTCCATGTAAAAAAAAATGGATAGATTGTATATTTCCAAAACACAACAATAAATGTACATTGGTGAAAAAATGTTGATGTTGGTAAATTATTTTAATAAATTACACTAGTCTACACAATACTTGCTGAATGAAAACCGTTTACTATAATACAGTTTTAAATATTTGTTCCTTGATCAGATATAAAAGAAATATCCTGAGAAATTTAAACAAGATAATAAACTGTTCACTTTGTGACAGTAGGGCTAAATCAGAGTATTGGACCAGAAAAAATTGGCAAAAAAGGAGCAATTTAGTTTCTGGAGAAAGAAAAATGTGAAGTAAGAACCATTGGTTTCTCCTTCCAATGTCTTTCCACTACTTAATATTAAGTTAGGCCTGATGAAGCAAATTGTTACTGCTCTGAATAAGGATAGTGATTGTTTCAACCATTTGGTTACAAAGTTCCCGCACAAAAGTGAAGCTAAGATAGCAGCAGGTATTTTAGATGGACCCCAGATTCGTGAGCTTATACAGAATGAAATCTTTCGTCAGTCGATGTCCAAGTTACAGAAGTCAGCATGGTTGGCATACAAGAAAGTGACAGAAAAATTTCTTGGCAACTATAAATGTGAGAACTATAAATAAATAATGGAGGAAATGTTACAACAGTTTTTGGAAATCTAGGGTGTAAAATGAGTGTTTAAGTGCAATTTATTAATAGGATATGACTACTTCCCTGCGAATCTTGGTGCAATGAAGTGAAGAACAAGGTGAGAGGTTTCATAAATACATTAGAACAATGGAAACCCGCTATCAAGGGCATTGGGATGTTCCAGTGATGGCTGATTACTGTTGGTGTTTGAAAAGGGGCACTAGTGAAGGATGTATCACACCTTCGAAAAAAATAAAGCTTTCTTTCCTTTAATAATGAAAAAAGTTTGTAAATTCATTATTATTTACACTTATTTATCTTTTTTCAATATATTCTTTAACATTTAAGTTAAACTGAAACATACAAAAAATTGTCTTAGCAATGTGTTTTAAAACTTAATAGTATTTCATAAAAATAATACCTGCATTATTACATTTGATGTGTTTTGTTTAAAAACCTAGCCCGGTTTATAGAATAAAACTGAAACTGAGAACATATTTGAACTGAGGGCATTCATATTACATATATCCAGGTGGAAAAATAAGAAAAAAAGGGGAAAAATTTGTAGACCAGTTATTGACTCATCCAAATGCAACACAATAAATATTTATATATAATTGTTCTCCAAAAACTACTCTAGAGGAAGCTCCCCCTCTAACACAGCTTAATGGCTTAGACAGATCCCAAAAACCATAGGTTCTGATCTTGGGGAATAGATGGTTTATTATTATTATTATTATTATTATTTATTTGTTTTATGATGAAGCATGTTCATACATAAGATGTAAAAATGGGGGGGGGGGGAAGAAAGAAAAAAAACTTATCAATCAGCCTCGAACACAATAGCAATAACCTTATGGGCGTACCGACTGCTCCAAAGAGATATGCTGCACAACTTCCATCTGTTATTGAGAGATATTATTTCAAATGGAAGCTTTATTAATCACAGATTGGTACTTTAGAAACTTAATATTGTAACTTTGAAAGACCTTCTTTGCTATGGTTGCGTTGCGTTCTCCATGTCCAACCACCCGCTTACTGGAAGGAGAGCAGAAAGACTGCGCATGTGTAAGAGGATTAAGTCTCAGTATCCACTTACTCGCGTGACCGAGGGTCAGTTTCTGAGATAATTTGTAGGAAAATGTTCTCTTAAGTGGGTACAGTTTACTAAGCACACCATTTTGTTATAGCACAATACTGCGAGGCGGACCTTGTGGACGAGGAAGATGGCTCCAACAAGACTTTGGCCATCGCGCTGGGCACCATTGCGGGAGTGGCTGTCGTGGCTGGTGTTGGAGGTTACATCATACACCGCAGGAAGAAATCCTCCGGAAAACAGGGCATGGCTTAAAGGACCGCAACATCAGCGGCAAGACAGAAAAATCTGAACATTCAAAGAAAGGTGTAGTTTGCCAGTTATTGTGAGGAAAAAACTTTGAAAGCATTGTAAACAGTTAATGCTACTGTCGATAAACAAACAATTGGAGTGTTACAAAAAAAAAGCACTCTTCTTGTTTTTTAAATGTTCCTAGGCATTTTAAAATCAATTCATGTTTTAAGAAAACCAATTCACAAGATTGGGGGAGGGGGCAGAATATTTCTCTCCTTCAAAATAGCTCTCTAGGCAAACTCTCACGATCACCCTAAGAAATGAAAAACTATTAAAAAGAAATTAATTCCCTTCATTATTTTAGATACGTTATGAGGATATATTTTAAATTTAACTAGGATTTTCATATTTGCTATGCTTCATAGCTCATGGAGGAGCTATGCCCGGAGGCTTCACACAAATTTCTAGTGCAGGATTTTATAGTTTTTCAATGGTCAAGAAAATAGTCTTGAATGTTTTGGGTGTTTTGTTAAAGAAAACAGAATCCCATTTTTTGTAGAAAAGTATTTATTTATGCCTATAAGAAGTGACATTTATACTTAACTAGAGCGTAGAGGATTTTCTTTTGAAGTATGGAATAAAGATATACCTAATTATGCCACAAAAGTGAACTTAATCTAAAAGCTCTCTATAGGCAGATGCTATTTAGAGATTATGAAAATGTAATTTCATAATATTTTTGTATTTATAGCTGGAAATCAATCAAATTGACTACAGCAATGAAAATATGTAACTCCTATGTCCCCCCATATGTTTCACGCTTACACAGTTAACTAAAAACTGCAGACATCTAACAAGGCGAATGTAACCTTTTCTCTGTTGTATTAAGTAATATACAAATTTATGCTGTTCATTTCTGCAATGTGAAACAGTTTACCTTTTAGCAATATACAGACCTACACCTAGAAAAATTAGCCTCTCTTTAACAGAAAGAAGTCTACTTTTCTAATTATAGTATTAAAGTTGACAAATTATAAGCAGCAATCTAATGTTTAATAGAATTAAACGTATGTTTTTGGAACTGAATAACAGAAAAATATGCCACTTAATGTCTCTTCAGATTCGGCAATTTTAACATTGTCTTACCTGCTCTACAAAATTCCTAATTCAGAGTATTGCTGTTACATTGAAACTACAAGAAAAACTGTTCCATGCCTTTGTCAAATTACATTTTAGTCTTTTTAATAATTATTGAAAAATATTTTCTATCTCATGGAATAAGGAGAACCAGAATATTATTCAAAATTTTATAATATTTACAATAACGTGTGCGTTTTATTACATATTTCGTTCCCTGTTCTTATACATAATACATTTTATATGTTAAATGGACAGTATCAGCATATACGGCCTTAAAGTCAATGCAATAGTTGTGATTATTTGTGTAGTCATAAACTTATTCAAAGAGTCCATTACTACTACTACTACTACTACTACTACTACTACTACTACTACTACTACTACTACTACTACTACTACTACTACTACTACTACTACTATTACTACTACTTCTACTACTACTACTACTACTACTACTACTACTACTACTACTACTACTACTACATATATATTATACAAATATGTTTTTGAAAAGTAATGCCACAAAGGAGAGAAATTTATGCTACTTTGCTTCAAAAACTATTATGAGTACATCAATCATTTTTATATTTATTTTAGGATGCACAATTAAAAGAATAATACAATTGTTACGAAAATTATTATGAAAAGTAGAAGGGAAATTTTTTGAATATTTCAATATTTAGAAACATATGTTACGTTTTCATTCCTTTTTAATATTACACTTTTCCCATTACTTATTATGAATAAACAATAATAACAACCTTATTCCTTAACAAGAATATAAAGAATATTAAAATTTATGATATACTGACTATCGTTTCATGAAGATGTCCCTGCATTATTTACAAACCTTCCATCACAATTTTTATATAATGATTTTTATGTTATTACATAATAATATCAATACATTATCATGCTTTTGTAAATATTTCAGAAAAACCATTCATTAATCTTTAGACATTACAAAATATAATATTTGAATTAATTACGGTTACCTTTATTCCCTTAGGACTGCAAACTGAAAGTAGATATCTGTGTGATAAATATCAGGAAGAAAATTACTAGTTTCAAAAATAAACAGAACTCATTTACTTTGTATGAAACCCTACATTAAAGTATACTACTAAATGCTTTGCATAGTACCTTGATTTGTTCTAATAAATAGATGCTAGTACAAATATTTCTTACTTCTACTACGTGTAGCATAACCCTTGAAGTTAACACTAATTTATGTTGTACCTATTTGTTGATTTGTTTTTAATAAAAACTTTGATTATTACATAAGACTACATTCTTTAACGTTTAATTCCAAATATTTCTTGAAGAACATTCATATTGTCATATTTACACGGACTTTCAAGGAAATTTGAAAGTGTTCCATTCGCTTATTGTCAGACAAATGACTTCAGTTACGACACTACTTTCCTGTACTAGCAAACCTTATTTTTACTGACGTTCAACTGATTCGCAGTGGAATAAACTAAAGCAACGCTTGTTTTCATTAATTAGAAAAACGTTGAAATAGTGGTCATGGTATTGCGCGACACATTCGGAAGGATCCCTGGCTGTAGTGTTTACTTACGGAGCAATAGCTATGCGTGTAACACAGACTGAGTCTACCTGCACGATTGATGAACAGAAGAATCTATTTGTAATGTATATGGTTAGGTTTATTAATAACGTTATACACACTATGTCTTTCTTGCTTGTGAAGAACAGCTCTTTTGATTCATGGCTTTATATGAAAATTTTAGTAAACTATTCAGGTGCAATGCACACCTAATTTGTGCCAAGTTCAAAGTATCATAAGTTATTAAATTCTGGCTTTGCAGATTAAATTGCCATCTCAATTCTATGAATCACAACAGTTAGTCCCTTGATTTCCCTTATTCCTTTTCTTCTTCTCCGTCTCCTCCTTCCTCCTCTTCCCTCCCCCCCCAACCCCCTGTACTCGAGAAAAACTGTTGGAAAACAAATGGAATTGTAACACCAATTTTCTAACATATTTACAAGCAGTAATATTTTTACATTCTACTATTAATTTGGATTTTATGTGTTTTTACTTAACTATATATTTTGTAAGCTGTATTTTTGCTAGTTCTTCCTCTGATAGAGTGGAACAGAAGGCCCCATGACCTTAACACTTGCCAGGTTAAATAAATAAATAAATCTTTGTTGTAATAAGAATACGTGTAAATTTTATGTTTAACTTCCCTTAAATGTTGTTAAAGCACTTATCTATTTTTAATGAACCACATACTTATTTTTACAGAGATTTTCTAGAGCCTTGATATTTTATTTTGGTACGTTGTACAGCTTAAATTATAATACCAAGAGTAGTGATGGTTTCCAGAGTGCAGTTATTGAAGATCGACAGTTACGTTAGGGCGCCACAGAAGTGGTAGCTGGAGCTTGGTTCTTCAAAGTACATCACAAAGTTCCGTAATAGATGTTACAACGATCAAATACTAGCAAAGAATAAATCACACTTATACCTGGACAAAATGCCAACATTGAAAGAATAGCTCCTCTTATGAACGCTCAGTTGACAGCAGGAAGAAAGATTATCGTTAGATGCAATTCTGCAAATAGAATATAATATGAGCAATATAAATTAAAGCGAATTTCATAAAGGGATTTAGACGCAAAGTTCCTATCTTCTGTCCTCAGTTCTGAGAAATATAAATGCTACGTGGTGTCGATACAAATGTTTAAATGGCCTGCTGCTAAAATAAATAACAATAATGTTAAATATTGTCAATTCCTGAAGTGTTCTTCTCTCCAAATTTAGTAAATAAGTGCTACTTGTATATGGGATTAAATAATGTGGACTTATTTATGTGTCCATGATATCCTGTCGTTTTGTTTCTTCATTATGGACTGAGAATATAGAGTTCTATCCTGTAAAATATAATGTCATAGGGCTGTCAGTAGCACGTTATCATTTCCCAAGTGATAGCATCTGTGTGTACGCTAATCGTGGGGCGGAGCAGGAATTAAACAGTGGGAGTGTCCGGTCAGTTGGCTGAGCTACCTGTATCTTGGTGACAATCTGTAGCTCTTCCGGGAACCTCGGCCCCTCTAATGGAAAAGTGGTGTTTTCCATAGATAATGCATCACCCTCAGCAAATTTTGCATCTGTATATGATTTAAAATAAGGCTTCCTCATCGCCTGCATCATCATGAAAAAGAATTTTGCTTGAAGACAAAAAAGAGGTACAGCAGATTATGTTTGCTCATCATTGGGTGACTTCAGCTGAAATTCAGATCATTAAATTCCTTTAACATTTTACGAGGGATATGTCGACATGTTTAGCTGTTCCTAAAAATGCATCTCCAAGTACGTTATGATGACTTCACCAACAGAAGAAACACGCATTGTCATACTTCATCTAGAAATATCTTGCAGTAAGATCTTGCAAGCCGCAATGAAGAAGTGTGTTTTCAAGTGCAACAACTGCAACGTTAACACACTGTTTCAGTGGAATTGCACCATTTCCTCTCAACTGCTCATTTTTGTTGTTGGTATTTCACATTTATTCACCTGTAACAATCTGAGATGGGATGTGGACGCTGGTGTTAATGTATAATCCTTTTCTACATTTTAGAGTACCTATTCTCTAACTGGAAAAAACAGACACTCAACTTTCACTATTCTCTTTACAGCGTTACTGATTTTTAAGTGCAACTGCTATGTGCCTGGTTCGTCTTCTATGGTCCCCAACTCGTTTAAAATTCACAATACCAATACCTAGATTACGGTGGGTGAAAGAGCAAATTGTGCAAAGTGTTTGCATTATCCACTTCTTTTTCTTTTATCGCAGAAGAACAAAAATCTAAAGTCGTATCTAGAGAGCTCTATAATGAATGGTGACACCATTATTATTGTTTCTGATAACAATAACATTTTTCCTTTCTGAGACCTTAAACATGAAGATAAAAGCTTTCCACATCGCCCTCGCATGTTAATGTTTAGTTCATTTCAGTATTTTCAGTTATTTATGGATACAAGTCTATGCATGTTAAAATAACACTTTTGTGTACATTTGTCGGTCCATTTTCACTTTGAGCTAACACAGTGAGATTATTAGAGTTACGGATAGGCATAGAGCGGCTGCTACTGGGAGAAGCCAGTCAAGATATGTGATGCATGTGCAGGTAACAGATGGTAGCGAGTTTGAGGAAAGCTTTATCAGCAAGTAGTCATGCGTTCGTGTGTTTCTCGGTGCTTTCACTGTGTGTATATTGTGTGCTGATTGTTCTTTGTTAGTAATAACAATACATAAATATGGACTTGAAGAACGGGCTTTTATGCATGATACATATGTAAAACGGATTCTTGCAGAGAAGTGGTAAGGCCATTTCCCCATGTAAATTTTGCCATTTTTTATTCCAAACCTTTATTAGTAAGTTAAATTTGAACATAGATGCAGATATGTAACACTACACATAAACACTATTTTTGTACATATATATATATATATATATATATATATATATATACAATACAATACAATAAGAGGAAGTCACACTTGTAATCGGTATATTTCGAATTACTAGAGTTCTTCTATGGCAAGAAGAGAAGTATATATAGGCGAATACAAGTGTGAATTTCTCTTAGTGTTTATCCTTTTCTGCTTTTATAATTACTGTTAATTTATATATATTACAAGGTTTTCCCAAATAATTATTTTAAACTGTTCACATCTGCAGTGCATAGATTTATTAACAAAAGAAGGGAAGGCAATAAGTTTTTACTATAATTTTATCAAGCAAACTCATAATTATCTTACGAAGGTGAATGGGAATGTCTACTTATATTTCCACAGCGGCTAGGTGAACACTTAACTGCGCAGTAAAAATTAAGTTCAACATTATGAAAGTATTCCCCTTTGATAAAGTAAATATTTGTACTTTCCCAATATTCAAAATTTCCCGTTAGCTAATGCTTCTCAAGATATTTCGTCGCAGAGCTGTATATCATTCAAGATGCTGAAGGTCGAGTAAAAAAGACTGAAGCATTTACTGTAAAACTTCTGAATATGCTTTGTTATTTTACAATACTATCATCAGACACACACACCACACAAATGCTAAATCTTTATCCCGTTAAAATTATTTTTAAGCAACATGTTTAAAGAATCTTTAATTGTACTCAATTTCTTATAATTGTCCAGCAAAT
Organism: Metallyticus violacea; assembly: GCA_030762175.1. NCBI lineage: Eukaryota > Metazoa > Arthropoda > Insecta > Mantodea > Metallyticidae > Metallyticus > Metallyticus violacea. Next base: position 48,805,564 of record CM060842.1, read on the forward strand.
TCCAGGAATTGACCTTGTGGATTATTGTTGAGGTTGCAATAAATTCGTGACAAAAATGAAAAGTAAAATAGCATCAAAAGCTGCAGTTTAAAACATTGAAACTATAACATTGTATTTTTTTTGGGGGGGGGGCCGATGGATTTTTTTCGGACGTAAAAATCCTAAATATGGCTTCCTTCGGAAGGGAAGTAAAGCCGTGGGTCCCGTGTCGTACATTTGCGGCACGAAAAAGAACCTCAAGCCTGAAAGAGAGGCCTCTGAGCAAAATTTGTCGGCCGTTTCACGCCCTGAGTTGAATGGGACGCTGATGACCTGAGATGTTAAAGAGCGTCCATAAATAAATCAATCAAAAAAAATCACTTTGTGGTCTACGTTTCCCAGGCATTACCGGGAAAGCTTCTGAAACAATCTCAGTCAGATAATTAACTCAACCGGGCATGGAAGCCGGGCACGCCACATGGGAAGTTCACACGCTACCGTTGGATACAATTACGATTATAGTAGAATTAGAAAAATCGCAATCACTAGTCATTCTAAATCTAATTTTAGCATTTGAAACTCCTTTCCGTTCTACAAAAGCCCTCATTCCCTTTCGTATATATTTCGCTGGATATTCTTGAGAATGAAAAACTGCAGACTAGGCAGCAGCATTTGCAACTTGCTCGACGAGCAGAGATCCGGAGCTGACGTCACGAATGACTGCGTTTTCCTTCACGCCAGCTTGGACGACACATCCGGTGGAGCATCCTCGGCGTGCGCTATGGGGGATGGTCCAACCGACATCGTGCTCATCGTCCCGGAACGAAATAGGGCAACGGACTTAAGTTTCGAACTCTCTCTCTTCTCCATTCTCCATTTACGGCATCGAGGGCATTTTAAATTTAAAGCGTTCAACAGAGACAACTCGGAAGGAAAAAACACAACGGAATTAATGGAACAATGATTTGCCTAATTGGTTATCTTCAATAAATGTTTACACATGAGCTCTGAAAACTGCGAAGAAAAAATATAAAATAAAATTAATTTCTTTTGTTTGCATTTTTGTATAACGTTAACGTAGCATCAGAGGCTATGAATATCAATGATACATGAGATGTAATAAATTGGGAAAAGGAAACATCCTTAGTTAAGGATCCTTCCCTGGCATGAGAACCCATAAACTGGAAAACAAAATTCAGTCAGGAAGGAAAATTATCCGTTCACGGGTCTACATCTTGGCTGCCGCGGTTACATTATAGATAATGAACTTTAATTATTCTACGTTATGTTGCTTTATGTTTATTGGAACAGCTTCTGCCTTTTACTTAACATTTCTTGAAACAAAATATGCAACTTAAAATAAAAATCGATAATCAGAGAATTCACGAGTACATTTTTGCCAATTTTAAATAAACATCAAAATTTCGACATGTAACAAAATTCAGTTATATTTTAAAAACACCATTATTATGAAAACATTTTACAAAATATGACCCTGAGGGACAACTGATTGATGTTCATTAGTTTATTGCAAGATAGCTAGTAAAATGTTAAGCATTCATAAAACAAATATACAATTGTTACAATTTTGTAAGCCAAGTTTAGGGGAATTATATTTAAATTTTTATTTTATTCGTGAAATACTCTTAATAAATATCACTCGAGGGTCTGAGCTTTCCAGATAAATTCACGGACGCAGTGAGCAATCTCACGCCCTCTTGTGAAAACAAAACATTTTATTTGTTTTATTTACGGACGCTCTTTAACATCTCAGGTCATCAGCGTCTCGTTCAATTCAGGGCCTGAAAAGGCCAATAAAAGCTGTCCAGAGGTATCTTTTTTCAGACTTGAGATTCTTTTTCGTGCCGTAAATATCCGAAGGAAGCCATTGTTAGGATGTTTTGCCCGAAAAATCCATTGATCCTGGCCAGGATTGAACCCCCTTGGGTGTAGGAGACAAGTATGGTTTCCTCTACACTATCAGTGCCAATACATTTGTCGTATTAACATTTTTCATCTTATATGTTCTTTCAGTTCTAATGTGTGGGTTTTTGTTCCACAAATTTTATTTTTAAACTTCTCCCAATAATAAAAATCACTCACTGTCAGCATGCCATTCCTGCACATATTATATTCTCAAAAATATAGTCTGCAATTCTGTTTATACACCAATTTTTTCGTCATGTAAAGGAGCTTCGTATATAAAATTTGGTTTTTCTGTACTCCAGTACCTGTAATTTTGCGTTGAAATATGCTTAATCATCAAGGAATATTAAGCATGGAAAAATTACTCTAACATTAACGTCCGATTATAGAAATTTACCCGAATATCAGGAACATCTGCCTGCAATTTAAGTTTTAAACTGACTCAATCTCGGATAAGTGTGAATGATAGATAATTTTCTAAAAAGATGTCAGAAATGTGTGGATGTAGCAGGAGAACATTATGAATATATTCTGCCATACGTATGTACTTGTTTTAATTACAATTGTTGTTGTGAATGTGTGGCGCGGATATTACATCCGCTTTGCTTGAGGTTACCGCTCTGACGGCCGACCCTCCAGCTGCAGTGAAAGATTCGGTGCTATCTCTAAAGAATGAACTTCCACAATTATCACAATCATTTAATTTCAATAACAGCAGTAGAATTAAAAGAAAACAGGGAACTAAACTCGAAAACTTATAGAAATATAAAATATGCTAAATTTTTATGAAACAATAAACTACTTTGACTGGTCGCACTCTATTCATGCAAAACACAAATAATTTTGAAGTTACTTTATCATTAATAAAGTAAAACATGACGTCTTACATTTCTTCTTTTTGAATTTATAATACAATAGAATCTAACAGTTTTACTGAGCAACAAGAAATATTTATTTAATTATAACAATATAAGCACACGGAAAGATCTCGCAATCAAGCACAATAAAACATTTAAAGGGGGGAAAAAAAATAGTGCGACCTTGCAGCCGGGATGTTTTTAAGTCCACTGCGGCACAGCAGGAAATATACCAACGCTTTTATGTTCATGCTCAGAAAGCACTTTGAGTCTATGATGTTATCACAGCAGTATCGTATGAAAGGCCGAAGGTTCGAGAACATTAACCACTTGGCTGATCAATTGTAGTATAATAGATAAGCTAGTGTTTGTGTTTCACTGGAACGTAGTGAACAAAAACAAATTTGCCCAGTTTGAGTACAGCTTCACTCGAAGATCAACTAGCTTTGAAAGCTGACCACTTTTTTGTTTTCAATGATATATTAGGAAGAGTGCCAAAGTTACGAGATGAAAATAGGGAGATACGCAAAAGATTACACCAATCCATATGAATCTGTATGAGATCCCTAAATCGGCAGAAACAAAACTTAGAAGATGGGCGATCAAGTTATGGGGGATCGGAAGGGCCTGTGTTAAATTAGCTAAATTTAGATTCATACTTTTAATTACAATGTTGAAACTTGAACAGTTTTTTTTGACACTTTTTATCTGTGTACTGAAGCAGAGTAATAGAATTTAAACATTGAAATAATTAGAATTTTCTTTATTTGAAGACTATATTTTGTCAACCAGTTTTTACAAATTCCTAAGCAATTAAAATTTTCTCTGTAATTCTGCTTCATTGTTTAAAAACACCATTTAAATTTTCAAAGCATTTTATGCAATATTTTTTCTCTAGAAGTGCACACATACAAGAAAATGTAGTTTGAGAATATTGGAATCAAAGAAAAAAGTTTAAAAGCAAACTCATAGCTCTAACCCAGGACCTAATGCAAACCTACGTTATAGTTAGAATCTGTTCTGAATGTTTGTCAGAGTAGCGAACAGAAAAAGCAAAAATTGCGAATGGTAAAAACCACAACCTTCTAGATCAATTAGTTCCAAAGCTATATCATTTTGAAATTTTGTTTTACTCTATACAGATGTATTTTTAAACATTAAAAACATTACTTACAAGTTATACATCACAATAAAAGTATATCGCATAATTCAGGAAAGTAGAAAACTTTTTGTAGTACACTTTTTGAAAAATGTAAAAAAAAAAATAAATAAATAAAAGCTTACCTGCCAATTCCCCTTAAGGAGCTCCAAGCCGTGCTGAATCTTTTTCAAGAGCAAGCCACCGTCACACCGCACACAACACCTGTCCATTCCTCCTGGCACTTTCGAGCCTGTAATAGAACCACCAGAATGAAATTGGATAATGGAAAATTCCTGGAAAGGAAAGATTCATCCCAGGTTTCCTAAGAGACCAAGGGAAACTAAAAAAAAAAAAAAAAAAAGTCAAGATGGGCGGCCACAAATGCCATCCGAAGAGTTACCACTTAAGTTACCCCGTTCGGTTGCATAATTAGTTTAAGTGTTTGTATTAGAACAGCAAACTGATACTATAAAGTAAATATTAGAAATTTTAAAGTAAATTAAAATCAATTTATAAGTTTGTAAATATATGCGATTATAAATATAATAATGTAAGCAATTAGTAGCACATTCATATCTTTTCAAAGATTCTGATCGACAAAATGGAGTTCTGAATAGATCAGATGGCAACCAGTTTCAAGGAGTGATGATTATGACTGTATTTAGTAATGAAGAAAGTTTATAAAATGTTAATTGCCGTATAACTGAATTCGTTTGCATTGCCACTTTGCACGCGAAGTAGCTATATATTTAACTATTTACCATTTAATTATATTGCTGTTACATATATATAAACTACAATAATTAGCCCAGTCAATTAATTTAGAAAAAGTGAGAAATCATTATATTTAGAGATCATTAGAAAATTACTAACATAAACGGTTTTCATTATAAAAAGTTACACCCACATGATTAAGATGCACGATATATTCAAATATATTAGTTACTAATAATTTCTTTCAATAATTATATACGATGTTCTATATATAATAAAATAATATCTATATTTATTTCATTTTAAATAAATAAACAGCACATCAAACCTTCAAGTTGTGTAAAATATCAAACTCAGTACTTTGAGCAACGAATAGAATTTAGTGCAGAATACAAAAGTAAATTGCAATGATACTCATTGAGATCATACATGGCATAAAACTGCTGATTAACCCCAACGTGTTGAAAGTCACTCGCAATGAGTAAGTGAATAATGAACTAAAAAAAACAAGTTACTGCTTACAATGAAAAGTTATTGCAAACGTAAATTACAACAGAAGGTATTATTGAACGAGTCTTTCCTTTTCCGATATTAATTTTCAAATTTTCCTTAATACAAACATGAAAGTATTGAGTTGCAATTTTTGCGTTAGCATCTGAAGATTGACTAAGTTTTAGGCTTTGCACCGATTGTCACTGAACAGATGAGAAACATTCCATTGTAATACATTTTCTACAAAATATAAACAGCCGCCCGAAGAAACACGCTTTCTCCAATCGTAAACTGAAAACTGTACATAAAATGATAAAAGATTTATTTTATTTTAAGGTAGAAATGACACGGCTCTTTATTGGCCAAATCCTGGGAAAAGATGAGCCTTTCCCCACACCCTCAGCGGATGTTGGTGTTAACGTAGGAAAAAATACGTTACATACATGCACTGTTTGATGTGGGGGAGATTGGACACGCGTGCGTTATGGAGGAGGATCCAATACTGTAACCGTCACTCAGGTCAGGCACTGGAACGGCTGCCATGGATGTCTGTAGGATTCTTTCACCTATCATCCATATGCCACCAGTAGCTTGCTTCTCTCTATGGCTTCCTCTGTTTACTTATTAGGAGGACCTGTGCTCAACTCTCGTTGTCTCTAGTAAGGAATGTTTATTTATTTATTTATTTATTTTAATGCGTTAGGACTGAATTACGAAGATAGACAGCTCTGTTTATACACTTATTAATCGTGTAACTAAAAACGAATTATATATGTATTTGTATTTTTGTGCCTTGCACTATAAAACTGAACTTATACACACAAAAAAGAGGAGTTGGAACTACTGTAGAAGTCAGATATTTAGAAAATCTTAAAATTCTGGCATTTTGTGAAAACGTTTCCCTATACAACAGCCAATGACATAAATATAAATTAAAAGTATAACCATAATAAAAGTTAATGCTTAACAGCCGCAAAAAGACAAAATAAAATCACAACACTATTTAGGTTAAAGGTAAAGAAGAAGATGAATTTATATTCTACAATGTTAACTGAATATTATTAGATGGAAACATTATGTCATTATACAAGAAAATGTGACATTTTTTATAATCTAGCCCAAAATTTAGTGCAAAAATTTAGGGTCGAAAGTGCTAGGACGATGTGGGCTGGTGCGGTGTGACGGTGGCTTGCGTTTTGCAAAGGTTTCTACTCCGGCGTCTGGTATGGTATGGAAGCAGATCATTTGAGCTGCTTGGACTCTATTGAGGGAGGCTTCGCATCGCGGGATGTTCTAAACGGAAACATGTTAGGGACTCCGTCTATGTCTACGCAACATCGCCTGAGGATCCTGGTCGCTGGGTTTCTCCCTTAATTCATTCCCTCCTCCCAGAGTTGCCCGAGACAAACGGCCAGTCTTCGAGCAAAGCTGAAGTACCGAAACACCTTCTCCGCTCTAACAATGCAATTCAATGTCATACTGTCGTGAAATAGGCACTTTCTTGATGTATAAGGCGGTACGCTTGGAACTTATTCGGGCTGTTTCAGTTTCAAATCCTGCAGATGATTAACTTAACTGAAGTTTCCTACATTTCCCTCAGTCTTTCAGAAAGGGCAAATGCCGGATTAGTAAGATTCTACCAAGAATTCACCATTTATTTCATTATTAATTTTCATACCTTATCTGCGCCTAGCTGGGTTTGAAGCGGCCATGACATTGGACCAATCTCTCATTTAGGGCCTAGGTATGTCCAAGATACTCGTAATTAACTCCCCGACAGGTAAATGGCCTGGACATTAACGTATCCCAGGGGAATGAATGAATGAATAGTGTTTAACGCCCGTTTTTGCTACAGAGGCACCACAGGCGATGGACACTGTTGATACATGAGATGAAATGATATATTGGGAAAGGGTTTAGTTTTATGGAAGGAATCGTTCCAGGCCTAAGTTTAGGGTACCTCCCCGGCATTTGGCATTTATGAGGACTGAGGAAAACCTGGAAAAAACCTCAGTCAGGAAGGACGGTCCTGGCGGTATTCGAACCCAGACCTCCCGCTCACGGGTCAAAGACTTAACGACCTCGGCCACCCGCGGCGGTCTATCCCAGGGGAAACAAGAGGTACCGGAAGAGGGTAAATAGTTAAAAAGAAGAAAAAGAGTCTAGATTTAGAACTTACTGTCTGGTATTTAAGTCGTACAAACAGAACGAAGAGTGCGGATCAAATATAAACCGGAATTTGCATTTTAATGCTTATGAATAGAACGGAGCGAGACGCGTCTTTGAGACATATGCGTGCGGGGTTCAGGAAGCAAAAACGGTCATTTTTCTCACAGCCGTTTCCTTTGGCAGTAGCATCATGCTCGAGCAAGAGGTACGCTCGTCGATTGCGCAAAGCTTTATTGAGGACCTAAAACTGGGCAGAAATTGTGCAGAGATTAAGGAGGTAGTTTGTGGATAAGACAGTAACATAAAAGTTTCATAAAAGAACGAGAAATTGTGAAAAATAAGATCACCAACCGCGTGACTGAATTATCAAGTTGTATCGACAAGGTGGAATCCTCGAATTCTCACTGAGAATCTAAAGACTGCACGTGTAGGAGTGGCTCAATACCGCGGGATCAAAGTATTTCTGCATCGAATCATAACTTGGGATGAAACATGGATACACCACAACACTCCCGAGGCGAAACGAATACAGGAAGCAAAACTTGCATGGCAGCTGGGAAGGTTTTCTTGACAAAGCATTTTGTTAATCGATTTTCTTCATAAATAAGTCCGTGCAGCTTGTTGCTGCCAGTTTCTACGTTCTTATCGGCAAAAAAGAAATAAATTCTGCTCAAAAACAACGCCCGTTTGCATATAGCTGATTTGACAAGGAAAATACACAAAGAATTTCATAGAACATTGGAATACCCTCTCAATAGTCCATACTTAAATCCTTGCGGCTACCGTATGTTTAAAGAAGCGCTGGGAGGTCACCGATTCGACAACGAAGAAGATGAATGGAGACCTAAATTTACTCTTTCTTCGTTAACGGAATAAAGAAGATTCATATTCGCTGGGAAAAACGTATTTGTAAATAGAGAAATTATGTAGTAAAATGAGATTTTCCCATTTTTATTTAATTTTGTTTCAATATATTACAACAAAAATTCAAATAATATTTAATGCACGCTCGTAAATTACATTCCTGAAAATTTTAACATAGTCACCACAAGCATCACACTTCTGCCACAATGAACAAGTTTCTTGAAGTGATCACCTAAGCAATCTACCCTCTGTTTTTTCAAATATGTTTTGACATTTCCTCATTGTATGTATAAAGATGTCCACTAACTTAAGGTAAATGACGGAAACTGCAGGGAACAAAATCTGAACTGTATAGTGAAAATTACAGTGTGATGAGATTAGTCTTTGGAGCATCATCATAATGCAACTTCTGAGTTGACTCATATATGATTTCCAAAACTGTTGCCATGAATTTTCTAGCTGAAGTCTGTGATTTTAATTTATTTTTCTGGGATAACTGACATTTCGTAATTTCCTATAGCAAAATTTTGAAGAAAAGATTCGCCATCATTTTCATTACTTCGTGCTTTGTGACAGCTTCACCAAATTTGTGAACTGTAAATAAATTTATTAGAATACCAGGCATGTTTAAAAAATATCCGAACTTTCAAAAGTTCCTCGTCAAAGAAGTGTTGTAGCAAAAGATGGGAGTACTATATAGGTCTGACTTGACGAGACGCTCCTCGATTACAGCGGAGTGTTATCTTATTTCAGTCAAGCTCCACGCTACTTTTTGCAATAGTGTTTTGTTCTGCGATTATTGAGATGGCGGAGTATCATAAGCAGCACATTAACATTAAAATTTGTGTGAAATTTCGTAAATTTTTACCGAAACTCGTGAGCTGAAAGAGGCTAATAGAGATCATTGTATCAAGCCGTACTCGGTGCGGTTTAAAAGTGGTCCAAAGTCTTTATTTGATGACCCGCGTGCCGGACCCCATCGATGACCGATATTCATGAATCAATAAGGCAATCCATTAAAATCGACGCTTGACTGATGGAGAATTCGCCAAAGTGTGTAACATTTCTGTAGGATCGTGTTAATTAGAATGCAACTTTTATGAGTAGATAAATCACTGCTGATAAATATGAGTTTATGGTTATGTTATTGAGACGAAAGCCCAGTTACCGCGTGGGTTGCAAAATCTTCAAGATTCAAAAAATTTTCCTTACTTCAGATCAAAGTCAAAGAGTTGTTGAAGGTTTTATGTCTGCCTGAGAATCGCTTTTAGACGTCCGAGAAAAGCGTGAGAAAGAAGAGGCCGTGAACTGTGGATACTGGAACATGAAACGCACCAGCACATTTTACTTTGCTTGTTGGCGACTTTTGCACGAGAAATCAAATGACCATTCTTCGCCACCCTCCATACTCTCCTTACTTAGTATCGCAGAATAATATATTTTATTTATTTAATATTTATTTTTTTTTTTTTTATTTCCGAAACTGAAAACCGCGAATAAAGGAGGAATATTCCATTCAGTTGTGGCGCGCAAAACAATTTTCGGTGACTATTTCACTCATGTGATGCCATCTCAAAAACGACCAATGAATCGGAACAAAATTTTGAATTTTGACCAGTTACAGCCAGATTACGAAGTGAAATTATTATGTGGTTCGCGAATCCGTTTTATCACACGATGTGCATTTGTCTTGAGGTCAGTGTAGCCAACTCTATACCTACACTATATAATTCCTGAATACGCATCACTGACCACTTTTGCTAAAGGCGATGGGGAGCTATTGGTAGCAACAAAGGCATGAAAAATCGACTATCATAACGCAAAATGGAGCGTTCCTCAAAGCGTTTTGGTGATGCGTCAAATGTGCAAATTGATCTTATCATTAGGAATTCCACCTCCATGGATGGCCGAGGTCGTTAAGGCGCGAACTCGTGAGCGAGACGCCAGAACCGTCTATCCTGACAGGTTTTTCCTGGTTTTCCTAATCCTGATAAATAGCAAATGCCGGGGAGGTACCCCAAACTTAGACCTGAAACGTTTCCTTCCTTAAAAATATCCTATCCCAATACATCATTTCATCTAATGTATCACCGCCACGGGTGGCCAAGGTCGTTAAGACGCGGACTTGTGAGCGGGAGGTCTGGGGTTCGAATTCCGCTAGGACCGTCCTCCCTGACTGAGGGTTTTTTTTTTCAGCTTTTCCTCAATGCTCTTAAATGGCAAATGCCGGGGAAGTACCTTAAACTTAGGCCTGGAACGATTCCTTCCTTAAAAATAAATCCTTTCCCAATATATATTTCATTTCATGTATCATCAGTATCCACCGCCTGTGGTGCCTCAGTAGTAAAAATGGGCGTTAAACACTATTCAAAAAAAAAAGTAAACCACACAATAAAAGAAGAAAAAGAAGAAGAGAAACCCGACTTCTTGAAAACAATTTTAATCAAGCCACACAAGGATTATTATTAACAATCATTTTAGGAGTATATTTCACTTTATTAGAGAATTTAAGTATTTAATTTTTCCTTTAATGTATATTAGATCTGGAGAATTATTTAATATTATCACTTATTTAAGAATGATGTTATCTTTTTTTTTATTATTATTCCTCGGTTGCTATTAGTAAATGGAACTGTAGCGATGGTAATAGTCGATTTTTGTCCATGTTAGGTCTCACGGTTTTTGAATAGAATAGATATTCATAAGCATTACATTTTATGCAAGTGTTAATATTCTGTGCGCGAATTTAAAACATATATCATTTTTATTCTTATTCTATTCATGAAATAGTCCTAAGCCAGTATTTTGTTCTTCTCTGTTGGCATTACTGACAATCGGTATTCTTCTGTTGCAAGATTGCTTGAAAAGGTTTAGTACAAATATAAGTTATTACAATTTTGTGAACCAAGTTTAGAGGAATTATATTTAATTTTTTGTTTTAATCCTGAAGTAGTCCTAATAAATGTCACTCGAGAGTCTGAGCTTTTCACATAAATTCACTCATTACGTTCGTGAATTTATCGATAACCTCAGATCCTCTCGTTATATTTCTTGTGATAAAACTTCGTGCTGTAGGTCTTTATAGAAGAAAATATTAGAAAATCCCTTGCAATTTGACACAGAAACTTAATGTAAAAACAATGCAAATTAACATCATTGGGCATGTTGGAAGGACACGGAAAAGAGACAACAGGCAACCATGCCAAAAAAAGGAGAAAGAAAAAAAAAAAAAAAAGAAAGAAAATATTTGGGCCTACCAAAACCAACCCACTTTCTTCCTACGATCTGGCCAGGTGATATTTGAATACATAGTACGTAGGTATCCCACATTTTGGGCAGGGGGAACTTGGCACTTTCTTGGCCCCCTCCCCTCATCTTGCGTCATTTCGTACACTACCTACCCCCTCTCTTCATTCTCTGCGTGCAGGATACGGGTGGGGAGAGCGCCGATTATGGCACATGGAACAACAAGCACCTAACTCCCTTAAGCGGGATTAGATCAGAGTGAACATGACACTTCCCCCCCCCCCAAAAAAAAAAGATTTCCTCGTGCATTTTATAAATTTTCTTTCTTTTTTTTTTAAGGTTATTCCGCTTTGCATTACAGGACCAGTCCTGTATAAAGAATGCATCAAATCGCAACCAATCATACATGTCTATCCTGGAGAGTCTATGCCTTGACGTGCATTTGTTTTTCCAACACAACTACATGACGTGCAGGGCCCTGTTTCACAAAAGTATGTTCTAATACATGTTTTCAAAACTATGGTTCGGAATCCCCAGAGGGTTCCCGAAATCTTGCAAGGGGTTCATCAAAATGTTTATCTAATGAAGGATTTTAGTTTTTTTTAATGTAATTTCATTATTACTACGATTGCATCATGAATATCGAACTGTAGCCACCTTGATTCGACATATTACTTTTAGTTCTATATAATGAGGCAAGTTTCAATGTTTAGTGACAAGAACAGTTACCTTAGTCTGTTATAATGAGAAACTTTTTATTTTGGCAATGAAAGTCAAATGAAATTTAGATCATTTTCAACTTCTGTAGTTCCTGACTTCAAATGAAGCCATCCAAAGGAAGCTATTTACTCGCTTTTTCATTTGAAATTCAGTAAGAAGGATGCACTGTATGTTTAAAATATTGAAACTGTTCTGTAATCTTGTAACTTAAGCCCGCAAGATATTCTGTCACTACATAAAATATATAAAAAATAATGATCAGTGTCTGGTTGAAGTTAAAGTGGATGAAATATAACAATGTGGTCTTAAAGATACAGAAATTCACTGTTGCATTAGCTTACCAGTTTAATTTCGAGTTTGGCATTTTAAATTGTAATTATTTGAATTTATGTAGTTTGAACATTTTAAACGTTTTGCGTCATTTTTGCAGAAGAATCCTACCTGCTTTGTTTAGCGTTTTTATAAGGGCTTCGCTCAACTCAGATTTTTATGAAGGAGGTTTGGTTCTAATACGTTATATATTAGAATTCTGTTTCACTAAGCTTTCTTGTATGCTTGTCATACTTACTAATACCTCTACAAATATCTAATTTTTCATTGTTTTGTTCCACAGTAATATTTTCATTATCATGTTCTTGTAACTTGTTTAGATTTCTGTATAATTGAAGTAATATTACTAACTTCAAATACCAGTACAACTTATAATATATGTGTAATAATTTAGGAAATCTGTTGACACAAACATGTTAAATAATAATAATAATAATAATAATAATAATAATAATAATAATAATAATAATAAAAGTATGCTGTTTATAAAGAAAGAGTAATTCGGTATTTGAATACAATGAACATTTTAGGTTAAGTACGACTTATGACTGATATTGACCTTTCCTATTGCATATGCATATTTCATCCAGTATCTTAGTTTATGCTGTTTTTTTAAAGTTCTCCCTAAATGCCAAGCAAATAATTATTTCTTTCCTTGCCTCATTCTCTTTGAAAATAAATAAATTAGTCCATTTTCACATATTTGCTTGAAATGAAAATGTAATGCTAAACATATAAACAATTATATATGAATTGTCAAAAGGACTATGAGACAATAGTAAAACTCGCTGTACCATCCCTCGACTGTAACTGATGCTGCGACGTAGGTAGACGCATGCATAAAAATATATAACCATCTAAAAGAGGAATATTATACTTTAATATTGACAAATAATAATAAAGTATCTAATGTTCATTATTTTTTTTAGAAAAAATAGTAGACCAATGTAGTAGAAATGATAATAGTCTGTTCTGTTCATTCAAAAATACGAATTTATTAAAAGTAAGTAGTACATAGCCTAATCCAAAGCATGACGGTATATGGCAAACACTAATGCTCATCTTGTTCTGATATGGCGTCTCTTGTAACTTTTTACAAACGCTTTGAAATGTTGAACATCCTTCGACAAAAACAAAAATATTAACATGCATAACAGGGTTATATCCTTAATTCTCAGGGTTTACAATAAACTCTAGAAAACGTAGGAAGCATTCGCCCATGCCATCTTCAGTTCATGTTCAAGTTATACCATAAACAGCAAATGCGTCTGTTCGGATCGTGCCTTTTGATGGCTTAGAGGAGAAAAGCAAGTGTCCAATAATAAGAACTAATTAAGTTCGAACCCTCGTTATGCTTTAACTTTTTCGATTTTGCAACTAAAATTAATGTTTAATATACGGCAGTAATATATCCTACAATGCGCAACATATTTTAATGTTAAGGCATTTATGCTCAAGTACAAAAACGCAAATTAATTTTCGTTTTCAAAATAATAATTTTGAAAATTATTATTTTGAATTTGAATTATGAAAATTTTCGTCAATAAATTTTCTGAAGTGAAAAAACTAAAAACAGAATATAAATTACCTCTGTTTAATATTAAAATAATTATGATTTCCTACTAATTTGAGAAACAATCATTTTTTAATTTTTTTTTTCTGTGTGAACATAACTACCTTAGAATTCAAATAAGCCTTTATAATTTCAAGCTACTCGTATGCTATCATATATACATGAAACATTATTATTATTATTATTATTATTATTATTATTATTATTATTATTATTATTATTATTATTATTATTATTGTTATTATTGTTTGCAAAAATTACAAATAAAACAATTGGGTGGGATTCGAGTTTGTGTAGCTCTCATAACCAGACACCTGCTTTTAACACTCGACTATCAGCATATGTTTGCCATGAGAACTCGATGTGTCTGGTGATGACAGAATGAGACTTAAGGATGTAAAGTGAATGAAATGCCGAGCCGAACAGAACTTACATACATAAATGAACGTTTCGAGGATATGCTTATTTTTTTAAACTTTCAAATCTTAGGATGTGTATTCTTTTGTAGAATAAAAAGTTACAACCCCATACTTTACAAGGACTTGTACCAATATACTTGTAATGCGTTATTTTTGTGGAACAGGGTCAAAATGTTTTTCTAAGCTCTTCTTTGAAACTATTGCTCTTAATAGTATGAGTCATTGTATTTAAATTTATATTTTTATTTTTAAAATACACAGTTAATAAACTTTAATTTTTATTGCAATTATTCACGAAATAGCAGCATTTAATTCTTTTAAAGCTTTTATTTCTGTAAATAAAATTAGAACTTTGCGTGAAGTTGTATAAAAAGTTGTAATAAATAATTGATAGCTTTTTATATATTACTGAAGTTAGATCTACAGAAATGCTGCAGAAGAGACGAACTGTGTGAGGGGGATAAAAGAAAGAAAAAGAAGAAGAAGAAAAAAAGACGGGCTACTAGCTTAAAAACGAAACTTACAGTTGAGATATAAAATAGTCTCCATATGGCTTAATTTATTTATTTTAAGACCGCTCCCCAGGAACGTTATTTGTTATTTGTTTATAAATTTAATGAAAATATATGTCCCTTGTATGGTAAAGAAAGAAAGTAATACAGAGAAGAGTAAAACACAGTTTTAACCTGATTTATTTTTCGTGATGGTTTTATTGCCTGCGATCTGTGTGGGACATTGCGATCTGTTCTTGCAGTGTAAATATATTTTTTTAACTTAACGTAATTCACTATTATAAGTTCTCTTTTATGTATACATCTTATGGTCTTGCGATTCAACGAAGAAGCCTGTAATCGCTGGCTAAGAGACCGTGTTGAAAAATGCCTCTGGTGTCACCAGTCATTTACACACGCTTTGACTTTGTTCGGAGTGTAGGTAATGGCACAAATGATCCCTCAAGAAACATGGTTGTATATTTAAACCATGTCCGTTCGTGCGGTGTTTTACATCTCCACTACTACTGTCGGCTACGTTCACACTTCAACTCCGCTTGCTGAGCCTGTTCCCTATCGGTCTCACGGCAGTATGCATTCATTTACGAAGACAGCCAATTCTAGAGCAATACCTTTCTTCGTAAATTTATTTGAATATGAACCAGTTCGTTTTGTGCGAGGGGATTTTCTGATTAATACCTCGTTACCCAAAATAAATAAATAAAAAGAAAGAATGAATAAATAAATAAACAGATAAATGAATTAATTAATGAAAAAAGAAAAAGAAAAAAAGTGTGCCGCAAACTTTACCTATGTCAGCAGTTTTCAAACTTTACACCAAATCACTTTTAAAGATCTCTTGCTCTAGTCGCGAACCCCTAATATTTAATTCTTATTTTAAGTTCTTAAATTCTTATTCATTTTTTAAATTTGTTCTTCGCCAGTTTATACAATTTAAATATATAATAAACAAATAAATGCACAATTTTTTCAATATTGCCTTTTTATTTTAATGTATTGTTATATTATACTTACGCATAAAGCATTAGTATTAATAACTAACAATTTGTGATGTCACAACATTTCTCGTTAGTTTCAGTTCCTATATGGGAATAATGATGGTGCATTTCACTAACAAACCGCCATATATCGAAGTTAATAGGTACATTTGTATTCTGAATTCTGATTCTACGTTTTCCAAACGGTTCCTACAATTGTTATTTTTAGATAAACGTACATTGAATGTTTTGCACACAAGTAAATCGTTACGAAAGGCATCAACACTTTCATAGCCTTCTTTGATAGTCCGGGAATATCTGTACGAGCCTCAGCTTGCGCAGTTTGCTGGCGAAAGATATATGCTGTTGGCAAAGAAACTATGATGGTCTTTGTGATTTTTCTACCTGGTCCATCTTTTCGACTATCTATTGAACGCTCCTCCGAAATAAATAGTAGCCTTCGCTTAGATGCCAATTAATTTTAACTCAACAATAAGATATACATGGTAAATTTACATTATATTTTTTATTTTCTTGTAATTTGCAACCATATGAGGTCCTGTCTATGAGTTTCCGGCCTTAACTTGTTAGGTAGGTGATAGAATAAAATAAACATGTATAATTTTTCACATCTCCCATGTCTCACATCTCTGGAAAGTTCTTCCCGGAGGATTTGATCTAAGAGTTTACCTCATTTTTACCACAATCATGATCGAACCCGCGAACCTTGCTTGGATCTCTAGGTGAGCGCTTTACCGCGAAGCTGCTGAGATATAATGGCTCTCCAGTACATTCAATCTACCTGGTATTCTATAATGAACGATTTATGTATGACGTATTTTACTGTAGCATTAGTAGCTTAAAAAATAGCTACATATTTTGTAATTACCACAGATTACATAGAACATCCAATACATATTTGAATAATGTATCCTATTTTAGATTTCAGTATATTGTAATTAGTAAGTTCGTATCCTGCGTATATGAAATAGCAAAATAATATATTAAATAGCATTAGAGATTTGCATTTTACCCAAATAAAATGACGCAAACTTTATCATTCCTAATTGATTATCCCTACGTTGGCTGGCTTAGTCTTAAAAATAATTAAATTGTTATAATATATCTAATAAATACTAAATTTCTAACTGTTAAAACAAACAAAAAAAAAAACCTATTCAAAACGTATTGACTTTCTTTAGGTATGCCTTTTTATTACTATTTTTACTCTTTCATCAGGTGACAAAATATTAAAATTATAAATCTATCACATTCATGATGTTCTGGGAATTAAAATTGTAGAGGAAAGACCTGAGAAAGCCGTTCCCCCTAGAGTTAGTGAGCAGGGATGATTTCTACAATTTTTTTAAAATACCTAACAAAATAAAATTTAAAATGATACGTGTAGTATATAATAAATATTAGTAAAAAACTGCCGATTCATATTTTGCGTCTCGAAAGATTTAAGGATGAGGTAAGGAAAAAATACAAAACGTATAAAGTATATTTTTCGCTTAATTCTAAAGAGCAATAACGTAATTTGATTCAAAGCAGTTGAATACTCGCAGCCGCAGTTGTATAGAGCAGTGCTTCCCAAATTGTGGTTCAAGAAATACTGCAAAGGGTTCACCAACCTTTTTTTCTAATGGTGGAGTTTTAATTTTTTGTAGCAACGTTATTATTATTATTATTATTATTATTATTATTATTATTATTACAATTTGCACCTGGAATATGAAAATATGGCCAGCGTGAGTTAGACATATTGTTTTAAGCTTTTGTAATTGAAGTATTTAGTGAGAAAGAGTACTTTTCTTATTCTGTTATAAGGAAGATTTCATTATTGGAGACACGGAGATGTGTTTCAAGCTAAGGAAGTTAAATAAAATTTTAAATCATTTTCATATTCTATAGTTCCTGACTTCAAAGCTCTATGCCATTAAAAGCAAATTATTTTCTTAATTCTTCATTTTAAATACAGTGAGAGTGAGGCTTGACTAGAAATAAAGAAAGAAAGAAAGAAAGAAAGAAAGAAAGAAAGAAAGAAGGAAGGAAGGAAAGAAAGAAAGAAAGAAAGAAAGAACGAAAGGAAGGAAGGAAAGAAGGAAAATAAAAAAGAAAGAAAGTAAGAAAGAAAGAAAGAAAGAAAGAACGAAAGGAAGGAAGGAAGGAAGGAAGGAAAGAAGGAAAATAAAAAAGAAAGAAAGTAAGAAAGAAAGAAAGAAAGAAAGAAAGAAAGAAAGAAAGAAAGAAAGAAAGAAAGAATAATAAAATTAAAAAAGAAAGATAAGATGAAAGAAAAGATGAACAGTTTAGTTAATAAACTATACGATATAAGTAATTTTCCGGAGAAGGTATTCTGAAACAAACGGGTTGTCCTATTTAAAGTCATAGCAAGGTTCGGCAGGATGGACATTGGCAGTTGTTGCTCTGGCATTTCTGACTGGTTGTTGGTGTTAGAGTGGGGGAAGAGGCGGTATGACGGCTTCGCATGGTACGGCATCAGACAGTGTGTACACCTCGCCCACAGCGGTCAGGAATAAGTGGTGGCAATGCTTACAACGCGACAGATGTGCGTTCTCTTCCCCGGCATGATGCAGCACCAGAGTGCAGCCGAATGCGAATCTTGCTCTCCTCCCCGGGAGCCCTCCATGGTCAAGAGATGTCTCTTCGGAACTCCAGATCCGGAAGATACGCGGCGCTTCCTTGAGCAGCAGTTCCTCTTGGACAGAGAAAGGTTCCTAGCCAGGTGGGGGTTTGACATTTTGACCGGGACGCCGGTGGAGGTCGAAGAAACAGAGCAGGTGGAAGATGACCAGCCGGCGAAACGGCGGAAGGAACAACTGGACGCTGTTCGTCGCTCTTCGCCGTATTCCAGGCAGACTCGGCTCACAGGTGAGTTAGTGAAATTTGGTAGTGTGTGTGTGTACAATTGTGGCCAGATGTATTTCACCATATCTCGTATTTGGTAGTTTGTGTGTACAACTATGACCAGATGCATTGCACCATATCTCGCCCTTGTTACGTGCCTGTAGGAGTATTACCTTCAAAAGTGACCCAAAATATGCTATTAAATTTTCAATGCACAAGAATCAAATACAATGCCTCCCAACCCTCAAATAGTTATGTATGCTTATTCTATAACGTTTTCCAGTTCATAATGACAGAAACGTTCATCTTTCGACACCACGTGAATAGGTTACAGAACCGTAAATTATAATAATTTAATAACGACACAAATGAATCCTGAAATCTGGGTGTCTAAAACCATGTCACAGAGTGAGAAAGAATGGGAAATGTTACTTTTTCACTTTGGCAAGCGTTACACTTTCAATTTACCACGTTATTAAATATGGCAGGATATGTAAAATCAGTTCTCGGTGTCAAATGACCGCGATTAGCAATTTTTAGATTTTGCAAAAATAAAAACATCAGTTTGTTAGTAAGGAAATGATATTTTATTATAAAAGAATAGACAAGAGAAAGTTAAATACCAAAACCACCGTGTTATTTTATTAGAAATAGTCGTACTTCTATGCTATGGATGACATTATTAAGTGCATTTCTAGGAATGTTTTCAATGACATCCGATAGCAAGTAGTAAGTCTACACTTTTTTTTTTTTTTTTTTTTTTTTTTTTTTTTTTGAGGCAGTGCTTATAACTGGCATCAGCAGCATTCATATCTGGTGACTTTCGAGGCCAACTGTTCGGAAAATGCCTACTAAATATACAATCACCAAATGTGTTGTTTAATAGTGCTTTTATGGTTTGTATATGTGAGGCGCATTACATAAAAACAATGTTTTCCATACCATGCATGATTCTGCAATGCTGGTGTTACAACTCTTGCAACATTCGTGCTCGTTTACCGTTACTGTTTTCCTTTGTTTATTTTCCATTTCTTCGTTGAATTAAGGTTTTATTATAAAATGTGACAGTAACTTTGACATCATGAAATCCTTACTGAACTTTATTTATTCAACATTTGTAAAGCGAAAGGGACGTGAATCTGCATATCTGTTCGTTGATTTCAAAACGCATTTTCATTTTATAGGGATAGAGCCGAAGCTATCTTCTCAAATTTCGCCAAATATCTTCAAACGCTTTGTAATTTTATTAGCACTAAAATAATTATATTCATATTTTTACGAACTTCCTAAAATTCTTGTATAATCAAAGGTACACTTACTTCGTTTTCTAGTAATTTCATCTTATATCGGCAAGTGCACCAGTTTCCTCAAATTTGTTCACCGGCTTACGATATTGTGTAATAGAGCAGGGTTAATTTCTCAAGTTATGTATAGAAATCTCATTGGATTGGGATATTGTCCCTTGCATTCTTAATAGCACTGATGCGGTCTACACGAACAAGGTAAAACCATTGTTCGTACCTTGGTAAAGGTAAAACCATTCTAAGAGCTATTGTTCGAAAATTCCTGTCAGTTCTACACCGGTATTGTTTATACAAGCGTGACAGTTAATGCAGCAACAAAAGTTAAACAAATGCATATGGAGAAAGGAAACCCCTCTAAAGCACTCGTGTCAAGAAAATAGCGCAGCAATGACCTCCATGCTCCCACGCGAATCTGTGCTCGAGTAAAACCGTGCACAACTAGGTCGGACATTATAACAAGGGTGAACAGGATACAAACACATTTTACACGTAATTTTATTTTTTTTATTTTGTTTTAATGTTACTACCAAACAACGAAGTGATACATATGTTTTATTACGTTGCACGTGATTTAATTTGTTTTCCTATTTTAATAATAATAACATATGTTTCCTCATATCTTCTATTTTAAGTTTTTTTAAATAATATAATACAAAAATGTAATTGTAATACAGATAATTTCATTTCCAATAAATAGGTATTATTTTATACTACATTCATAGAACAGAAATATATACTCTCTCCTCCTTGTTTTGATTTTAAATTTATTAATGTTATGCGGATAAAATTACATTATTACTTTGAGAAAATCGAGTTCCTAATTTTTAGTACAACTTAAAGAATTAACTACAAGTTATACTGTACACATTGCCTAGCATTTCTGCAATAGTATTTCTATTTTATTGCCGAAATTTCTCCTGCTTTTGCATTTTTTTTTTCACCAATAACCTTCGTGTGTTTGGTGATAGGTTATTTCCAAGAGTAGCTTGCAATTTTTTGCCAGACAGTCTGGGTCTTAATCAAGGTTTGGTTCACTTCATTACATGAATATGCGTTGCCGAAGATTGAAATAACATTTGCAGAAAATTTACGAAACTCTGGATATTGAATTAAGGGGTTTTGTGAAAGTCAAGGGTGTTCTCGCTAATTTTTTTAACTGTGTACTTTTTTAAATTAATTCGTTTAACTGTACTTGTGAAGACACATTGTCGGGAATTTGTAGCGTATGGGTAGCAAAACAACTATAATTTGGGTTGAATTAATTACAAATATTTGAATCTCCTATCAAGTTCTTGCCTGAGATCTTATAAAATGTTAAACTATTTACCATTGTCAATTGTGATCAGGGAATGAAGAATTGAGAAGGGACACAACTATTTTGTAGCATTTGAGACACCTACAACGTAAGTTTAATTTTGAAAAGCTTATCAGTATCAACCATATTATATAATAACATACTTTTTACCCTGCAACCTAATATTTAATTGTTAATATGCTCAAAATATCGACTAGAAAGAAAATAACTGACTTTTTACCTTGCAACCTCATATTTAATTATTAATATGCTCAAAATATCAACTAGAACGGCAAGACTTGCACCCATTTTGACAGTACTGAAACCTGTCTGTTCTTGCCTATCACAAATTAAGTAACATCTTCTCGCAGGTGGAAAAATATGGCGAGACCCTTATTTATCAATGTATGAATCGAACTTCGACTTGAAATATTAGGGAATCTCTCTTGAAACAGTTTCCGTACATCACGAGCTGATTCTGTACGCACGTACGAATCGTAAATAAATGCTCTTTGAGGAATAGAATACCGAAATTGAGCATATTAACGTAATTAATACAATTTGTTACGGCGCCTAATGAATACGTAATACACTGTCACACAACATACAAACCGCCACGGGTGGCCGAGGTCGTTAAGGCATGCACTCGTGAGCGGGAGGTCTGCGGTTCGAATCCCGCCAGGACCGTCCTCCCTGACTGGGGTTTTTTCCAAGTTTTCCTCAGTCTTCATAACTGGCAAATGCCGGGGAGGTACCTAAACTTAGGCCTGGAACGCTTCCTTCCTTAAAAAAAATCCTTTCCCAATATATCATTTCATTTCATGTATCATCAGTGTCCACCGCCTGTGGTGCCTCAGTAGTAAAAATGGGCGTTAAACACTACTCAAAAAAAAAAAAAAAAAAAAACACAACATACAAGAACATATTCGTACGTTCATAGAGCTAAACTCTTACTATCCTCCCGTCCGGTTCCCGGCCGGCTTTCAAGGGTGGGAAAGTGACGAGAACGGCAGAGTTCGTCACCAGCTGTCAACTGTATTTGGAGCGGTCCCCGAAGGGAAAATCACCCGGTATGTACAGAAGAATAACTATATATATCATATGTATTGCTTTTCTTAAAAGTTTCTAGGAAACAAAAAAATCTAATTAGAAAACAAAACATTTGATTGAGGTGGTGAGTGCCAACTAATGACCGAATCATTTATTTTCAGAGCAGTTATTTTATAATTTTGTAAATCTATACTTCAAATAATTCTTGCCCCGTTGCATGACAATTGGAAGTAAAACTATAACTAGGAAAGAAACCCGGCGTTATTATACACTATCACCAGGCTGTTCAAAAAAAGAAAATTGCTCTCGATGTGTATAGAATTATTATGCAAATCATAAAAATACTGCAGGACGATATAAAGTGAAACATCTCTCCAGAAAGGAGTGGAAGAACTTTCGGTTTGAAAAAGGAAGGAAGAAAAGAGTCGCATTTTTTGAACAATTTGTTTTTAGCATCCCCCCCCCCCCGCAAATAAAATGAAATAAAAAGCATATATTGATTGCATTTGAATACATAAATTTATAATTAAAGGATATTTTGTAAACTATGCATAAACTTCTCGTTACTAAGCTCAGTAACTTATATACAATCCTTTCCGCTATAGCGTCCAATATTTCTTTATCTTACGTTATAGGTAGAAACAAAGAAAATCGAAAAAATTTCTGTTTTAACTTCCATATATTCTAGCAGTACATATATATATATATATATATACATATATTTAACGTTTATTATGAAATAGCTGGTACAATAAATATATTCACACTTTACAATTCAATTAAAGTAAGAAATAAAACGAAATAACAAGTGTTATATAATCAAATTCATCACAAAATATTGTATTGTATAATTTTACTATTATATTGATAATTACATTACGTTATTATTTGTATTACACTTATGTAAACGTTTTATCCATATATTATGAATAACATTAAAATGTCATGAAAGCGTTTAAGTATATAACAGATTGCCACCTCGAAGAAAGGCAGATGCTAACAACTAGCTAAGATATTGTATAGAAAATAGTATATTAGTCAATTACTTTGATATACATCGTTGAGGAATAATGCTGCATATTTAAATGCAGTTCTAAAAAGCCAGAAGGGGGGGGGGGGATTCAATCCTGGCTGGGATAGTCATCTCTGATCATTGGAAACGAAATAACATCTAAGTCTCGTATTTACCACCGCCTCCATTCGGCTAACCTGACCAGCCTTTTGTTCAAGGTTAGCCGCGAAGACAAATAGCAGGTTAAACATTTGAACCTCCAAGGAACTTTTACCATAAACAGCAATAAAAACGAAACAGATAGTACAGGCTGGCGACAACGCAAATATGAACGTGACAGCTTCGCGATTAGAATAAAAACCACGCATAGCTTTATTGTTTAATCATAAAGTGGGTGATTTTGGATTTTGTGAATATACTCTTTTGGGCATTTCTTCTGTTCGAGTACTGATAAAAACTAGACATAAGTTTTAAAAAATGCTAAAATACGTTTTTCTTACATATTGTTTCTATACAATATTTTTAGTAAAAGGTTTCATGTTTTGATGAATAGTAAAACGCTATTAACAGTAGAGTTGTTAATGTTTCAGATAAATTCCAGGCTTTAGAATTCTAACATCGAAAAAATAATTAAAATAACTCAATTTGGAGTGTGTAATTTGCTTATTTTATGAATGTTTAAACCACAAAAAATTCCACTAAGCTCGGCCACGAACTCGTGACCGCAAGATGATTCTTGTTGTGGATCTCTGGGGTTGTTTTCACCGTGCTCAAGTGGCAGGAAAATTAACAAGGTCCAAGTCATCAAAAACAATTAATCACTGAAAAGGAAGGTCACACAGTAGCAAACGCGATTACCTAACTCTCCCACCCGCCGACGTCTTTTTATTTCTGCAGTAACCTTCAATATCTCTTGAGTCGGCCAATAGGGAGACGGGATATTCCCGCGCTAAGATTCGGTTTTCCAATCGGCGCCTGCTTCCTATTCATGTTTCGGCAAAATTTCACCATGGCGGCTCAAGCGAGTGATTGCTTGAAAAACAGGAACCAGAAAAACACTTATGAAGATGTGTTAAGTAATTAAAAAGTATAAATGCTTGTGTACAGTTAGACTAAGGTTTAGAATCACGTCAGATAGAAAAATTCCATTCTATTCGACCTACTGTGCCGACGCACTTACCCATTTATTGTCCGACAATAATTGCGATTTTTCCCCATATGAAACTATATAATCTGCAGACTTCTAAAGTTATCTCGTTTCTGTAGTAATATAACGAGGGCTCCTGAATTTATCTTGAGCACAGCTGTATTTACTTTCACTATTTAGCGAGTAAAATTATAAAAATCAAATAATATATCCATAAAATGAGCCCACAGTTATGAATGTCCAGTCCAGTATTCTAACATTCGAACAGATGAAGATCGAGTCAAAATGATTTAAAACACTAATTAAATATACAATTATTAAAAACACAAATTTGAAAACCAAATGGCATTAGTTAAATTGGTTTTACACATTATTTCTATAATGCTTAGTATTTTTTGACTTGGAATTTTGAATTATAAGGTCAATTTGTGCTTCTGGCGTCTAGCCAACTTTTTCAATTGCCCGTCATTTTAATTACTGATTTCATTGCACACTGATGTTTAAGTCAAAGAAACCAAAGCTATAGAGATATTTCAGTGCCCTCTTGTGATGAATTTGCATAAAAGTAATTGCTAAGTGCAATGAAATTAGAATGACATAATGGAAAAGATAAAATTGTAACGATAGGCGAATATGATCGAAATTCGTGATATTCTGATCGTGCTTTGTTCATTGATTCCATGAGCTAAATAGCCCCTAAGAGGCGATTCGAAACCTCTAGTACTTTGGCCCATACTTCGTAGTTAACCACACTATTAGGGTTAATAATATATAAATTGATTTTTTTCATACAAACTCTCGCTTAGGCTAATATTTGGAATCAGAGTCAGAAAGGAAAAATAGATGGTTAGGAATTGAATCACGGATCTATGTATTACCATGCCGATGTCTTACCATCTGAGCTACCATGCTCTACAACGAAATAACCTTCGAGGTCTCCAGGGTCCTATTCTACTACAGTATGATTTAATACATTACAAATGCTATTAGTACCAGCTCTTGTAAAGTTAAGTTGTGTCATGTAAGAGCAAAGAGGAACAGCTAGCTGTTTGTCCACATCGTCATACCTTGAATTAGGCTATGTCCATTCCTTAGTAATAAATTCGTACATTTTAATGTGCGGAACTTAAATTTATCATTCCTGCCATATAGGTCGGATATTTTTCTCAGATATAATGCCCATTTAAATACTTTATTATGCATTTGTCAATATTCAAGCATAATATTTCACTTTGAGTTGAAAATGTTATACACATACTTTTCAGTATCAATTTCAACCAAGGTGGCACAGGAATCAAGTTTCCTGATTACATTAATTTTATTATATAGTCCATATACATGATTATATCGATTGACAATCATATTTTCATGTCAAGCAAAAAGTGTAAAAATAGTATCAAAAGAGATTAAACTATTTTTTTAAAAGAGAATGAGATAAAAACTTTAAAAAACAACAGACTATAAACAAACATAAGATGCTGGATTGAACATTTTGAAACAGGAGATTTCTTTAATTTCATTTAACCCAAAACTTTTATTGTACTCAAATATTTAAATAATAAATTATTCGTTCTTTATATACAGGCACACTGTCATAATTATCATCACTTTTGCATATGTAGCTCGATTTATTTTCCTAAATTATTAAAAATATATTTAAAATTGCACTAGTATTCCTATTGTAGAAAGTTGTATATATTTTTACAGGCGTATTACTAATAGTAATACTTCTGTGGATCAGAACAACAAGAAATCATTGGTACGCTTGTAATGTATTACACGTTACTTTTGTGGTTACATGGACTTAGAAGGGAGAGATTCGCAGTTGTATTCGGATAGGCACGGTAGCTCAGATGGTTAGAGCAACGGTACGGTAAGCCGAAGATCCATGTTTCAAGTATCGGTCGTGATGTTGAACTTTTCCTATTTGACCCTGATCCTAAACCTACAAAATATATTCATCCCCTATTTAAGTTATGGGCGTAAAAGCAGATACCCTCTCTGTGGTCAAAAATCTCTAAGAGGAAACGTTGCAGGATATCAGAAGTTGTATGCCCCACGAGGATTTGTATAATGTATCAAAAGAATGCCTCAAGTCTTTTAACTCTTTATATTTCATAATTTTCGTAAAGGGTGTTGATATATTCTGACGAGGATAGAGTCTAGTACCAAGTTCGCTCACAGTGATAGCACACCTAATCTTTTATAGCCCATTTCAGAAGTAATCTATTGTAATCCATTATTTACCTTAACAAATACTGCACCTTGACTGAGGGTGTAAGTTATATGTATTTGTTTAATATGAATATATTATAAATTCTTAATTTTTAAATGCTTAGCTATCACACCTTATTAGTTTCCTGATTCACACTTTAATGCACCTTCGGTTTTTCAACCGACAGCGCTAGGCAACTTTATTTGAATTATTATGTATGTATGGTGACTTATGTGTGATTAAAAGCACCGTTTTCTAGCTAGCACTATCCTATGTGTTATTTACTTTTATCTATCAAGTAATAATTGGGTTATAAAAATTTACATACATCTTGCTGGCAACATTTTACTAAAAATACAGTTAACAATAATTTCCCAAGGAATGCCTACAGTTATCTGAAATACGTTTCTTGAAACATTAACCCCCAATAACTCTAAAATTTCCTCAAGACAAAATTGTTACACCACTTTAAAATTTACATCATTACATATATTTTTAAATAAGCCCAATACAACTAATACCAACCCCACAGTAAGGCAGAAAAAAAAAGCTCTTGACGTGAAACGGCGAAACAAATCCTATCCCCGGAACATTTTAGCAACGTCCACTCTCTACAAAAGCTCAGGAGAGAAACCCTGTACTCTCTCACGGAAAGAGCCAGTTCATGGACCGTTCAAGGCAAGATATGTGTTAACTAATTGGCATAGACTTGAAATATGACGCGACTGGTACTACAAGACAGTGCCAAAGAAGAAAAAAGAAACAGAAATATCTATTAGCGTGCGTACTACGACCCAAATTACAGTCAGAAGAGCATAGCTGAAATTCCCGTGCCTTTTAAATAATCTAAAAGGCAAGTATGCATGTCATAATTGTTATCAAACATTTTTAGTTAATCCATAGCAATAATCTGAAAGGTTTTTTTTATACTGTTTACGAAATATGTATATGTGTATGTGTGTGTGAAATTGTTCTCTTGTTAATAAATAACTACTGATTTTATTGAAAATTATCGAAAATATATTTAGGTATACAGCACATAGTTATATGCAAAAATCAACTCTTTTCCTGTAACGTATTTGTTGCCGGGATCTATGCTGCAGAGTCTAACCTGCCACCGTGAAAGCTAGACCCTAAAGTTGCTGTATGCAAATGTAACCAAAGAAAAAAAGGAATTGAGAGGTTGTCATATTTGAAAAAAAAAACGTTTAATACTTTTTGTAGAACACTTTTTCGTAACGTTAAAAGCAAATTCAGTCCGTTTAAATGAATTATCTTGGAGTTGTTGTTGTTTTTAACAAAAGAATGTAGCAGCATCCCCTTTGGAAATATTGTTTGCCATGTTTTGTTTCGCGCTTCATAATTTGAAATAAATACGTTGAATAATGGGACATGTTAATATATTTTAGGGACATGAATGTAAATTACTTTGCCCCACATTTATGTGTGTATTTTTAAAAACTTGTATGGAGTTATAAAGCGTGTTTCACATTAAAGAGGGAAGAGAAGCGGTGAAACTTCTCACCAAAAGCGCGATATTTCGCAACATTTGTGCCGTTTTTCTAAGGCAAGTTCATGATGACAAGAGCTATGACAATATCTCTTCATACAGACTGTTAGTGGCGGAGGCGTTTCGGTAGCTTCAGCCTTGGTCATATCTCTTGATCTTTGTTTGTTTGTTTTTATTTTTTTCGTGGTTTCCCCTAGTCACTTGGACGAATGCTGGGATGAATATTAATTAACAATTCCCGAACGTTTTGCGTTTCCATTTCCCTAGTAGGTTCTGTCACCAGGAGAGAGAACCGCCACGGGTGGCCGAGGTCGTTAAGGCACGGACTCGTGAGCGGGAGGTCTGCGGTTCGAATCCCGCCAGGACCGTCCTTCCTGACTGGGTTTTTTTCCAGGTTTTCCTCAGTCTTCATAACTGGCAAATGCCGGGGAGGTACCTAAACTTAGGCCTGGAAATCTTCCTTCCTTAAAAAAAAAATCCTTTCCCAATTTATCATTTCATCTCATGTATCATCAGTGTCCACCGCCTGTGGTGCCTCAGTAGTGAAAACGGGCGTTAAACACTACTCAAAAAAAAAAAAAAAAAAAAAAACAGGAGAGATAGCTGAGTGCGGTGTGACGGTTGTTTGCGATTTAGAAACGTTTCTGCTCGGCTTCCGGTATGGAAGCGGCCCTTCTGGTTACACATTAGACCCATTCGGGAGGTATCAGTTTCACATCCCTTGGGACCGGCCGTTCCGACCTTGCTTCCCCCCTCCCTCCTGTTAGCTTAGAAGAAATTTTCGCTGTCTCATTTCATATAATTTTATTCCGGTGATTTTTACATAGTCGAAAGTGTCAAGGAGAGATGGGCTGGTGCGCTGTGACGTGGCTTGAACGAATTTTTAAAGGTTTCTGCCCTGGTGTCTGGTACGGAAGCGCTTGAACTCTTAGGGGGGAGGCACTGCGCCGACGCCAGGGTTTTCAATCTGGAAATACGTCCGTATCGCAAAGCTCGTGTATCCTGGTCGCTCTGTATTGTAGTATGGGCACAAACGGCCAGCCTTGAGCAAGGATCAAGTACCAAAAGTATCTTCCTCTGTCCTAAACACTCCAATTCATCCTTTATACGTTAATTGTGATCAAAAAGTAGGATAGCAAACCAAGCGATGTGGCTCAGTAGTAACGCGTATTGGAGGTCTCGCGTTCAGTTGCCTTTAGCCCCCCCCCCTTCTCCCCTGTCACATAGGTAACTGTTGCGTAGATTGACCACAGGAGTTAGGGAAGCTTAAACAATTTACAGTAAATAATAAAAACAAAAGCAATAGAATTATCAGGTCAACTTTGCATTTTGTTCAAACAGTATATATTTTTGAAATTGTAAAATTCTAATTTCTTAGAAATAATTTTATTATTCAGTATAAATAAAATTATACTTCTGTTGTATTTTAAGACACTTTTATTCTATGTGTAGAATTTTTATAGTAAATATATCTTCTGAGCAGTTACAAAGAGGCTCATTCCATTTTGAGGACGAAAGAAAAAAAAAGTCTATTTTAGCCTTACTGGAAAGAACGTTCGTCAGCCAATTATTTGTAGTTTTGATAACAACTACTTTTTTCTACTGCTAGTATTTAAAAAAAAAAAAAAATGGGACGCCCATCCTCGTACCAATAACTCATTTCAGACCTCCAAACTCAAAAGATTACGGTATTTGTCTCCACTGTTGCTATGTCCTAACACTTGGAAAAGCTTTCCCACTACTTTACTGTGTTGCAGTTGTTATTTACATTCTCAAGAGAAGCTGTGGAGGGGAGACGGGTCGGTACTCGTAAATCAGTGCTAAAACATTCCGAGACGAGCGACCGTGGCCTTGGATGCCGCTTGCCGACTGTCAAAATGGCATTATGTGCTCCTATATTTTCAATGTTAACATTCTGTGAGGAACGTCACCGCACTTATCTTGGAAAATGATTCCATTTAGCGGTACCAAGTGTTATTTTATGAAAATTTAAGATTCGTTAAGAACCGGGCTCGGTTTCTGCATGGGAGAATCTTTTTTCTAAAGCTGTCCCTTCTGAAAAAGTCAGTGTGTCAATCAACTGCAGTCTCATTTATATTATCATTTAATGTTTTCGTTCATAATCTCAAAGACATGACTTGAACAGTAGATGTGATGACGATTTATAATGCCAGTCATGCCATTGGAGTTCCTACTTTGGTGGCAGAGAGTATCATGACCCAGTTTTAAGCCGCACACCGGAATTTGGAGGATTTTATTATTCAAATGAAGATGATGATGACGAGGTGAAAATGCCGATACAGCATCTGCAGACTCCGTTAAGTCTTTAAAGTTCACGCATTTTTGTATTATATATTGAAATATCCAATTATATTGTAGATTATGTCTTTTCTACTCCACAACTATATGGAGCAACGGATTCCATTCATAGAATTCCTTTATTGAAGATCGTCGACTCCTAACAAAACGAGTGATTATGAACATAATGCATTTTTCAATATTTAAAAATATTTACCCACATAGTGAAGCTTTTGAAAAGTTCTAAAGGGACAAACTGACAAATATAGGAATGCCAATTCATTACGTTTTTGTATGCTTGTTGTTGTAATTTGTTAGCAAAACATATGATTATACTCGGATTATTTTAAATCATTTTACATATTATGTAATATATAGCATATGTAGTGCGGACCAGCCAAGGATTTACGCATATTTCACTGGAAAAATGAAGAGAGCGCTAGATGTCTCCCCAACCACTCGTTTTTCTCTCTGAAATAATATGGTATGACGCCAGGCAGTAGATGACTGAGCTTATACTATGCAGCTAGAAGTGCGTTACTGATGAACGCGGTCGATTGTAGTTCTTATTAAGTGTGTAGGTTATAATCAAGGTTAACTACACCAGCTAGCAAAGTATTTATTGTTGAACCCTACCTGTTAAGTATGCGTATAAGGTTTGCAGATCTTCCCCGGAGATTAACTACCGTTGAAGCTGTATGACTGAGTTAATGGAGTTGCAGCGTAGTTTAAGATCAGAGCAGTTCTTTTGGTACATTATTAATAGGAATATTAATGGTATAATATGCGGTATAATTAGTAAAATTGGTCGGCGTCGTTTTTAGACCAGAACAATTTTTGGTATATTACCAAATCAGAGTATTATGTGGTATAATTAGTAATTGGTTGTCATCGTTTAAAAACAGAACAGTTTTTTGTTTATTACCAAATCGGAATATTATATGATATAATACGTGGTATAAATAGTAAAACTGGTTTACGTCGTTTAAGACTAGAACAGTATTTGGTAACTTACCAAATCTGGGTATTACATGGTATAATACGTGGTTTAATTAGTAAAACTGGTTGGCGTCGTTTTAAGACCAGAAAAATTTTGGTATATTACCAAATCAGGGTATTATATGGTAAAATACTGGTATAATTAATAACTGTTTGGCATCGTTTAAGGAAAAAAAAAAGTTTTTGGTTTATTACCAAATCGGATTATTATATGATATAATACGTGGTATAATTAGTAAAACTGGTTTGCGTCGTTTAAGACCAGAACAGAACAGGTATATTACCAAATCGGAGCAGTACATGGTATAATACGCGATTTAATTAGTAAACCTGGTTGGCGTGGTTTAAGACCAGAATAGTATTTGGTATATTACTAAATCGGAGTGTTATGTGGTATAATACCTGGTTTAATTAGTAAAACTGGTTGGATGGTTACATGAATGCTTTTGTGTTTTGAAAACCATACTTTCTTCGTCATGCAAATATTATCATAGCTTTATTGTACATATTTTGAAAATAAATACAAATATTTGTATTAATTGTTGTTGACTGAAGTAAATATAGAAATATTAATAGAACAAAATGAATAAATACGTTAATGTTATGCGTAATATTGACGTATTTTCACGTTTAAAATAACTGCAATTATCTTGCAATAGATAGTGAACCTACCTCAGGGCGAGTATGAAAACCACTACGTAACTATAAATCCATTAGTTGTGAACAGACCGTCAGTGAAAAGCGTCCTCGTGCTGAGGTATGAAACATTCATTATGTGATCCGACAAATAGAAAGGAAAACAGAAGTAAAATGCTGAGTACTTCAGAATAATATATCGGAATTCTCTAGCTACCGTCTAATAATGAAGAGTACATTTTGTCCAGAATCTTATGAGTTGCATAAGCATCTTATTACATTTCGCTGCTCGATTTGCGATGCGGGGAGAAAGGGACTGAAGGCCGAAATACAAGCGCCCATCCTTCATTCTGCCGGGATCTTTCAGCTGAGCATCGAAGAATGCGTGATACATATGAGTTCTTTGCAAATAAAGACAAGTCGCCTGATGTTTATGCACAACGGAGAACACGCTAGTAGTGAAAATTGCATCGAATTATGCAACGATTAATGTTTTTTGGTATTGTACGATATTATACGGTATTTTTACAGCTCTAGTTATGATTAAAAAGTGACAAATACCCGTTCTTTAAAGGTAGTCCTTACAGCAGATGCCCTAAAGATGTGCGAGCTAAAATTGAAGTTTTTGCAAGGGATTGAGGTCAATTCGTCTCCAATATCTCACTATGTTGGGGAAATTCAAATGAAAGCAAGCAAGGTGATCGATGAAACAGCTAAGTCGAGTTGTAGTATGCTCTATACATTTATGCAGTTAGCTGACTCTGAACTATGCCTAGCGTTCCGTCGTAAACAACAGAAGGTTTTTGCATTGCAGCCATAAACTCTAAATCCTTCCGACATCATGGACCCTAGTAACATGCGTTAGACTTAACGCTCATATCTCTATCAAGGAATTGTTTCATCTCTAATTATGGAGTTCAGATGAAACAGAAATAAATTATTAATTTGTTATACTCTAAATATTTAACTTAATTATTTCCTCGCATCCTATTCGTCCGAGAAGGAATTAAATGAGTTCGGGTAACAGCTGGCGCGTTAACCGCTAGCGCTTTTCACTCTGCGCGTGGAACACGCATGAAATCTTAATTGGCCCTCACTGTATGAATAAAAACGATAAAGCTGACAATGTTTGCGCTCAAAGATTTTTATGAGAGTTTAAGAATTTTTGGAATTAAAGCTACTTCTAATTTTTCTTGAGGATCAGTGGTATAAATTAAATGATGGAGAAGATGAAACCTGAGTGCTTTTGCGCCTACGGTTACCTGGTATTCGCGTATTCAAGGTGCGGGTATATCCTCCGTTATAGCTTTATGGGGAGGGGAAGTTTTATCATAATTCAAAGAGCCCATTTCATTCCAAGCAGGAAGTCTGAACATCACTGAAGAAAAAGTTAAATATATATGTATAATATTTGTTTTATAACGGTATCATCTATGTTGGTTTTGTATGAAAATGTATTATTTGTATATACTGCGAAAAGAAAATATATTTATTCTCAAGGAAGAACGCATATGTCTAATCGTTTAAAAATGATTTACATATGCTATGTCTAAATACAGTCAGGTTATTTGATTACTGGCCGACAGCGCGGCTGCGCACTGGGAGAATAAGGTTTTAGAGATGAATGAAATGATGATTATTGTTGAGGGGCGCAAAGCTGCTAAGGTCAATAGCTCTTAATGAAATTAAATGAATTAATGATGGCGCAAATGAGCTGGAGTCTTTGGCGCCTTAAAGCTATCTGGCATTCACCTTCTCAGTGTAAGGAAAAACTCCGAAAAAAGCCCTAACCAAGACAGCTTGACCTGACCTGAATTCGAATTCAGGACCTCTGGATTAGTAGTCGGAAACGTTATCATTAGACTACAGAGGCGGTCGTAGAAGAAGCCAGTCATCAAGGCTGTATAATTCATATGCTAGTAGCAGCTTGTAGTTAGTTTGAAGGTGACTTGGTCAGCAACTGTCTGTAAGTTCTATGTTATTCGCTGCATTCATTGTGTGTAAATTGTGTGCTAATTGTTCTTCGTTAGTTATGCTACGTAAATACAATCTTGAAAAAAGAATTTTTATGTACGATATATGTGTGAAAATGGGTTCTTGCAGAGAAGTGATAAGATGCTTTTAACTAAATATCCTGTCAAGCGTGTTCCAAGGAGGAGGCGTTTGTTAACCAGCTTATTAAAAAACTGTGAGAGACAGGATCTCTCAATGGCTCCGAACTGCCATGTTCTTACGGGAGAAAAGTTAGATGAAATATAATAATCTTCTTTCAGATCCGGCAATGTATTGCCTTAGAGTCATCATTTTCAACGTTTCTTATAAGACAGGTTAGTACTTACATCTATCGGTTTTAAATAGTTCTTGGTAAAAGCATAAATACTAAAATAAAAGGCTAGCTTTACACGTGGCTACTACATTCTTCCGATTTAGGTAGCTGCATTTTCCAAGTAATCAGCCACGCATGAGCGGCCCATAACTCAAAAAACTTCACTGTATAAGGTTTTGAACTAAAATAGTAAAACGAACTAGCTTTTCGTGTCCATTGTCCTTATATTTACTAAGGTTAGAGGCGATGTTAACTTTGCAATTCCAACATTCATTAATTGTGCTCTTTAGATAAAATGTTTTAATATTAAGTTTGGACATTTATGTCCAAAATTCTAGAACACTACATTAGCTGTATCGGTTTCTGGGTGGGACAATATGACACCCCTATCTATAAGAGACAGATGATGAGATGAAAGATGCGAATCTTACATGTTGGGTTGCTAGGAGGACAGCGTTTATCTGCTTAGCATTCCGGACAGCAGTGTACGTTGATGGCGGGGGGAGAAGGGGGACACAGCCTTGACATACCGCTCCAGCATGCGGAAGCTACGGCAAACATACGCAATAATTGCGCTACTGAAGTCGACCATATGGACGTTCAAACTACAGAGCTGGAGTCACTCGGTCTGCCTGTTTCAATCAGTGAGGATTATTTGCTCAAGTAATTTCGTCTCGCAGAGCCTTTTGTCCTCATTCTAAAACCTAATATGCAGAACTAAAAGCATTATACAAGGATTGAATGAAATATGTCTGCAATAGCACTTTACTGGTAAATAAATGGAAATATTTTATTTTTAATAAATAATAATTTTATGTAAAGAGCCAAACGAAATATGTTCTATAGGCTCCGACTGTGGTGTTATCATTTACGAACAGCTGCGTTAGTTTGCGTTAGGTTTAGTTCAGTGTATAGGAAATATTTGCACATTTCCTTCATCATTATCCTATCCTGATAGTGACCAAAAAATAGTTTGCTATTATCCCTAAGGTAATTTAATCTTATAATCATCAAAATTAATAGATCAATTGTCTATTCGGTGAGTTCATACTGCAAAACCCAGGAAGTCAAGTGACTTCCAAGCAGGTGACGTAATCAAATATGTAATTAATAAAGAAACATTTATTTGATTGGAATGAATTGTACTTTGTTAACAGTTCTCAGATTACTGGATTAGAACTGGATCCTGTGAAGGGTTCAACTTCTCTGCAAAGACAAAGACAAATAAGTAGATATGTTAGTTAGATTTTGAAAGTGTGTAGTATTAGCTAAAAGCAGTGACTCATATCTCCAAACTTGCTACTTAAAGCAACAACTAAAGCTAAAGCTAATATATACGGAAATGCATTTCCTCAGAAGATCCTTGATAGGCATACTCAAAAATTGATGACCTAATTAGGTAGGATATGAAGAGTTCAACTTTTCTTTAGTCTGCATAATAAAAGCAATTAGAATTGCCGTCAAATATTGCTAAAAGTTCTGGGATACCTTTCATGTGCAAGAATGAGAGAAGCAGACTAAGAACACATTGATGTAAGAGATCAGAAGTGCAGTAAAGAAGGAAAATTGGGTAGAAAAAAGACGATTAAAGTATTCTAACAGATGTTGGTATATTATAACTTTATTGAACACAAAAATAATAATGTTCGGATGCATTCATAAACAATTCCTTAGTGATAACAGGATAATTTTGCAATTGCCCATGCACTTTTAAGTGTGTCATGCTTTTGCATATGTTTAATGAATTAGTTTGATTATTAATGTAGAAGTTAATAAGTAAAAAGGAAAGTAAATATTTTTGGTTTTCGAAATATATCTCTGTAATTTTTCTATTACTTACACCACTATTATTATTATTATTATTATTATTATTATTATTATTATTATTATTATTATTATTATTATTATTATTCATATTGCTTTCTTTGTGATATAATACTTGCAACTGAGTTTTCGCAGAAATTAAACCATATTTAATCATCTAAGAGATAAGACTTAACATGCAAAATAAGTCCTTTTGAGGATGACTTCAGAACTAACATGATTCAATGAACGAAGGGCCTAGCCTGCTGATTTTAGTTTTAGTATAATATACTCTATACAAAGTGTAACAAAAAGAGTAGTGAAAACTCTGGAGAAACATTCCTCACATATACACGTTAAACAAGTATAATATAAACATGGGCCCGAATTCCTTCATTTTCCTTATTAGAGCCCCTTTTCAACACTTGTACCACATAACAGGATATTAAAAAACAGACCTGTGGGAAACAGAAAATCACATGAAATGTTAAAATATCCTCCGTTAGCACGGATACATCCAACAACCCGCACCTGCCAATTCCGCATTTGAATATCTCTGGAACTGGCACTACGTGTTCGGTGCTACGTCAAGCAATGAAGCGAGTATAATACATAATAAGTGAACTATGTGATGCACAACGACTACTACAACGGTGAATCTAGTAGTTAAAATATCCCCACTCCATTTAACCAGAGGTCAAAGTGAACGTTTACCTACTGTACGTGTTAAGCAACTGTTATTTTGTGCGGTTATTGTCATAAGACAGCTATGCTGGCATTCTTGCTTGCACATCACACTATATAAGTGGAGTTGTAGACAAAGTGTTCTAACAAAGAAATGCAGCTTTTCCGCACCGCATGTTCATATAACATATTTGCATCCTCTATATGCAAGGAATGTTTCCCTAAAGTTTTGGCGTACCTTTTTGTTACATTCTGCATGTGCTTTAGTATCGGCCAAATTGAAGAGCTAGAAATTTGGTATCATTGTGCTTGTCTAGTATGTGATTACATTATATTAAAAAGCACACGATTAATTTTTTCTGAAGTTATTTCTAAAAACTATTGCACGGGTATCATCAGCAAAATGACCATCACAAGTTGTCGAGGTCGTTAAGCCAGGGACTCTTGAGCAGGACGTCCGGGGTTCGAATCCCACCAGGACCGTCCTCTGATTGAGGTTTTTTCCAGATTTTCCTCAGTCCTCATAAATGCAAATGCCGGGGAGTTACCCTAAACTTAGGCCTGGAACATTTCCTTCCTATAAAAAAAAAAATCTTTCTGAATATATAATTTCTTCTCATGTATCACCAGTGTCCAACGCCTGTTATGCCTCAGTAGATTAAATGGGCGATAAACACCATTCAAAAACAGCATACTGAACAGTACCGTTAGTGTTTTTAATGACAATCAGAGATCGTTTATATAAATGTTAAAAAAAGGAAATATTGATCCCTTTGAAAATTTATGTTTACTTAGAATGCTAACCGATTGTCTGAAAACTTGCAATTTACTCTTTGTTTTCCGTAACCAAAAGAAAGTCCCGTTTACTCTGTTAGTATTGAACAAATTTTAATAGAAGAAATTTTCTTAGTGATAACCAGTGACATCTAATGTTTAAGTGGTAAGAACTCTCGCTGTATTTTTCTTCTTCTTATTTTTATCCCAGGCACTCCATGCTTACCGAATGAATTAACCAAAATTATGGATCGTTTGAGAATAGAATTCTGATATTGAGGCACCTTTGTTCAAATGGTGAAGTTTATACCGTTCACACAGAAGGAAAATTAACAGTGTCCAAGTTTCGTAATTATGTTTAATGAAATATGTTTCATTATCCAAAAGCGTCGTCCAAAAATTGGAACCAATGAACGTTTTGCACATTATTCCTACTATTATTCAAGTATGTTAGTTTGATTAAAACGTTCTAAATAGCTGGCAAATAAAAGCGTTTCTAATACAGAGCCACATAAATGAAAGTGTTAGCACAGAGGAAAGTATAAATTCATACCTCCTGTGTTTCGGAAGTTATATCACATATATTTGTGGCCTAGTTTTTAGCTGTGAATGTCTTATCGGGGCAACGGTTCCAAAACGCAGAACAGACTGATAATAATGTGCGGTTAACCGGAAATTTAGCAAGGCCAAATGAGATGAAGCTGCAGCATGCATGTGTATATATGTGCGCAGTTTCCACAGTGACGTGGTTCCTGCTATTCAGAATGACACATTTAAATAAAAAACAAAGTATATATCGCTGTTCAGTAAAGAAGGAAAACAAGCATTTTTGGTTTCTAATTTCTGCGCTTACCCATTAAGACTTAACCAGGAAAATATTGAATATTGGTGAAAAAAATTAAAAAGTAACTAACATTTAAGACTGCAACGAAAAATCAGTGATACCAAATTTATTACTTAACGCTTAAAAACATACATTCTGCTATCAAGAGTAATTTAAAGAGTTGTCAAAAATCCATCTATTAATTTATAAACTGAAATATAATTTCACATTCAGCAATAATCTGTTTGATCCAAATTGGTTTTAATACGATTTCCTATGTAAAGCTAAGTGATTACATTAATTTTTTAAAATATTTTTCGTTTTTTCAAAATAAATATTGGTATTAAGGCACTACTTGATTTACTGTTAACAATTTTGTAGCTAGAGGTGGAGAATTTCGGTGCTTTAAAATTTTCTGAAGAAATGCAAGGTATGTCATAAACAGAATTTTGATAATTCAGCATTTCATAGGAATATTTAAATACCTCGTGATTTTTAAACAATCCATAAAATGTTAAAGTGTATTTAAAATGCAAAGCACACATTATTTTCATCAGAAAGTATATATTTTCTACGTTTAAAGAGTGGGTATATATATATATATATATATATATATATATATACTCATTTAAATTGAAGAGAAATTATGTTTTTTAGAAAATAGCCGTTCTCCTACGCTCACAGCTGTTGACACATGAAAAAGAATTTTTCAAGGAATAGTTTATTTCAGAAGAGGAAGTAAATTACAGGCTAAAAAAATTAAAGCCATTACATTTTATTTGTGCATCAACAAATTTAGTGTATTTAAGCAGCAAATACAATTGATGCAGTAGACTAAAGTTTATACATATAAATGCAAACACTCGTTTCAATTTTCCCCAGTTTTTAGCATATTATTTTTAAACGATATTTTGTATTTTAAATATATTAATATAACACTGAGTAATTGATTAAATTGTTTATTTATATCTTTGAATAAAAGTAATGCCTTTTGTTGTGTGTATGCTGATGTTAAAGTACCTTTAAGAGGTTTGCTGTCCGTGGAGTGACTTATAATATACGCCGGTGTTTATGAAGTATTGGTTGCTAAAGTTTTTTATGTCTTGCGGTAAGATTTTATGACAGGAAGCAACACACTGTTTGTATCTAAATGACATCTGCATATAAACTTCTTACTAGCACTGTATTATCGTCTGTGATCAGCAACATCCCGCATTGCAATGCGCCAGATAACTTCATCAGGTCTGTCAACCCTCTTTACCATCACTCTCGACGCGTTTTGCTTTTGTTTTTTGTTCTTTTCTTCACGTTCCGCATTTATAGAATGCGTATGCCTAATGACTTGCTTCTTCCTCGTTCCTGTTACTGTTCCACTGCCACTTTTGAACACATGTACGGGTACTCGGGCAATATGAGCCAGCGAGGGAATTGCGATGGGCAGGGGAGCAGGCATTCTGCTACTCCAAATGTCACTGACGGGTTCCTTGACTAGGGCCGTGTTCCACAAAAGTATGGTGTAATACACTGCAAGTGTATGGACTAGTAACTTGTAGTTATTAGTAAAATTCTGTTCCACAAAACTTTCTGCTACACTCGTACTCCATACTTACGAGTGGCCAAGTTATTTTTCGTTGTTCTATTCCACAGAAGTATTAGTATTAACCGTGCACTGATAATTTGTATAAATTTCTCTACAAGTGTAGGAACATTGGTAACTTCAAATACTAGCACAAACTTTATTATCTTTTTATGATTTTGGGAGTTAGCTGACCCAAATGTGCTAATTGTTAGCGAAAATGATGATAATGATAGTAGAAATATGTAAAGAAAGAATAAATATTTGTGTATAATGATAAAGTTAGATTAAGTGAAATTAATTGTAACTTATGACTGATATTGGCGTTTCTTGTTTCAAATACATACTTCAGACCAGCATCTTAGTTAAATATATTTTAAGGTTTTTGCTACATGCAAAGAAAATATTTTTTTTTTCATTCCTTTTTAAAATAGGTGATTTTGACACAATTTCCCAATATATTGCTTATGTGAGAATGTGATTGTCAAGCAAAATAAGCAAATATAATAAATAAATATAAATTATCAATTGGACTAATAAAATAAACGACCGAGAGCAATCTAGAAGTTCGATTCTTGTGCTATCTCTCGACGACTGAAACTGATGTTCCTAAATGTAGCCTTATGGGACCGTTGTCTCAAAGTGGATTATTACGCTTGAATATCGATAAATGCATAATAAAGTATTTAAATGTCATTATATCTGTAAAAAATAAGACCCATTTAGCAGGAATGACAATAATCCGTTCTGTACATTATAAATCCCTAAGGAGTAGACATAACATAGCGACATATGACATACAGCTATTCCTCCAGTTTCCTCTTATATGACATCACTTGTACCTTTTTACTAATACTTTACAAATGTTGCAATTCTTTCGTGGAACAGAAAATTATAAGACCATAGTTTACAGGACTTGCACTAATATACTTCTACTTACTAGATCATGCTTTCAGGAATAAGTCCCTGGTCTCATCGCGAAACGTGTCAGTGGGCATGTTTATCCCCTGCCTCTAGTATTGGATTGGATAGGATGGGATGAAAAGGATTTCAGGCGTCGAAACGCAATAAGATTCTTTAGTATTCTGTTGAACCTCAGGGAGAAAGGGATACGAAAGATGGCAGGTATGGATGAAGATGAAGTGGGTGGTTTGTTGATCTATTAACGACGCCTAAAGAGGCCATCCCCCCACCTTTCCAAGAATTTCAGCCTCTCGGAAGGGCTGTTGTTATACCAAACAGTTTTTTCGGTGAACAAAATTCCACCACTGCACGCCACTCACCGCCAACTCACGCCGTCGCCTGACCTTGGAACCCTGGAACAATGAACATGAATGGCAAACACATTCGTAGAAAATAAACATCCACTCCAACATTCGCTTGAGTGACTACCTCTCGAATGCAAATCCCAAGGTTACCGCCTGAGCTCGGTTGTCACTAAACTAATTTAGACACTTTTCAATCTAACGAGTTAATAGAAACTTTCTTCTTCTTCTTCTTCTTCTTCTTCTTCTTCTTCTTCTTCTTCTTCTTCATCGTCTTCTTCTTCTCCCCCCCCCCCTCTCTCTCTCTCTCTCTCTCTATATATAAAAGTAACTAGCTAAGTATGCCTATTATAATATTAATTTTTAATGTAATACTTCATTGTATGAGTTAAGCTTTCTAATCTTTACGAATGCAATAAGATTATAAACGAGTTTCATAAGCAGTGTTGTACATCAAAACTATAAAAGGATGTTCATAAAATGAAATTAATGCTAATGTCGATTTTTTAATTAATTACTCTGAAAGCAATGCATTTTTCACTATAACTGTGATATCGTAGCACCGATGTCTGTTGTTATCGTTGTTAACGAAGATGGATTTACCGCAAGAAATTTTAGTCCTAGAGGAATAGGCTGAATTGTCACTAATACCGAGAAAATCTATGATACTTATCAGAAAGATATAAGGAAATTGATGTAGCGAGGAAATAAAGAACAAGACTTGAAAAGTCGGATCATGGTCGGGATTCGAACCGCGAATCTGTAGCCTTTCGGACTGACACTCGAACCATCCTGTTCTCCTAGCACGGAACTACGAACATCTCTCATCTGATTCCCGAAGTTTTCTGTACTATGAGAGATAATTCCGTAAGAGGCAATTTGTAAAGCTATGAGTACTGTAACCCAGGCTTCTAGTTTAACCACCAAACTATACAGGGGATTTATGTATGGAAATTGTTTTTCACATATTAAGGATATTTAAGAGAACAGCAGTATTAATAATGTGCTAAATCATTTGTAGCTATGTTTAAATAATATCTATGGATATTCATTTTATAATTATATATTCTGCACTGAACATTGATTCTGATTTCAGTAAATACATAAATTGTTTCCTTAATGTTATGCTAATATAATATTCAGCATTTAAACAATGAAAACAATTTGATGATCTAATTGTTACTATGGAATGTTAATATCTTAATGTAGCATTTTATTAACAATGTTGCTCAACAATAAAGACCGTTTGAAATTCTGTTGTACAAAAATTGCATTTGATATCCGAGATTAATAACTTAGCTTGCAAGAGAAAGAACTGTCATCTAGCTATATATGGACAATGGAATAAAAGGGAAAACATTTATAAAAAAATGGCAGCGCGTAGATTTTTAGAGTGAATTACGACGGAAGATGCTTGTCCATATAGTTGATAATAATAAGGTGGAGCGGATGTTGGTTAGGTCGCAGCTGGCTTCACGCTTTACCCCGAACCGTGTCCAAGGTTGCTTCGGACGGAAGCTGCGAGGATTTGATATTGTTTCACTTAACTCGCAACTCCATGCCTGGTAGCTGTGGCAACAAATGTGACTTAATGCCACTGACTGTTAGTAGCATTCTTAAGTGAATGGTAACTCAATACTCATGATATTCCTCCTCCTTATTACTTTCATTTATTAAAAACGATATATTTTAATCTGTTTAATAACAAAACATTCACAGATGTGTTTGTGTGTAAAACCAATACGTC
Source organism: Metallyticus violacea (assembly GCA_030762175.1). Lineage (NCBI taxonomy): Eukaryota > Metazoa > Arthropoda > Insecta > Mantodea > Metallyticidae > Metallyticus > Metallyticus violacea. The sequence continues at coordinate 48,848,817 of CM060842.1, forward strand.
AAGTTGAACTTGTACTAAATTTAGTTGGTTAAATAGTGGCATCGCAGATTGGGAAGTTGCAGCAATAATTAATTACTAGCAGAGCGTGGTTTCGATCCATCTGGTTTATGGACCAAGCACGCTTTCAAACGTATTATTGTGCCACTAATTAAATTTGTACGAAAATGAGCCCATTTATTAAATAGTAGCAACTTAGGTTGGAGTTGAACTCATTGAAAAGTTGCAGTTGCAGTTGCAGCAAGGTAAAATAATAGAAAGAAACATGGGATCCCAAAGAATTACAACACAAATATTACAATACAACAGTAGGACATCCAAAATTACACAAGGAAGATGTTCTTCGAGACAACGAAATTTTAATCTAATTCTCCCAGCAGCAGCAGCAGCAGCAGCAGCAGAAGAAGAAGAAGAAGAAGAAGAAGAAGAAGAAGAAGAAGAAGAAGAAGAAGAAGAAGAAAGAAAAACAAAAGTAGAGAGAGGAAAAACGTGAATTATATTGGGGTAAAAATAATTGAGGTATATCTGACACCATGAACATTCTAATTCTATCTACTTTAAATTTTGCTAAATTTTTCATAAATTTTGAGCACTTTCTGCCGTGTAATCTATAAAACATTGATCTTCCAAATTTTTTAATGACAAATATTCTTAATTTGTTAAAAAATGTTTTGCTTACAAATCACTAAAATTTCGGGATGGATAAATTGAAAATATTAAAATAAATTGTAATATAAAAACATGCATTCTACTAAAAGCTATTTCATAATTATAATTTTAAAAATCAAGGAATGATTGTGATAATTAAAGTTGATTTTCTTGTTCCAAAATTCTTGGTAGTGGAATGTAGACGAAATTCGGAAACCCGAGCCGCGGCTTTCCCATAGAGAGCAGTCGTTGCATTTCCCGCCGGTTGCCATGCGCCCGTCCTCCTGTCCGGATGGCGGGTGACCTTGGCAGTGCCAGTCAGTCGGTCAATATTTTAATACTTAACCGGGTCCTCCTTCACGCGCCTAAGGAAAACAAAATTTTGGCGCGCGAATTCCAAGGTTGCAGCTTACGTTGTGCAAGTTAAGTGAGGAACAGCTCATCGTCCAGCCGATATGACCCTGGGACTGTAACCCCACCCTAAATCCCTTTCCCCCTTCGGCCGGACCTTTGGATACACCTTGGTAACTTAATGTGTGCCAGGGACGATGGATGCGAGAAGAAGAAGCAGCAGCAGAATGCACATTTAGTAAATGTGACAGCAACTAATATCGGATATGTGTTTATGTTGCACTCTGTTGTTGCTTAAAGAGGAGGGCGTTATTTTACCTAACAGACAAGTTTGACTCTCGTTCTAAAAATGCTCGTGTATATTGGAAATGTGATCATATTATTACATTGGAATTTTAATAACAATTACCGCTAGCTTCGAAATATTGTTTATGGTAAATATTGGTAATATTGAACTGCTCTGTGAGATAAAGTATCAACTGTTTTATAACGAAAATATTAATAAATAATAATAATATTAATAATAACGATGATAAGAAGAAGAAGAAGAAGAAGAAGAAGAAGAAGAAGAAGAAGTCTGAATAACTTATGTTTAAATAATAGTGAAAGACTATTTTATCTTGCAGTAAAGCTTATTACACTGTTTGGTTGCAATAAAAGTGGGTCATTTTTTAATAAATATATGTTTCGAAATACATGATCGTTAACTGTTTCCAACTCTATCTGCTGTGAAAAGACGTACCTTTTTAAACGCCCTTACATCTTGCGTAAATGTTTAGTGAAAATACAAACTGCATTATATTGAGCTTTTTTATGTTGAAATGTGCGAATATATTGTATACCTATAAGAAAATAAACTAAATTGTATCGCCCAAGTATAACATCTGACAGAAACGTTTTGTTTAGCAGTTTTCCTAAGTTTTATTGTTTTAACTGTAGAGGAAATTTTATTTCGTTATTCGTGTCTTGATTAGAATCAGATTATTTATACACAAATATTGCTAGTTCACGTTTTTCTGTCATGTTTTTCAATACCCTATGCACCTGTTACAAAGAGTGATAGCTCGTGTTTCTCTCACTCATCGATGTGAAAGTTGCGGAAATATATAAGGGTCTGCCAGACACGCAGCGGATGATGCTCGTAGCGAGTGCATACAAAGGGGGGAATGGAATCATTATAGTCGAAGCCTACCACTGCCAAAAATAAAAACAGAAAATCTTTAAAATTATAATTTGGAAAAATGTAGTAAATTACATTTGTTACTCATATAGAAATCTTACGATTAAATATTAACTAAATGAAGACTTCAGACTTGCAGCTTAAGAATTTATGATGAGATGTGTGGTTCTGACAAGTCCAAAACAAAATGGTTTCAGGTTCTCGCTATGAAACTGACAATTACAACAGTGCTTGAACGTGAGACTATTTTCTGGTGGTTCGATTCCTTCGGACGTACATGGAATTCACGGCAGACAATGTACCTTTCGCTAGATTTTCTTTTTTTACTTCAGTTTCTCCTGCTATTAATTCTGCTAATTACACAATATTGGCCATCTACTACTTTCAAACAAAGTCTTTGTTGTACTATATCTTTTTGATGGTCTGCCTCTTTATTATTATTATTATTATTATTATTATTATTATTATTATTATTATTATTATTATTATTATTGTTGTTGTTGTCGTTGTGTAATAATCTTCAGTATCTATTTTGGCTCATTCTTCGTACGTAATCCCACCAATAAGAGCGATGATGATCCACGATATCTAATATAATTCGCTCTCGTTAATATTTTAAATTGCATCGTTATGTAATTATATAAGTACCCCCAGCTACGCTGGTTTTGAAATTGCTGTATATATGGTCTTCGTTTAGATTTTCTGAATCCGAAGCTCGCGGATCGCAGTTGAGGACGGTTATTGCTGCTGATAGGCTGCGTTAGTGCATGTTTACGTTCGGAACAATGAACAGTTACAGTGTCAATACGTTTCATTTCTCTGTTTGCCAAGGTTCAAAGATTTAATGCAGAACAATTCATTTTCATTTGCTGTAACTGAAACAGCTGTTTAGTCTGATGTAGAATTTCAAGAATTTGCTGCGGTTCATCGCTTTACAATTGGTAAAACGTACATAAATTCAAAACAACAGAATCAGTGTTAGACAAGAAAATAAGACATGCATCATGTGTTAACAGAGGAAAAATTATTTGACACCGCTGCTCCATTAGAACAATCACTGCGTAAATGTCTTGAAAAGTTAGCACATCAAGCAGGGGTCATTCGTACATCAGCACATTCTGCTACAAAAGTTCATCCCTACAAGATGACCGAAGTTCATGACCTAGAGTGTACCTATTCCAAACTGTACAGCTAATAGTTTCATTGTACATTGATGATAGTACTTTATCATTATTATCGTTATTATTATTACTACTAAATTTGTAGCAAAATAAACTGTTAATTGTACACTTATAATCAGTACTATAGCTCATTCCATGTACCAAATTATGTAATTTGTAACACTTTGCAGTCTCATTAAGCGTTTTAACAGTTCCTTGTTACGATACAAACAGTCGAATATATTGTTTGCATGTAAAAATATCTCAAATTAAATTTTACTAATGTCAGTGCTTTCACAAAATTTATTGTAAATCGATCTCTTTCCTTGATACATTGTGCTTATACTAGAGAAAAGAGCCTTTGAGCACAGACATTGTGGCCTCACACTGTGGCATATGGGGATTAGAGTCTGCGCATGTGTAGTAATCTTTCCCCACCGTCATTTCTAATTCTTAACTGACTCAAAGCTGCAACGCATTTCCACACAAATTGTTAATCTCCATATGCCACATCGGCCCCAGTTCGTTAAATAAAGTATAGAATGATATTTTAGGAGAATGGAAATGCAAGAGGGTCGTAATAATATTGCAAAAAGAAATTGTACCGGCTTCCAAATCTCTGCATACTGTTCTTCAATTTTGCAACATTTAATACAGTCACGTCATTTTTCTTAACTTGACTTCGCTTTCCAATCATGTGAAGTGACAGTTTTCAACTGGATCAAAATATTTACGGTTATTAATTTGTACATAACGCTATCGGATGTCACGCATGGCGTCACATTGAGAAACTGATAATATCGAAACATCGATTCGATCGATCGATTAATTCAACGGATCTATGACCAACTTCTGCACTATTCACTCGCGCCATATTACCAACACGGAACACAAAGAGAACGCTGAATATCGCCCTTCAAGAAACAAAAATGAATAAAGAAGACTTTAATGTGAAAAATGTGATCAGTTAGACCATTTCCAAAAATGTATGCGAACGGTTATTTCTATTTTAAAAAAAACGGACATTTCTGAATAAACGCTGACATGGCACTCTAGTATTCCCCCTTTCTGGTCATGCTTTTTTAAGAAAAGAAAGCTAAAATCATGCGATCATTCTACTGTCTAATATACCTGTTGTGTGTTATTTTCTTTTTCGACTAAGCAAGAAATGATTTGCAATCAACTTTACGGAATTATCAGGAAATGGAATTGGGGGAAGTTTTGGGGTAGATGACTTTAGAAGCTCTCAGACACTAAATAAATTAACTCAAAAAGACTATACATTTGTTTATGTGGATTTTTAAATCCTGTTGGTGTTGAAACCAGAAGCCGTGTTTCTTCACGCAAGGAAACCCTTGTACCGGCCAATGTTTGACAAGAGTAACACAAAGAAACCACATCTGGACGGTGTATCTTTTTTCCTTTCCTTATTGGGTTTGTTGCTTTCTCGGAAATCAGATGCATATCGCAGAACCGCACCTGTTCTTTTCCAACGAGCGGTATCCAGAACGAAATATAAACATGACCATTTCTAATGTTTACAAGCTTTGTGCGGACTGTTTGTTGCGGTACAAGGAGGCTGTCAAACGTTTCTTACCTGAAAGCTGAAACTTCGCGTTAACGAGTGTACACACTATAGGTCATAGTGTTTGTGTGAAATATTTCCCAGTACACAGGTACATGAATTTTGTTTTTATATAACGGACAGGAGCAGAAAATGAAATCGCTGGGATTGCAAAAGAAAACTACTGCTTTAAAGCCTACTAGCTAAATAGATGTAAGATGTTAGTTATTATTAAAAATAAAATGTATTTTCATTTGGGATTTCTAATATTGTGCCATTTTCTACACGAAAAGAGTCGGTTTTGAGCTTATGTTAAAATGGATATGTGCTACCACTATAAAAAAGCTTTAAAACAAACATTTAAAATGTTACAGACCTTAAAGTTTATAAACTCAGATCATTACAGGTAGTATTATGGCAGAACACATAAAGAATGTCAAAGAACTGAATCTGCAAAAAATGTGTTGTTTATGATCATAATCAAACTATTTTCTTAGACACGAACGCGGAAGAATTTTGTAAGAGAGTAATTGACCGCCATACCCACTTTTTGTGTGACATGGAAACCGCCATGGCGTTAAGGCGCAGACTCGTGAGCGGGAGATTTGGGGTTCGATTCCTACCAGGACTGCCCTCCCTGATTGAGGTTCTTTCCAGGTTTTCCTGGTCCTCATAAATGGCAAATGCCAAGGAGGTATTCTAAACTTACCTAGAACGTTTCCTTCCTTTAAAAAAATCCTTTCCCAGTTTATCGTGTATCATCAGTAGTTAAAACGGGCGTTAAGCACTATTAAAAAAAAAAAAAAATTACAAAGACATGGAAGTTCATACGCTGATCACTGGGGGCGGTAGTGTATCTTACTTTCTAATCATACGGCAGTAAATCCGACGACACAAATTGCATCCAGATACTGCCTTATTCGTCAGGATTTATTTTCAATGCTGGGGGCGAAAGGAAGCTGGGTTTTGTAATCAAGTAGTTGCGTTCGTTACAACACAAGTTACAAAATGCCTACTGCTTATAGCAATGTCTTCGAAGAACCAAGGCCTACCATATGTAGCTACAGAGATAGGTGACTCATCCTCGGCTTACCTGACCGAATTCACTACTTCTCGGATAAAATAGTTCCCCAATAAATTATCTTAGTACTATTACAATCTGAAATAGTCTTTGTAAGTGTCGGAAATCAAAACCAGGCTATACACATATATTACAGTTCATTTTCTTATTGCTTCCATCTGAAACTCTACAGAAAGGTTATCTCGCTATAGTAAGGTTGGTTCATTATATACGATGTCTTAAAAATTGAGTTTAACAAATTATTTTACAATTTGACTTTACAACAATATTATTTACACATGATTACTAATTATGGGGTTTTGAGACAACTATCTTTGAGCTGCTGTTCTTTCGATAAGCTAATGGCGAGGAACTGTAAAACAGAGTAAGCACCGCATCTTATGTTTTTAAATGCATTTTAATTGCCCTTCAGTTACCGACTGTATTTTAATATCGGGCAATGCTAGACGCATGCAGGTGAAGGGTTTTGACACGTCTACCACCATGTTCTGATATCTTCTTCCTATTTAAACTTACAACAATGCAGCAGCTGAGATAAGAGGCTTATTGTTCTAAACATGCAGGTCTTCATTGAAATTCCTCTTCACTACGCCCTAGTAACACCAGCTGAATTTTGTATTCCCCTCTCGAGCACAATGCAGGGCGGCCGTGTTTGTTAAGATCCTATAAGCCATTTTCTGCTGACTGTGTTTTTATTTGTATTCTCGTCTCAGAATATAAAGCCAGACCCCTGAGGCATTGCTATAAATTTCTTCATTTTTTTTTTTTTTTACTTCTTGGGACAAAAAGAAATCTCGTATAATCAAACAAAGTATCTAACTGTTTGTGCCTTAAGAGTAGACAAATAAAATGTCGCAATTCTCTAATTGCATGTTGATCTCCTAGCAAAGAAACCAAGAGCGGAGAAAGTATAATAATGAAATAATAAATTTGATTTTCTAAAAAATCAAACATAGAACAATTTACCTTCCCAGCATGATTAAAGAAAACAAATAAAAATAGTCAGATCAAAAATTACAAATGAGGAGCATCGTTTCACAAAGCAGTTTGTCCGCAAGTATAAACTTTTCAGGAATCAGAAAAAACGGATAGCAACCACACTAAAAGGGACAAACAAAAATTAAAAATGCAACTTTCGAGATCAAGACCTTACAAGGTTATGAGGTTTAAAAAAAAATCAAATCGGGTGCAGTTCCAAAAAGTACTTGAACAAGTTGCTTTTTGCACCAAACATATGGACTTATTAATGTTTGAAACGACACATATCAATTTTAAATGCAAGGTTTATTATTAAACCACTTTTAATATTATCTTAAGAAGGCAGTTAATCTATAGCATCCCCAATCCTTCTTCTTCTTCCTCTTCAAGGCAAACACTCGACAACATTATCATTATCTTCATCATTATCCTGATATGGTCTGATCAACGACACCAAGATAAAAATTCAGCGAGTCTAGGCTTCTCCAATTGTCACCAAATCTCTGCTTCAGTAGCTTTTGCTAAACCTTTTTGCAGGTTTAATCTTCGGTGCCTGTCTTACAGTTTCTGGATCACAAACATTTTGCTGTGAGTGGTCCCATTTCAAAACTGAATGGGGTTTTTAGAAGAACCATCTAATATACAAGTAGGCTCCATTTTTCAACAACATTTCCTGCCTTTTCTGGTTTCTTTAACTTGGTCCTCTTCATATCCTTAATGCAATCTAACTTTTTTTTAGCACATTAGATAAAGTTAATTAAAATTCCGAACAGTGCAATCTTTACCCAATAAATGGACAGTCGCTACTTTTCCATAAATTTCGTGGTATTCTTCGGATGTTTTTATTTCAGACATCTTCTAACTTTCGAAATATTTTTCTGTAACTCCGAACATTCCATCTGGTGGTAGAAATGATTGGAAAAGTTGTTGTAATGTTCTTTATCTGTGGAGGAGAATATTTCAATAGTCAACATAAAAGCACATAGGCAACGTGACTGTTCCGGTTTTGTTAAGCACACCCATCACAGAAAAATCTTACAATTGTAGTTGAAGGATCAAATTGGAATTTACTGGGAAATAGTACAGAAGACATTTCAATAGCCCCACGTTCACTCTGGTTTTCTGTCCAGCAATAGAAGTGTGGAAATTTATTTTGAAGTCAGATATGCAAATAGCATAACCTTGAATAGTAAGCCTCGCCTATGGAAAGTTTAAGGAGAGGCTGAACTTGCTGGAGATCAAAGGAGAACAAGACACCGCTCATGGGCTTCTCCTTCATAATTTTAAGGAACGGTTTTTGGCCTCAAGTTGTGATGTTTAGTTTTTTGTTTTCATCATTGATGGATTTCAGTAGATAGAACATTCGTAAACAATTGTTACAAACTTCTGTTGTTGGAGAGCCAAATTCTCGATTGAAATTGTTGGAAAAATACAATGGAAAACCCACTTTTTTACTTTGAGTTGATCTGGAACTCAGCCATTTTAAATCTTGAATAACTTATTAATACTGAGTACTGAGGGTAGGTATAACTCTCTTTTTGGGGCAAGTAATAACTTTCTCGAGCTTCCAAATTTAATAGGAACCTAACTACAGACTTTTTCTTTTCATCTAAAAACTTACTCTTGTGATCACCTTCTCTTCGCCCAACAACAAAAACCTAATAATAATAATAATAATAATAATAATAATAATAATAATAATAATAATAATAATAATAATAATAATAATAATAATAACTATTATTATTATATGGCACGGTATTTTAAATAAATAATAAATTAAGCAAAATAATTACCTGGCCTCAGAATCTTCCTTGCGTTTATTTAAAGGATTTTTCTTCCTCTTCCTGGATCCTTTAGATTTCTGTCGAACAAGACAGTCACCTTCTATCCTCTTAAGCACACGTCTTAACACACCAGAAGCTTTTCTCACATTGAATAAGGGACAATGCATTTTGTATTGTTAAATTCTCTAACTTAGGTACACATTAGACGAAAAGAGCACGGAAAGCAGCATTTCCTTCACAGACTGCATTTTGTTCCGACACACTGAATGGATTAAATGCAATTTGAGGTCTATATTTTACATAGAAAGAAGAGAAAAGACTTGTAAGGCATTACTGAGAGTAAGAAATCACACCAAACAGAATTTTGCCCATGGATGGACGAACTGCTTTTTGAAACGATGCTCCTCAAAAGTTTTACATTGTGCAACAAAAAGTTTGGTACAAAAACAATAATTGACAATGAGAAAAACAACTACTGATTGCACAGTGCACTTGCAAATTTTCTTAATGCCAACAGATCGTTGTTTCTTAAAAATGACATCTGATAAATGCTCTTCTTCATAATTTTATAATCGGCTCTGGCCATAAGTACGCCTATAATTTCAGCATGCTGGTGATTGGAAAAGATACTCTCTTTCAGTTTCCTCGAAGAAAGAAGTTTACAGAGATCTGGAGGGTCACTGGAGTTCATCAAAGTACAAAATAAGTCGTTCCGGAAACAAATATTGCAATCTTGCGCTGTTTCTATATCCTGAAGACAGGTGAAGAGTGAATGATTGCAAGTTAAATTACCATATTTTAGAATTAACAGCATATTCCAGTATCTTTGTGGCTATTTACTGCTAGGCAGATTGCAAGATCTAAATTACAATGTATTTTGCTTCATCTAACTATTGACCATGTGAAGTTCCGCAAAGGAACCAACTGATTATGAACTGCAAAATATTTAATAAAATAAAGACATTTTGAAGAGTTCCAGGGAAAAGGGCAGAAATACTCCAGTTAGTATACACAAATTTACGGATATATATAATTGTTGTCTGGTATTCAAGAGGTGATCAGTACACTGTGAAGATGGTTAGTACCTATCCAAAATATCGGGTGAACTGTCTGACTATTTTCTTTGTTATTGTGTTTAGGTGTACTTCACAATTTTTTAACGAACTTTATATATACGAGCATGTGTATGAATTTAGCAAATTCATACACGTTTTAAAAGTTTCAACGTTAACCAATTTCTATACTATATGCATAAATTGAAAGCAGCAGCATGAAAGAATAATTCGTGCTAGAAAGGACTTATAACTGATTATATGATGTAATACACCTAAGTGATTAAGAAAGTTTCCCAATAGGTAAAATAAAAAAAAAAAAAAAAAAAACATGCATGCATGCATGCATGCATGCAAAAATTGCAGCTTAAAAGTTCGCCTAAGTTTGGAATTTTCAGAACAGGATCGGATATCTTGTGGAGCAGGTAAATTTTTTTCTGCGGGAAGGATTATTAGCACCAAGTTCCGATTGTAGAACTGTATGCTGTAAAGCCTTTTTAAGAGCACTCTGTTGAAACAATTTCAAGAGCTTATAGTTCTGAATGGAATCCTGAAATTCTGCACAGATGTCGCGTATGCTCTGTGTTGAAATATTAATTTTTTTTAATGAAATTTATACTTTTTTCTTCTTGCAGGAGTTGCCACAATTTTTCCTTAGCTCTGTTACAACTATTATAATGTACTTTACGTCATCTTATTCTGATGTTTATGCAGCCCATTATTTGTGTTTGTGCACTGACGGTGTCTTGTCCTCGCCGTGTGCCTCTGTGTTTAGTTGATGCGTGTGCAATTGAATGCAAGTAACCATTGAGAAATGAACGTCTATATTTCCCTTTGTTGACCGCCATGACAATATATTAAGGAAATGCTAGTGGAACTGGTCAACCGACTTAACATCGCTAGATTTTTTTTTCTTTCTTTCTTTGGGAGTATGTACAGAGTGTCCTGTACACGATCCCAGTTGACACAAATTGAGCGAATGTTCGCCACTTTTGAACAAAAGCGACACAAGCCTGAAATATTTGCCAGAGGTCGACAGACACTTTATTTTATTTTATTTATTTACGGATGCTCTTTAATATCTCAGGTCATGAGCGTCCTATTTTATTCAGGGTGAAACGGCCGACAAAATTTGCTTAGAGGTCTCTTCTTTCAGGCTTGAGGTTCTTTTTCGTGACGTAAATGTACGACACGGGACCCACGGCTTTACTTCCCTTCCGAAGGAAGTCATACTTAGGATTTTTACGCCCGAAAAAATTCATCCATCCTGATCGGGTTTGAACCCCCGATCTTGGGTTTAGAAGGAAAGTATGGTTACCACTACACCACCAGGTAATGAATGTAAGGTTCAAAACAGACACCTTTGAACACTTTCTGTAATTTCTGCCAAGGGTACTCGCAGGTTAAATTGATAATATCACGTCATAATTGTTAAATGTCCCTAACACCCGTGTTTCCTTCGATGATGTAAGCCTTCTTTACAACACATCAGAGTACCGCTATTTTCAGGAGCTAACAATGAGGAATACTTTTGTTTAATGGGATTCTGCGACGCCATGATCGAATGGTTGGACTGCTTGCCGCCCACCGAGGCGGCCCAGGTTCGATCCCTGTGGTCGTAAGTGGAAAGGCTTTTGGACATGTTTTCTCCGGGTACTCCAGTTTACCCTGCTATTCTTTCTTCATATCTTATCTTCATCATTGCGAAAATCAACGGGAAGCTGTCGCAGTATCTCTGCCCAGAAAAATTGTACACAGGGCATGATTATGCTTCCAGTAAGCATTTCAAAGCCTAAAATGCTGGCAATTCAATCTATGAAAAGAGAAAAATCCTACAGAACTACATAAGTTGAGGGCGTAGGTTCAACCCTTGGATGATGTTTTAATCCAACTGCGGCTGGAAAGCCCAGTAAATTCATGCAAATACAAGAAGGTAAATATTTCAAAACAGACCACCTTTATCCCTTTGATGGCAAGAGCAATACCCTTAGCTGTCGCTAACAGAATGCCCCCTGCAGAGAGATCCGCCATTTGTTTTTACGTGGGCTTCGACCCCCAACAAAGAACACCTTTGTCATGACACGCGTCCGCTTGTGGAACACACGCATGCGGGCGGCGTGCCTTTTCCGGTCCAGCGACTGCGGGGCATGTCAAAACACTGATTCTTCCCGGAAATATATAGAGGCAGAGTGTTGACACATGCGCGGCTAATAAACGCTACCAAAGCTTGAGCATTCTCTATGTAGATGTTCATGTAACTTCATGAGTTGCACTGGATTCTCTGATCGCATTCGCACAGTTTTTCAGAGTGAAAACTGTTTTCAACTTTTTTTTCTTTTGAAATTCACTAAGTTATGAAAGCGATTACGATGTATAACTGTTTATAAATACAGCGAATCTATTTTGGAAAGTAACTATCGTTAATTATTTTCCATTTTCTAAGAATATAAATAAAATTAACCGATTAAAATCACTACACTTCTTCTAAAAATTGCATATGTACATAAAAATTACAAGCAATGTAATGCAATTTATAGTATATATAAAGTCTCTCCGCAGTAAAATAAAAAATGTGGGTGAGTCTTGCAACCTAAATAACAATCTAAATCACGGCAGAAATGTTTTATACACATGCTGTATAATAGCTGAAAGGGAAAATTTAACATATTTTTCACTTTTCCTTTTGTTTATTTTTAAACAGTATTATAGCATCAGTACTACACTAGGTCGGTGTTTCATGTTCTGGAAAAAACATTCATTGTTAATCACTTTTTAGATTACAATGGAAAATAGTTATTTTATCCTCCGCAAAAATTTTACTATGCTGTTTAATATAACATCTTTGGGTGGAAGAGTAAATTTAGACTATACCAACTTGAATGTTTCTCAAAGAGAAACGACTATGCAGGGCATGCATGAGTAAATAATCGAAATATTACTGCACTTGATTATCTATTTTTTTTAAAAGTTACGTTCATTTTTTTAAATAGTGTCCATGGTAATAATATGTTTCGTTCGCATCTTACATCAAGGGACAACGTCTCCAGATACTATTTAGATTGCAAACTGAATGAACCTGAAAATAGTGAAGAGAAAGAGGTCACCTCTATGAATAATGAAATATAAATATATAACTTCAGTTGTATGTGAGATATGGGCCAACTTTTCAAGATGTTCCTTTGCTTCTTGAAATATATTCCTATAGTACTGGCCAAGAGTCTAGACATCGAAGGAAGCAATATTTCCCACCTTATGACGTGCCTTTCTGCGAAGTGTGGAATGGGGATATAATCCTGTTATGCATATTTTTCTTCCCTATAAGTCTCTGATTGTAGTGGGCCTTGAAAAGCATTGCCAAGCTGGACGGCAAGGCCATCTAGTGTACACCACGCCCCCCATTTCGAATCTTCATTTCCGGTTGGCGCGTCGGAAAAAAGAAATATGGGAAAGCGTGCCAAATTTCATTATTTTACTGCCGACCCTCCCCCCCCTTTTTTTTTCTTTCCCATTTTTTACTATAGCTGCCTTTCATTGCTGATGCGAACGCAAGCAACATGTACCTACTGTTAATTTATTTAAATAGTAATCTTTATTTTACTTTATATTTCGTCCCTAATCTCTACGGATGATGTAGTTGGCAATTTTTAAAGCTTTTAGTGCAACAGTATAAATACAAAATTGTATGGCAATGAAATGAAAATAAATGTTGTACATATCTGCATAAGCTACAGTGTAAAATGAGACTATTTAAACTTTCCCAAACATATGAAATATTCACCAATAAACGCTATATATAAAATAACAACGTTTTGAAATGGGTTGCAACATTGCACTAAAATAAACTTCTTGCTCTCATTCTGTTTCTTCTATATCAAACATTCAGAGTGGAGTAGCTCAGCCTGTCCCGAATTCAAATCACTTGGGACTGTCCATTCTGACCTTGGATTTCATTGTGGTTTCCCCTGGTCGCTTAGGCAGATGCTGGGATGAATCTTTACTTTCCATGAATTTTACGCTTTCCCATTTAATATCATTTTGTTGGTTCTGTTACAATGTCGAAAGTGCCAGGATAGGTGGGCAGGCGCGGTGTGATGGTGGCTTGCGCTCATTAAGGGTTTCTAATTCGGCGTCTGGTTTGGAAGTGGATCTTTTGAGAGACTTTAGATCCTGGCCGTTCGGTGTCTCCCTCATATGATTCCTTCCTCCCGGATGTGTCCCCCTGGGGACGTAGGCGCAAACGGCCAGCCATGAGCAACTCTGAAATACCAAAGTACTCTTCTCCGCCCCAAACAATCATATCCAAGAACATTACTTACCAGCATTGCTAGCAGAATCTTGAAGCAGTCAATCATGCATTTTAATGAAAGGTCCATTTCTGGTGATAAAAATTGTGTTTATTTTCTTCCACGTATTTTAAAGTTTTTGCAATGTCTTTAAAACCAGAGTAGAAAGGATTACTGTTTTCAAAAAAAAAAAAAAAAAAAAAAAAAAAAAAAGTGTATTTTTAAAATTCCTAATGTAATTGTAAAACTAGGTGTATTAATTTTGTCTTCAACAAAGAAGAAAAAATAACAAAAACAAAGGATGTTTGATATTTTACTTTTTACGTCAAGATAATGCATCCATTGGGAGAAAGTGTGTAGAAAGGTATGGGCTTTATTGTTTGATATTCTTTTGGTATATTCACACAGCACGTAATTTATTAAGAAATGCCAACATTTTGCAGTACTAAGTTCCTCATCTCTATTACTTTAAACCAACTTGGACGAAGCATTGTCACAGCAAAATCCTCTAGAGTTGAAGCAACAAGGAATGTGTTTTGGAGCATAGAAATAGATGTAAACTCCTTTGCCCCCCCTCCCCAAAAAAGTCCACCAGATACCTTCCATTGGATAACTTCGGGAATTAACGTATTCTTTACAAATAATTAAATAAAACATTAACAGAAACACTTATCTTCTACAGTGAAAACACGTAGAAATAAACACAAATTAATATCGGGTGTATGAACCTCAGTATGTATAACTGTCCTCAATCTTCGGAGCATAGATGATGTCAAATTTCTACAGACGTGCGGACGAGAGGATACAACATCCCAGTCTTCTTGAATTTGTGCCTATAAGCCATCTTTTGTCCATCGTGATGTGCAGGGAATGCGTGTGCAGCATATTGCATTCAGATAGAACAAATACTGAAGGAAATGTTTTAGACGGCGTCTTTAGTGCATGCCATATAACACACCTGTTGCAGTGGCTACACAGCTTGCTGGTTAGCACGTGAACCATGGCTCTGGAACGAGTAGGACGTAGAACAATTTCGCTTTCAAGAAATTACTTTTTTTTTTTTGTCAAAGGATGTACATTAATAAAAAATGGAAACCCTGAACTGTGTGTGTGTAACATGTCATTTATAAATGTGCATTTAAATTTATACAGCTTTTATATTTAATTTATTGTATTATATTTATTTTGTAATATATATACACGTTACTTTTAATTGACGACGCTTCCTCAAAAGTCGCTTTTTCAGGACGTCCCACTGAGTGGCGAAAATGAGACCTGACAGAGAGTGTAAAAGGCGGTTATCTCCACCATCCCCTGAAAGAGATAAAACTATCCCCAGAAGCACCTGGGACGAATTCGCCCCATCTGTCCATGACGGCAGGGCTGTAAAAGTGTCTGTGATTTAAGATAAGGCACAACCAAACGTGAACTCCAAACACTGCCATTTGTCATTACGTGTGCATTAAGGCTGTGCATTTTTTTATTTAACTGATCGACATTGGCCGGCCTACGTTCCATCAGCTAATGTCTACATTTTTTCTCCTCAACACCAGATAAATATTTTTTTATATTGATTTGAGATAGAGAATTCCATTTGTTCAATGCGAGTAAGCTCAAAAGATGATACTCGCCACAATACCAGACGTTTTATTGCACACTCTCACAAATGACTACTCACCGATAAACTCCGAGCAAATAAAAGGGTCCTCAATTAAGTAAAAATATATTTATCTATAAACAGAATTTCATCTGTAAAAGTGTAAAATGAGAATGCTGCACGTGTTAATGCAATGTAGGTAAAGAAAGATAATACGAATAACGTAGGTTTGTAATCGTCATTTTTGATAAGTCATCTCAAGTAATATCACAGATTGCCGATAAACGGAGTGAGTTCGGAAAACTCAGATCTTCGAGTGTTATTTATTAGGATTGTTTCACGAATAAAAGAAGAATTTAAATATAATCCTTCTAAATTTGGCTTACAAAATTGTACTAATTGTATATTTGTATTATGAATACTTACCCTTTTCAAGCCATCTGCAACAGACGAATGTCAATTGTTTGCAATGCCAACACAGAAGAGCCCCAGACAATTTTATGAATAGAATAAGAATAAAAATAATATATATTTGAAATTCGCGCACAGAATATTAACAAATGTATAAAATATTATACCTACTTGAAACCGTGATACTGAAATAGACGAAAGTCGACTGTTACAATCGCTACCATTGATTTATTAATACCAAATAAGAAAAATTAAAGAGATAAAATTTATTGTTACATAATTTACAAAATGATTTCAGACTGTTTGATTGAATACGCAAAAACAGTAGATTGAGAGAATAAACATTAAGTTACTTAAATGTGCAATAATGTAAACAGAAAAGCGGTCAGTGATTCGTGCTCAGGAATTATATAGTGGGGGAATTGAGCTGCCTACACAAATTCACTTCGCGTGATAATTAAAACTTTACGATAATTTCATTGCCATATCGGGCTTTGATTGCTCAAAATTCAAAATTTGGTTTCATTTCATTGGTCGATTTTATGACGTTATATGAGTGATAGAGTCAAAATAATACAACATATAACCAATGACAGTGATTTATGTATATAATTTCAGCATTACATGCAACTGTTAGAGAAAATATTACTTTAACATGTAACTGCTTCTGTAGACCATTGATTGGCCAGCACATCTAATAATTCGAACAATGAAAATTTAATTCCAGCACTCCAAAAACATGGCTTAAACGTGGCACTATGAAGACATTAGCGGAGATGCATGAAATGAGAAATCTGCTATCCGGTCTAGAAAGCTCAGATTGTGGTTGGAGATGATTTGCGCTGACCATGTTGCCCCTTACTGCAGCCTTCTCGCCAGACCAACTGCATTAG
Source organism: Metallyticus violacea (assembly GCA_030762175.1). NCBI lineage: Eukaryota > Metazoa > Arthropoda > Insecta > Mantodea > Metallyticidae > Metallyticus > Metallyticus violacea. The sequence continues at coordinate 48,865,799 of CM060842.1, forward strand.
ATAGGAGAATATCTTTGAAAAATGTCTCAATAAAATATCACAACAAACAGAACGAGTCTGTTCTGGACTTATAAGATATACTTCAATTATCTCCGAATCCTTTCATATCCTTGGTATCTGCTCGGCTTTCTGCCACTTCCTGTGGATGTCAAAAAATAAAACATACGATAATGAAACGTAAGAACCATAGGAAACTCCAAGTACTAAAGAATAAGCGGAGGTAAAGGCTTTAGTTGTGTAATACAAGCTTGTCCGTCACACCGGACACGGGATTGTTACCTGTGACCCTCAGGATTAGAGTCACTGATATGCTAACCAATGAGCATTATAATAACAATCCCAGTTACTATTTCAAGATCCGATCCCAAGGCCATCGAGTTGACTCATAGCCACGCCCTACTTTATGTGTAGCAAATCTGATATTAAAGAACGGAAAACTGTAGCTAAGAGCAGAAATTCGCTTCCGCTGGTTAAGGACTTTAAGGAAGCAAGATGGAGTTTACCAAATTGTAAAAGAGAAGGTGCTCTCTTCAGATAAATAGAATAGCTGCAATTCGAAAATTACAAACGGGACGTGCTTTAAAAACGAGGAAAAATGAAGCATTTACAAGAGCGAAATAATTACTCAATAGAAAGCAACATAATGGAGTATTATCTTTTTCCTTTCTTTCTTAATGTCCTTTTTATAAGTGGTTTAGCCGCGAAACTTTGGACTTTAGCAGCAATGTTCACGTTTGCTTTCGTGACTTGGTGAGAGATGGTTTTAATACCAAGTCACATTCCTATTTTCATTTATTTATTTATTATTCATTTATTTATTTTTTGTGATTATGGACATCTGACAATCGACCGTTCACTGTTGAATCTGTTTTCGCAACAACTTACGAAACAAGCTCTGTTCAAAGATGTAGAAATTACTTTGATGCACATTTTTCAGCCGACGACAAATGCTGTTTGTATTTCTTCAGTGCTTTATCTTGGCTATATTCTCCTCTTCTTATCCCCAACACTCTTTTTTATTAGAATTTGTCTACTTAGAACCGCTTGGAAATCTTAGTTAAAATCATGTTCGAACCCGATGAACCAACTCTTCTCAATATATGTGAATGAATCATAAATAAATACTCCTTGTTGCCTTAGCACACTTTGCAATCCATAAACCTTCCCAAATAGCATTCTAAACCAGCAAATATTACTTCCTAAGCATTCAGCGAACATGCCTCTGTGGACTTTGAGAGCAAATGTCATGCCAGTGGTCGATACTTGTGTAGATAACCAAGTATTTCTTCAGTTATATTGCTTTTCAATTTTAAATGACCCAGAAATGGGAAAATAATAAGGCATGGATGTTAGTTATTATGGATTATTACATTTATTTATGGGCATTCTTTAATATATTTGGTCACTAATACTCATTCAGGGCGTGAAACGCCCGATAAATTTTCCCCAGAGGATTCTTCTTTCAGGCTTGAGGTTCTTTTATGTGGCATTAATCTATGGCAGGATATCAAAGACTGTTCTTCACTACCGAAGGAAAGCATACTAGAAACGTTTCAGGCTGAACTTTAGGGTACTTCTTGGCATTTGTCATTTATGAGGACTGAGGAAAACCTGGAAAAAAACTCAATCAGGAAGGATGCTCCTGGCGGGAGTCGAACCCCTAGACCTCCCGCTTATGAGTCCGCGCCTTAACAACCTCGGGCACCTATGGCAGTCCCCCCATAATGAGTTCAACATAAATTTAATTATATGTATATAAATTTAGAAATTGAGGGAAAGGTTTAAAACCAATTTTGACTATATTTTACATTTCACCCACTTGTCCTCAATCAGCCATTTTGAAATTTCAAATGAAACTATTTTGATGCTTAAATTTTTAAGATTGTTATCATATCTTTTATCTGTCGTTGCCTGACGCATCCTTAAATTTTATTATTCTCGTTTGAGTTTGGACAGAATAATATTGCATAAACTACTGAGCATTTAATATAATACATTGTTTCAAAATATTGTATGTCCTACAAGAAAAAATAGAATGTAAGTGGATTAGTCAAGAATTCAAAATAGGCTGTATCGCTATAATATTAATAATTTTACCCAAAATAATTTCCCAATTATAATTAAATGATGTTTATTCCTTTCAAATTCATACAGCAATCCATGTTGGCAGGCAATGAAAGGAGGTATAAAATTGTGATAACAAATGAATCTCTTTAAAATGTTGTAGTGTCATTTGAAGTTTCAAAATGGGAGTGTATACAATGATGTGTTTATTAATTTTTTTTTTTAATTCAATTCATGTTAAATAGGTTAGCAAGTTTTGAAACGAAAGTCTTGTACAAACCGCAGATTAGGACAATATATTCAGCTCCCATGAACAGCACTAAAGGAGGCTAGCAATGTTTCGCGTTATCTCACGGTAGCGTGCTATGTGACGACACGTTTATCTTGTTAAGGGTCGCTAACCCTCGACTTGTTGGAAAGGGTGAGGACGCCATGGAACAAACAGACCCGCGTCATTGTGGCGGGGGGTGTTGTAGCGTGTATAACTGCGTGAGGGACACAAAAAGTAACTTCTTTATAGTATTTTGGGAGTATAACAATATTGTGCAGCATTTAATTCGGATTAGATTGTAGAATATGCTGACATCCTTACATACAAAACTCCCCCCCCCCAATTTTCGTATTCTTATGGGAAAAACATTTTCAGAATTCATCTCTATTGCAGGCTAGAATTAAGCAAATAATTTTAATCTTACTAATTATATAAATTAGGTGTATGACTTCTGTACTTATATATTGAAAAAAAAGTTTCTTTTTCTCAAATTAAACCAATCCAGTCTTTGCAAAGGAAATATTTGTGTAGAGCACCATGCATACATCCTGGCTAACTCATATCGTAGGAACTTTTCAATAAGTTTGAAAATTTGCGATCAATAAGCGATAGAGCTTAAGTATGTGATACTTATTTAAGAATACATAAAGATGAACTTTCTAAATCTTGCAAATTTCAAGAAAGTTTCTTCCAATTTTTATCACATGGTCAAATTTCCATGTTGAAGTCTCTAGCGGTTTTTTGACAAAAATAGTTTAATTTATTTTTATATGCTAATGTGCTAAATATGCCTCGATTGTATTGTTTTGACAAAATAACAATATTTATGTGTTAATTAGAAGCTAAGAAAAATTATCATATTATCTTAAACAATCTATCTTTTCTGATGCCTCGTTTAAAAGTCGTGCTCTCCTATTAGTTTATGTTTATGTGTATTGGTTCCAACATTAAACCACGTGATGCTGCCTTGTCCTCGCCGTGTACTTCTGTATGTAGTTGCATGGAAGCAACCATTGAGAATGGAGGTTTATGCTTTACCTGAGTAGACAGACATGAATGTTACGAGGAGATTAGAGGAAACGGCCATTTTTGCTTTCTCTCTCCTGGCTTGTTTAGAGTATCTTGAACACAACCCTAGTTGACATAAGATACGGGCTTGATATGTTTGCTAGAGTTCGACAGGCACTGCTATTTCGGTGTAATGGGTGTAATCAGGTAAAGGTATTTTAGAGCCTTTCTTGTGAGAAAAAACATAGATTTTTTTTTTTTTTTGAGTAGTGTTTAACGCCCGTTTTAACTACTGAGGCACCACAGGCGGTGGACACTGATGATACATGAGATGAAATGATAAATTGGGAAAGGATATTTTAAAACATAGATTATGAAAGCAGAAATTAAAAATAACAAAAAATATTTTTTTCAAGATTTTGACCAAACTTTAAGTTTCAGTCCCCTTAAACTATTTAAGAAATGCAACATTGTTTTCTTATACAGTCTATTCGCTTATCATTCCCAAACGATGAAAGTTAAATCGATGCATATTGAAGATAAAATACCTAAAACAACACGAATTTTTAGAATCTGCAATAAGAATGTAGCTCACATTTTTAGCTTGTAAGTTTTGACTTATTCTTCTACCATTTTGAGCTTTGGCCTCCATTGGCATCGAGTACGGTATTACTTGGACGTAAAACGGCCGTTAATTTTGTCTAGGCACCTGTTTTTGTTTCATAATTTGGTAATTATTTGATTCAGGTTGTGTGTTGTTACGCTAAATGACGTCAAACAAAATGTCGGCACGCAGTAATTTAGCACAGCAAGTCTGAGAAAACAAGAAACATAAGACCGACACGGATGGCCGAGGTCGTTAAGGCGCGGACTCGTGAGTGTGAGATTCGAATCCCACCAGGATTTTCTCCCTTACTGGATTTTATTCCAGTCCTCATAAATGGCAAATGCCGGGGAGGTACCCTGAACTTAGGTCTGGAACACTTCCTTCCTATAAAAACAATCCCTTCCCAATTTATCATTTCATCTCATGTACCATCAGTGTCCACCGCCTGTGGTGCCTCAGTGGTTAAAACGGGAGTTAAATACTAATCAAAGAAAAAAGAAATAATCAAAATAGTAATATACCTATAACTAATTACACCCGACATCAATTGAGCGTCAAAATCAAATATTGAACGAACCTTCACTATAAAGAGCATATAAAATAAGCAGTAAAGATCAAAACGTTATGTAGATGTACCAAACTATTTAATAATAAATACAACCTAAGTACAATTTATACATAATTACTTTCATATATAAAATAAATCTAAAAGCACTAACCATATTATCAAACCAGACTCTCTAGTCAACTCTAACGAACATTTTAGACTATGAAAAAGGTATATTTGCAGGCTGCGTCATAAATAACTTAGACATATATATATATATATATATATATATATATATATATATATATATAAACCATCTGTCCAGGATATTTTTGTAATTTTACAATCTAATTTTCTATGCCTTTATTGAAGTAACCACTGTCATCTTAAGTAACACTTTCGCAGCATCTCACCATATAAATATTTTTCTTTGTGCACAGATTTCTGGCGCAGCAGAAAGCAGAGTCACCTCACGGCAAAGGTTCGGAGTTTGTCGCCCGGAAGACCCGCAAACCCGGTACAGACAGACAAGTAACTTCATCACAGTGGTTAAGAAGACTTCGACACTCTAAAGAGTTTAAACTTTCAAGTGTTGTAATATTATCAATAGTCTAATGTAATGATTACTGTTTGTTCGTTATGTGTACAGTGAAATGTGACAGTCAAGCTAGCTACCAAAGTGGTCCGTCAAGTTAGGAGCTGCGCAAATGTTAATTTTGTAAAAAGAGAAAGTTTACATACGAACGAAAATCAAAATGGCTGAAAGCGCAATGCAGTATTAAACTGTCTTATTTCTCGTAGAGAAATAAGTTAGCAGTTTCGAAATCAGAGGCAGAAGAAATTTAACAACTTTGCTCCTAATGATTTGAATAAAAGTACTACACCCTTTAATATTAACTGCTAAACCAGCAGAAAGTGTAACTTCGAATGTTGTGTGTTGCAGTACAACTTCATATTTCTTGGACTGTAAGGACTCAATGAGCTCTATGTATAGTTAATAAGAATTGCACTATTACTATTACATTTAGATGCATGAAGGGGCTATTGATAACTTAAAGACCGTATCTGTCTTTAACCGAAACGACAGTTCATGGCAATTTAATTGCAAATCGAAACAAACCCAATACTTTTGTTTAGTTGTTAGGTATATCTTAAGGGAAATTTTTTTTTGGAAAATTACATATGTTTCAATGTTTCTGGTACATTTAGTGATTTATATAACCAAACCTATCACAGCAATAATACTGGTATTTGAGAGTTTACATATGCATATTTCCCTTGGTTGTGCTGTATGTAACTTTTAAGCGTGTTTTTAAAAGTATTAATTTAAAAAATGGCAGATATTTAGGTGAAAAAATAATTTATTTATATTTCATGGATGTATTGAAATCCAGGAAAATTTAAAGATGACATAATTAAAAAGAATAATAATTTTATATAAGATAGAGGTGTTTTATATCATATGGATAAAAATATAAATATTCGTATAGCTTCTATAGCACAATAGTTATGTATGGAAAATTGTTACCTGATATAATTTGAAAACAAGTAACAGATTTAGTTAGTTACATTTTTAAAAAATTCACTTAATATTCTTAAAATATCAATTAAAGTATTACTTATAAATCCAGCTTCCAAAGTTCATTCTATAATTTTAATGCCAACTGTAGAATATTTTCTACCTCGAGATACAAAAACTTTCTCTTTAATAACCCAGAAAAAAGCAAATGAGTTACTTAAACCGTTCTTTCACAGATGCTCTGAATTACCAGGGTTATTTATTGTATTTATCCGGGTGGTGAACAAACGCTCCTAACATGGCCTTGATTACGTTTAACCGTCTCTTGGGTACTTCATACAATTTTACAACACCCTGTCTGCCGGGACCATATTTTTATTGCTCGGTAATAAGCAAGATCATTTTATGCGTTTAAGCATTTCCAAGGCCATTTGTGAACAAAAGGATGCAGTTCTTTGTTACTGGTTCCTTACAAGACATTTTTATATTTGCTGTCTTCCGGACATTGTTCGGAAACACTGACGCCAGAAAGGGATGGATGAGTCAGACAGATATCGACTGCCAAGGTCCTAGTAGACACCTTCATCTCAAACCAGGCTCATGAACAAAGCAGATATTTTAACAGCTGATTTAATGTATACATCAGGCTTCACACAAATGTCACGTACCTTTTGTGAATTTGCATGAGCGATGCTACAATATGAATGCAACCTTTGAACACCGAAGAAAACGAGAGAAAATTTGGTTGCACTTGGGTATTTCGTTTGTTAGCATTTACCATGGTAAAGTAACACAATATTTCTTACTATTCAATAGTAGTTTAGTGCCATTTACTATATTTTCAAAACGAAAAAAGTGAAGTAATGTTTAATATTAAGCTTAATTTTTATGTTTTTCCATTATTATTTTATTACTATTATTATTGTTATATTGAAATGTCAAAAGAAATAAAAAAGTATTAAAGGCAAAAACTATTTCGTTAAACAGCTATTTCGAGAAACAGAACCGCTAAACTGCCGTAGACTTCAGCCATTTTGACTACTGATTGAGATTATTGTGATACAAAGTGTGGAATTGGATATGTTGTTTTGCTTGGAGACTGAATATTAACATAGTATTATATTGTCACTGAACAATAAAATGTGTGCAACTCTTTGAAAAGTAAAATATTTGTGTTAAAAATCTAATAGATATACGATAAACTAACAAAAAAAAAATGCACATACACAAACTAAGATCTTATTCTAATCTTTTCTGAGAGTTTTCCACATTTTATACTTTTATTTTTGTAAATTTCCTTATTTAAGTCATTACATAAAATAAATAATACATTTCATGTGGTTTACACAGTTAGTCAATACGAAATCAAAATAAAAGTATTTTATGTGTTAATAACAGTTGGACTAGATGTAATTATTTATAAAATAATACCATAGATTTTAATATTTTCTTAGTTCACTATGGTTAGCTATTTTTCACTTAACTATTTAATATCTAGTCTTGTAATTTGTGGTAATGATCTCAAGGAATTTTACCACTGCAATAATTAGGGCAAAAATTTTAATGTTTCTGTTTCAGCAAGAAAGAAATTTATGAAATTATTAATAATATAAATTAAATATTAATGAGCAGAGACAGTTCATAATATAACCAAGTATTATAAAATGTATTAAAATAAAAACGTTTCAATAGTTTATCCATTGTTATTTCTTACAATCTTTTTACAAGGGCATCCTTCAATTTCCTTATACATGTCGGACCAAAACTATTTGAAAGGTACAAGTGAAAACAATCACAGTAAACTTTTTACAGGAATGTAATTTGAAGTTTAAAAACGCTACAAAATAAGCACATTACATATATGGAAATGTATTTTTCTAGAATAGTTATTAAGGCAGTTTTCCCAACAGACCCTTCTTTTGAAATTAGTGTCATGTGTTATTTGTTTATGTTAATTAACAACAAAAAGTCAAAAGTACACATACTTGTAGATAAAAACAATCAAAGTCCACTAACTATATTATGGAATGTGCCAAATAATTGTACCTGGATAATTTCTGAGGAAAATATAAACATTAATGAAACGCTATTGAAAATAATCATTCAATCAAAATTATTCATTGTCTATTACGGATAACCTTGAAAAATAAATCTGAGCATTTTCGGAACAGAATCTCTTCCGGCATTGAGGTCATCATATTTTTTCCTTGGAAAGTGGAATTAAACTTGAATAGAAAGGGGCGGGCCGCTCATTTTGTCAACAATAACACGATACTCCCGGGAGCCATTGTAGGTTGTTACTGGTTATAGTTGTAGAAGAAATTTTGTCAGCTACAGTTTCTCGTATTTCTCTTATCTTCGCTGGACATGTCTTTCTGTATTGTTTATAAAGAAATGAAGACCACGGTTTAAAAATAACCTGGGAATACTCAATCATATTGAAGGGAGATGGTTATACGAGGCATCTTCTGATGTGCTCATTCCTATCGTAAAATCAGCATGGGTTTTTTGATTTATTAAACCCATGTCTTTGTCGCATTCCATCAGTAAAGTCACTTTTACTGATTCAGTTATGTGGTACTTGTGAACCATGGCATGAATAAGTTTGTTTTGTTTTGTTTTTTTTTTTTTCTTTCCTGGGACACGAATCACAAAAAGTTTTCAAATTTCGAACTGATGGGCCCAGGTGATGGAAATAAAGTAAAACAATATTGATGCAACTTCATCAGCTTCCTTTCTTGCTATGATCTCATTGTAAGTATTCTAAAAAGGATTCTGATTGTTTTTCCGCTGGACACTCATGTTTTCTATGCTGATTTTTAATTTGATTTTTCCCTGTATGAATGTGTTGGAATGTAGTAACATAATTAAAATCCATTGGCACCAAAATCTCAAATTTCATCAAAAGTGCACTTTGATTGTTTTGTTTTCCCCTGTCGCTTTCCGTATTGAATTCGAACTTATTATGGACTCCCGTTTACATTATATTTTTCAAACCGGGTTGAAACATGTTTTATGTTGGTTTGCCAGCCTTACTTTATTTTTATATTGAATAACCCATTACTGGATTATCCAATTAATTAATTTAAATTAATTATTGACCCAAGAAGTCAAATTTAAAGATAAAACAGACACAGAAGGTTATATGGAATAAAACAATGTGCGTGCATATTTCATGGATAAATATGAAATGACAATCGACTTTGTGTGATAAAAATGACAACTTTAGCGTGCATGAATATATTCAATTCGATCTATGTACAATCCTTCTTTACATGCATTTCAACCCGCGTTGAGTTCATTTACATTCACAGTTTTTAATAGGATCGAACTTGGATCCCATTTATTTGCATGTTTTCAATCCCGAAAGCGTATTCATATGGATTTGAGCAGACATACGAGGGTGATCCGAAAAGTTTCCGACCTAATAAAGATACAAGACATTTTTTCAGATTTTTTTTTTTTTATTATTTTTCAACATAGTCTCTCAGCGATGCTCCCCTCTCTGTAACCCGTCCAAATAATACTCGGCGTTTTTCTGTGTAAAATAATTGTTCACGAAGGTGATTGCCTCTTCATTTGACGAAAATCTCTGTCCTCCGAGCGCAATTTTCAGATGAGGGAACAAAAAGAAGTCGCTTGGGGCTAGATCTGGTGAGTAAGGCGGATGGTCAAGCAGTTCAAACCGTAATTCGTGGATTTTCGCCATTGCAACCGCTGAGGTGTGAGACGGTGCGTTGTCGTGGTGAAACAGGATTTTCTTTTTCTGCAAATGTGGCCGTTTTTCCGCAAGTTCTGCCTTCAGCTTGTCAAGTAATGATGCGTAGTATGCTCCTGTAATGGTTTTTCCTCTTTGAAGATAATCGATTAAAATAACTCCATGACTATCCCAAAAAACAGTCGCCATTACTTTCCCAGCCGAAAAAACAGTTTTTGCTTTTTTTTTTGGAGCCGGTTCCCCCTTTGCAGTCCACTGTTTGGATTGTATTTTTGTTTCGGGCGTATAATGGTGTATCCAAGTTTCATCTACAGTAATTAATCGGCGCCAAAACTCGGATTTATTGCGGCTAAACTGCGCCAACAGAGCGTTGGAAATGTTCATTCGAACATGGTTTTGGTCTAACGTGAGCAAACGCGGCACCCAACGCGCGGACAGCTTTCTCATGTCTAAATGTTGATTTAATATGTGACAAACACGTTCTTTTGACATGTTCATAGCCTCTGCTATCTCTCTCACTTTAATTCGGCGGTCGTCTAGCACCATTTGGTGAACTTTGACGATGTTTTCGTTGGTAGTTGCAGTTTTTGGACGTATCGAACGTTCATTGTCTCCCAAGCTCTTACGGCCACGTTTAAATTCGGCTGCCCAAAATTTTACTGTGGTAAATGATGGTGCAGAGTCCCCATACACAGAATCCAACTCATCTTTGATTTGCGTAGGCGTATTGCCTTTCAAAAACAAATATTTAATGACAGCTCGAAACTCGATTTTGTCCATTTTCATACAAACACTCACATCAACTCACTCAAACGACTGTTACATAACAACTGAGCGTCCAAAATGGCTGAAACTTTAGTGAGTAACTGTCAACAGATGAACAACGAAATTCACTAGCTTTTATTTACGAGTGCTGCCATCTTCATGTTGAGGTCGGAAACTTTTCAGACCACCCTCGTATTAACATGATAAACGTACTTGTAAAGTTTTGTTGATTTATTTTTTTTTATTTGAGAGCTTGTAAAATAATATGGGCTAATTACACACGTGAAGAGCTTTACTATTATGCATAACTGGTGTTACAGTTAAATTATTATTATTATAAAAGTCAGAATTTTAAAATAATATCGAAAGAGAAGTTACTGGAAATTCACAAAACAATCAAATCGTTATAAACATCAGAAATGCAATCAAAAGTGTTTACACAACAATAATACAAATTAGAATGGTTTACAATGGCCGTTTTGTACCTGTATTTACTGTGTAGCATGGTTCAATGCGTTTGGGATTTCTCAATATACTCCCCACCAACATCAGTACATCATTGCCATCTTCCTGATAACTTCATTTTGGCGTCTTGAAACCATTGTTTGGGAGTACCACGCCACCACTCTGGGACAGTTGCCTGAATTTCCTCGTTGTTTCCGAATTATTTTATCTTACAGCGAGTCTTTTATTTTGTCAACTAAGGCATAATCAGACGGGGCGAGATGCAGTGCGGCATAATAATGAACCCCAAAGATGCCAACTTTGCTGGTGTGGGGCCGCGCATTATCATATTTGAGTATGAGACAGTATTCATCCCCTTTATCATCATGTTAATTAATCTCAGAAACTTCCATTTAATACCATTAGGTACATTAACATTATTGTTAATATCATTATTAATATTACAGACATTATTTTTGGTATTTTGATTGTGTACATATGTTTCTCTATGTAATAAGTAATTTCATGAACCACGTATCGATGTACATTTCTGTATATAAGCCATATAGACAGAAATTTTAACACAGGAGGCGCTTGTTCGTTAATCCTTTAGGAAAACATTTAACAAAAGACACATTAGTGAAGGAGGGTTGTCCTTTGTAATAGCAAGGTCCCTGTGCTGTTGTGAACAATTTTAGAGAAGTTTGTTGTGTTTAAAGGCTATCGCTTGAGAAAGTTAGGTGTAAGAGTTAAAGAGCCTAGCGTGTTGTGAGATATTTAAGACCACTAAACTGTTATATAAAAAAAAAAAAAAAAAAAAAAAAAAACTGTCGAATGGGAGAGGATGTTCTTTCCGTAAGAAACAATATGGGAAAAGACCTGTTGTAACAAGTTTGTAGTAGCCAGTCAGAAAGCTGGATTTGAACCGAAATTCTAGAATCTTCGCTAAAGAAAGTTTTCGCAGGACTAAATAGCGTTTTAACAGTATCTTATTCAAATCTTGTATAAAGAAGGAGTTTTCGAGCCTTCAGGGCCAGTATCACTTTTGTCATCGCTTTGTCACTTAATTAAGTTTCGTTCAGTGCATCAACTTTCGTTCCGATAAGTGCTGGGGTCATTATAAGTCTTGACTTAGACGCCGGCAGACAATCTTATTCTGAATTCTAATTTCGAAGCCGGCAGATTGTGTTTTCTAAAGTATTTATATCGAAGTTTACAAGCAGTGTACATTCGTAATTAAAATTTCAAAGAAGACGGGACGCGTGCGGTGTTATAATCGTGACTCATTAGCCGATAGGGTGCGTTAAAGATTTTAAATGGACAACACGTGCTCGGCTCATCTTATCTATTTGATAAGCATAGTGAGGCTTGATAAACTCAGAGTTGCGTCATACTCGAATTCCCTTCTCTTATGACGAACGGCACGAAGTTCAATAATATTGAAGTGTATCATATAATAAATTGTAAAACAAACCCACGTCTCCACGTGTACTCATAAACGCAACGAATCTCATTCCTTCTGTTTGACCTAATGTCAATTAAACAGTTAAGAAACCTATTTCTCTGCATTGGAACGAGAACTGTAAGTGAACACCGAACTTCGGAGGCGATTAGATCATCATCAGCGATAGATGTCTCACCTTCATAAATCGACGATACCAAAGTGAGGCCATTAAATTAAGCCAATCTCCTCACAATGCCCCTCCAAGGAACACTCCTGCACACCACTTCGCCTTTCGCCGGTGCTGAATCCTGTGCCTAAGCCCTGTAAGGGATTCGTACATCTCTTGCTTGAAGAAACCAATCCACAGCAGCATGCTTGGATCATCTGCTTGCCCGCACATGGAGCAGCTTGAACTTTCGTGGGCCGGGGACTCCCTGGTTGTTTCCATTGCATGGACAGGGCTTTCTTCTCTGGTGTGTGATAGTGATGCCATAACTCGCCACCTGTCATCAGCTTCTCCATTATGCATTTCCAGTAGTCGATGACAGATTTCAACCTTTTTGTCTTTCTGTCCCCTTGACAAGTCTCGTGGAACCCATGTGGACAAATCTTTTTCATATTCAAATTGCCGTAAATTATGGCGAGCAGGGCTGTGTGGCCGAGGCCTGTACTTCTTCCAGCTTATCAAAGGTTAAGCACTTATTAGCCATTATTCAAACCAGATACATTCTTAATGTTCCTGGGAGACTGCAATATTGAGGACAACCAGTACCCACATTCTTGTGTGCGAATTCCCTGCCCCTGACGAACCCAGTCACCCAGTTGTAAACGGTTTTCTGTGCAGGAGCTTCTTGACTACATATCGCAGTTAAACGTTTATGAATTTCTGCAGTATTGATACTTTCCTTCCACAAAAAACGTGTAGTTCATATTTGCCTATTTTATCAAAAAACTAATGAAAGTAAAATACAAAAAAGTCGATATAATAAAAAAGGAATTTAAAATGGAAAGTGAAAGAAAATTTAAAACGAATTTGCTTGCGGAGACCCCGAAATGATCGTTTCTTTTCGATCGTCGAGAAAGCAGTTCTACCTAGATTCCACAGCGTGGCTTCTTCATAAGCCCTAGCAGACCATGTCGATGGGCAGAGGCGGAAGCAGGCGCGGAGTGATAATTGTCGAAAATATAGTTCGTCACATTTGCAGACAGAGACTAAAGCATTCCTGTTAAATAAGGTACGTGATTTCGAGTATTTTCGTTTAAAAAGACTAGCTCAAGAAAAATAATATACAATTTTTCACAATTTAAATGACTTCTTTGCTAATATCGTCATTTAAATGTTCTACACTGGATTTCAAATTCACCAGTCGTCAATAAGCCCAGTACTTATACTGTGAATAGAAATACTAGATAATATAATGAAATCAAGCAACTTTCACTTAAACGAGTCCAGAGGAAATGTGTTTGTACTATACTGAAGTATATGTGCCACAACCGTGAATTCATTCATGCAATTGCTTGTTTAAATAGTTCCATATATTGAGGCGGTGCTCCATCTTGTTGCTATACATTTCAGTAGAAAGAGGGCTGTTCGAGTTCTGAAATTACTCCTCATGTTAACATCTCAAGATATTATTCACCGGTAACTGTTCCTTTAAATAGTTCCATGACTCCCTTCTCCCACTTTTAATGCTACCTCAAACAGTCACACAGGAGTGCTTAAGTTGCGTGTCCGTTCGTGAAAGGTACTTTTTGCTCAACTTTCGCATTGCTTTCTGTTCAGAGCTTTGCTATCACTAATTCTGTGTTACATCTACGTTGCTCTGTGATTCATTTTACAGAGCAGTTGGCAGAAATACGTGCAGTTAATGAAGTAGTGAGGCAATTGATAATGGTAATCAAACATCGCAGAACAAATAAGATACTAAAGAGATAGAACGTCATGGTTGCCAACCCTATCGCTCACTTTGCTTGATACGTGGAACTCGTGTGTTCAAGAAAGGACAACGGCATGTGTGTATATGCGTGAGCAAGTGTGACGAACTTTTGGATAAAGAGACTTTTATCTTACCTGTGTTTATTCTTGCCCTCTCACTTCTGAATGATGGCGTCCCGGTGTTTCCTAAAACCTATATTTCAGGTCAGGTCGCTAGGTTTGTTCCGGTGAATGCATGTTTGGGCTATAGGGTTTGTGTATTCTTACATGATGGGGTGGTTTTGAAAACTACATTGTAAAATAGTAATAATGCATTAAAATAAATTTTTACAACATTACGCCATTTATATTTCAGTAGATTTACATTTGTAAACTCTTTTGCAAATATTCAAAGAAAGAGACTGTTGCCTGAAGAGCGCGCTGTATTGTGTGCACTCAATTGTTAACAATAACGGCAGTGTTAAAATGTTCAATCCACTTCTAGATTATGATGGCAGGGTGTACATAAACTTCAAAGTGCTTCTAGATTTTCTCTGTAGTTGAACACTAGGGGGTAGGTGCTTATATGATGCATCAATCAGTATAAAGTTTTGGGATAGCGGAAACTGAAATTGTTATAATGCCCACTTGCCTTCCCATTAGATTGGATTGTTAGGGACAGAGAGGGATATTTCGGTACTTCAGCCTTGATGAACGACCGGTCGTTGTATCTCCGGGAGGAAGGGATGCGATGAGGGAAACACAGAGACTGTAATGCACAAACATACACTGGGTTCCTAACATGTTTCTGTATCGAACACATCTACGCCAGAAGATCCCCCCCTCCCTTGCAAACATGGAGTTTGAGCCCCTCAAAGCGTATGCAACCATCACACCGCTCCAGTGGCACTTTTGACTTTGTAGCAGAAGCACTGCAATGACATTATATGAAATGGGAGAGGAAAAATTCGTGGAAAAATCCATCCCAACATTTCCCAAAGTAGGAGGAAAAAAACAACAACAACAACACAGGATGGCGGTCTCAAGAGATTTGAAACCCAGAACCTACAGAATACGAGTCCTAAGCATTACTGACTAATCTAGCCACCCCGCCCGATTTCACTTCCTATGCTAACATTTTCCAGTTACAAATTCCCGCTATCCTATATGGCGGCCGATTTAAATGAGTTCAACCTGCATTTGCATTTTATTGATGACTTACAATTTTAATTTATAAATGAAAGCAATATTGACATTTTGTATGTTTTCTGTTTCTTTAAATTGTTAAACTAAAATATTAGCGTTTCATTCTATTATTACTTTATTTTTTGTTTTACTCTAAAGGTTACTACTTTCAAACATTCAAAATAAACATAATTATTGTAACCACACAGCTCTTGAACTAAATCCCATAAAAAGCTAAATGCCACCATACAGGATATATACGTAATAATTGAGTTTCTTACTTTAAATTGAATTTGTCCATTTGTACGTTAGTAAAGAAAGTCGAAGGCTAGGAATGAATCAGTGTGGTAGGGAGGGAAATTGCGGGTGTTAGTATTCAGCTGTCACTTTCCGCCTTTTCATCATAGTGCCATAAACAAAGGAACGTGAGAAGAGAAACTAACATTCACTCCGGAAGTACTTCAGTCAAACTTCCACGCTGATTAACGAATACTATTGTCAATAGTTAGTCTTTCGTTAGTGGAGAAGGCGGGGTTTCCCAAGGCCACTTCTTCCGGAAGTTCTGTTATTTCGCCACAGATATTCTCAACACAAATGACGCAAGCTTATTTTAGTACAGTACTAATCGTAAGAAGCGATCAAAGTAAAAATGCGTTCGCACAATATTCATGTGGGAGAAGACAAGCAATTAAAAAAATGAATAAGTGCTCAAGAAAAGTGGCTCCCAAACCCGAGTAGAAAAAATACAGGAGTGTTTCATAACAATGAGTGCCTAATTGTTCATAATTTTACTTAATATGATTGTTTCATATACACGAAATGATATTTCGCCTCTTTTAGTATCATTTTATTTATAAACATTTATAATCCTTTGGTAAATAATTTTAAAAAGTCAATACTGGAATGGGGAATAAAACAAAACAAAACAAAAAAAAAAACAGGTAATTTTTTTTGAGTATTGCATTTTCAATATTTTTTGCTTTTAAATAAAATGTATCTGTCGGGACTTATGACAGTTCTTTGGTTCGTTCTCTTTTTTTGAAACTATGTGTCATATTTAACTAACCTAGTAATGTAATAATGCTAGATGCCTAAATAAAGCATTTTATATAATATGATAGCTAAGATATAAACATTTACCGTCTATAAGACCTGATTTATGTTTAAATGCAGCCTTTTATAACCTAACAATGCGGATGCTAGAGATCTTCTACATATTATGGCACTAACAGTAAGAGATTCCGCCCTTTTAACTACTGAGGCATCACAGGCGGTGGACACTGATGATAAATGAGATGAAGTGATAAACGGAGAAAAGGATTTTGTTTTGTTGATGTTGTTAAGGAAAGAAGCGTTCCAGGCTTAAGTTTAGGGTACCTTCCTGGCATTTACTATTAATGAGGACTGAGCAAAACCTGAAAAAAACTTGTCAGGCAGGTCGGTCCTGATGGAGACCAAACCCTAGATCTCCCGCTCACAAATTCGAGCCTTAACGATTTCGACTTCCGTTGGCGGTAACAAGAGATAGCTTTGGCAAATGCTGGGATGAATCTTTCCTCTATAAAAATTTCTGCTTTTCCATTCCATTTCGTTTCGTTCTGTTACACGGTCGAAGTGTCAGGCGAGGTGGGCTAGTGCTGTGTTCAGTGTGACGGTGGCTTGCGCTTAGGAAAGGTTTCTTCCCCGGCGTCTGGCATGGAAGCGGTCTTTCTGAGGAGGTTTAACATTTTGGAAGGGGGGGGGGGCTCTATCGGTGCTGTTCCTGGGCCTCCCTTAACTCATCCCTTCGGAGGTACCCACATTGAAGCGTAGACACAAACGGCCGCTGAAATACCAAAAGGTCTTGCATCCGAATCAGTCGAATACATTCCAATCAACAGTAAGAGAAATTTCTTCATGTTAAAAATGCCAAATATTGGTACACTATTAATAAATTAATATTTTATTTCTGTCCTTGATTTTGCTTCAAATTTGCCCTTTTTATGGAGCATTACTTGTCAAAATTGAATTATTACATTGCATATAATTTGTTTGTAGAGTTTTATATTCAAATGTATGCGCAGTCCAAACTATTGGGGATATTTGATACTTTGAATAAGAGCTAAAAGGACATGCTTATTTAGTTAAACAATTAAATCTATGTGTGAATGATTAAAAGTTGCTGATTCTAAAGAGTTAAATAATGGATCTATATTCTAAATGACATTTATGTACCTATTTTAAATATATAAAAAATGGACCTGAAATCCAAATAATGACGAATCCAATGAGATTCTAGACTGTTGAAAAAGACAAAAGTATGGGAAAATGTGGGGCCAAGCATATTACTTTAGTTTTATTAAAATGTTTAAACATTATGCTGTTCCGAATAAGATGTAACGGCATGGCAACATACAGTCTTCACCAGAGCTCGGAAGTAAGGCAAAATGATTTTTCTATCTGGGTGGATATATTTAACAGTAAGGCAGAAATGAACATGATTCCGTATATTTGGGGTTGGTAGGGTCAGTTTTTATCTTGCCTTTTAAAAAAAGCATAACAAATTTCAATATATCGAAGTGGAAAAAGCTATAAAAATTAAATGGTATGTTAACCCTACATAAATATCTCTTGAGAGTTTTTTTTTTTTCAAAAGTAAAAAACTTTCTCCTGAACCCTTTCACTTCAACTCTTTAAATATCAGAACCTTCATTAGTGAAAAGAACGCACGATTACCTCGGGCATACGAATATCAGGAAATATACAGGATGAGGGAGACACTATAGTTTTTAATAGTCCTGGCGTATGACCTTGTATCGATCAGGCGATACAATTCTGAAAATGGATATAACTTCTCAGCTGCATAAATGTAACAAACATTTGGAAGCGAGAAAGATGAGAGCGGTACAGCTGCGCAATAAACATCCCTACAATGTTTTCAGTACGGAAGTAAGAAAGAAACTAATTCACCTATAAACGCACTAACAGAAAACGAACTCGACCAGAAACTACTGCGCATCTTTTGTTCATTCGCCAGGACTATTCAAAACTAATTTATTTTATCTTGATCAGTATTTCCATGGTGTTCTGAAAGGTGAATGTTCTGTTATAACTGGTATGAGGCCTTCCGAAATAACTTGTTTTAAATATGCTCCCATCACTTTAGTGGAAGTAGAACGTTCTTTTTCCATGATGAACTATGTTCTCTCTTACAAGCGACTGACGATGACAGTTGATACCTTGAAAAGACATCTTGTTGTTGCTTGTAAGTAAGAAAAGTAAGCTTAAGCACTTTAATTATTAAAAAAATTAAGTATCTTAAATGCCTAATTTCATTAATTATGAGTGATATTATTCTCTGTTTTCACTTTTAATAAACACCTATTTTAATTATATTATAAAAAATTTAAGTTCCTTTTTGCCTGCCTATTTTAACCAAAGTAAATGCTGAACTGCCGGGCTCTAGTTATCATTCATCAGCTTACAATTCTGACACGGGGTGTTTCCACGTTTTCTTTTACAAAACCACTTTCTTACGGATATTTAATAACATATTCACACTCGTCTCTCATTTTCTTCTTCGGTGTCACGACTACAAACACATAACTCATTAAAATTCATCATTGAGTTGCGTCTTTGTCAGGGATATTTGTCTAGACCCTCACTCAAACCGAAAAACGCGCGGCAACAATAAAGATATTTTATGTCATTATTCATGAAACACACACACCCACAGCGCTAAAGGAGGAGAATGAGAAGCAGCAACAGTAAAGGGGGTTTACAATGTGCAGCGATCATGACCCAAGACGAGAATGTCATGGATAGCAAATCAGTAGAATTGTTAAATATTAAGCTGCCATTGATCAGATAAAAAAAAAAAAAAAAGTTTGGCCAACCCAGACCATTATCTGTTGACATATCAATATTATCTGATCGCACATGGAGCATAGTGAGACATGTATCTTCTGTTTGTCGCAATGTTTTTGCACATGGTTCTTTTTCATGTTTTCTGTTTTCAGAATATTTCCTTCCCGATTACATTTACAGCTTCTTAGACCGCAAAACATATCGACGAAATTATAATTATTTGAATAATTATATTAAAATATCATTATTCTATAAATAAATACTTTATTGCTTTCGCATTAAAATATTATGAATTAATGCATTATCTTTCAATGCAGTTCTCTCAAAAACGAAACTTGAAACAAAAATGATGATATATCACACATATAATCTTATCACTAACCCGCCAAACCAATTTCATGTAATGCTATGCTTTAACATTATGTAATTAGATTAACAGATACAATCCGATGCTATATCAGTTTAACAAGTGTCCCCAAAGGTATGTAATAATAATAATAATAATAATAATAATAATAATAATAATAATAATAATAATAATAATAATAATAATAAACAGGGCACAAACTAATCCAGCACTTCTCTTTGTTGTATTCCCTGAGTGATTTGGTACAATTGAAGCATATGTTAAAATGGAAATTCTCACATAATTTTTCATACAATTTACACATACGATTTTCACTTGATGGTGAAAATATGTTTTTGAGCAGAGGTAATAGTGAAATCCATTACACTCGTTGAGACCCGATTATTTATTTCATTCAAAAAGGCGAGCATTTTTCCCTTTTCCATCATATTGTAATTATAAACAAGAACAAAAAGCCCCCCTTTTTATGCCTCCAGGTAATGAAGTGCCCCTTAACAAATGGGTCTTAGGTCCTTTGTTATTATGATTTACATGCAGACAACAAATACTATTTAACTTCCTCCATATAGCCTCTGTAGTGCCTTAGTAGTAAATACGGGCGTTAAACATCATTAAATATATATATATATATATATATATATATATATATATATATTTATATATATACTATTAATAGAGTAATAAAAACTTCTAAAAAGCATAAAAACTCATAAAAAACACTCAGAGTGCAATATAAAAAGGTTCACATAAAATTTCACACTAAAAACCGTAAAATTGAACACTAAGACCACACGATATCTCGAGCTTGGCTCTTGGTCACGTGATGAAAATGAAGAGCCAAGCTCGAAATATCGTGTGGTTTTAGTGTTCAATTTTACGGTTTTTAGTGCGAAATTTTATGTGAACCTTTTTATATTGCACTCTGAGTGTTTATATATATATATATATATATATATATATATATATATATATATATGTATGTATGTAGTGTAACGAATCTAACAGAATAAAAATATATGATGAAATCATGCTTCATTTGTAAATCAAGTGACATCTAAAATTTCAGGACCCTGAATATGTAAACTATAAACTAAAGGAACACGTTTATCTTGGACCGTGACATTTAATTCTTGAGCACGCGGCTCGCTGTAAAAACGTTTTTATTTTTCTGCTCTTTGACACGTGTAACATGGGAATTTGTCTTTTGGGAAAAGTCTTCGTAATAATTGTGATGGTTACGGCAGTAAGCGCTCTTTTATATCATTAATTGTTTCTCCATTTCATAGAGTGTGGATTTCCATGCTGTTTTGCATCGTTGAAGGTGTGTGTGTATATAAATTTGCAAATCAATGTCAAATTAATATAATTTTTAATGGCAACAATTTGGGGACCCTGATAAGAAAAATCACACTGCCCGCGATTTATTTACTTACATATGAAGTTAAAGAGTTTATATGTTTTATTTGTGTTTGCCGCTCTTCTTGAAGTTGTGTTACTGCATCCATAAGGAACGCATTAAAAAAATGCTTGCACTACCGTTAAACCCACTTTTAATAGTTTCGCCATTCTAAAGATATGGTGGGTTTGGCTGCCCGCTGCACATACTAGTCGCAGTTTTTCCGTATCTTCCTCCCTCCATAACGAACTACGAAAAATATCACTCGGAAGTCTACAAACAAAAACACTGCGAGCTATGATCCTAATGTCACCGTTTTTAAGGTGAGAGCATTAACAATACCAATAATAGAAAACGTTGCAAAAACAGCAACCGAATATCATTAATTTATTAATTTTAAAAATACGCAGAAAATACAGGAGTTACTTTACATGAAAAGCAAACCGCTGTCAAAGAATTGTGACGAAGGAAATTTATTACAATACGGAACAAGAAAAAATTAGATACAATCGACATAACCGCAGAATACTTTTGTAGGAGGTGCAACTATTTTATTTATTGTTAATTTTAAAGAGAGCTGTGGCTTTAAGTTTTTAATCAATGAAATGAATGTTCGACTTTGTAATTTAGTCTATAACGCCTCTAGGGCTCTGTTAATGGATTCAGGATGTGGAGGGGATATCAAGAATTTGACAGTGCAGAAGAACAACTTCCAGGTAAACCAAGGATTACAAGTACTGCACAAGATAGATTTCTGTGCCTAAAGGCCCTGAGAGAAAGGAGGTCAACTGCCATGATAAGAAGTGCCCTGTAAAATGTTGGCATTTAACTGTTTCACCTCAAACTGTTAAAAATAAATTGTATGAAAGAGTACTTCATTCTTCTCATGCGAATCATGAAGAAATGGAGACAAACAGGTAATGCAGGAATACTGTGGTATATACACGACATTCACAAAAGTCAAAGGAGATATCATTATGGTCTGGAGAGGAATAATGACAAATACAACTTGGACTGTAGTTAAATGAAAGCAAACCGGTTCAATATGTTTTTGCAAGAGAACTTTCAGACAATCGTTTCTTCTAAAGATAAGACTTGGAGTGTGCTTTGTGGATCTTACTGTGTTCCTAATTCATCTCTTGCTTCAGCAGTGGAGGTTTAGACTTTTGACCTGATTGCGTTTTGCGTCCTTCTGGACAATCCCATGACTGCTGCTCATTTGGAGTGTTCTGCACTAAACAATTTGACTGTTGAAAAATATTGGAGAACTCGTAGCCTAATGACCTAAGTGGTCAATGGCTTGGCATTTGTTAAATACAAATATGTTCTGCAGTCTGAGGTCCTTTTTATTGTTGAAGCGTCTGGCCCTGCTCAGTCCTCAGACCTAAATCCGATCAAGGATGTGTGGGATACCCTTCAACAGAGTTTTAGAGTATATTGAAAACATTTAGTCTCTGGATACATCTCTCTCATCACAATTTTCAACAAGATGAAACCTATTATCACTTTTATTTAATGACAAGTAGGTGCAACAGTATTTAATGCAAAAGGTGGTGATATAAATTACTCATAGCACAAGCATCACGGAAAACTAGAGGGAAAGGAGGACTACATATTTTTGAGATTGTGTGTTAGTATCTTTAAAATTATAAAAGTGTGGTATTTTCGTTTAAAAGAATTGATTTTTACTTTTGTGTCCTATTATCGATGTAAGTATTGTAAACATTGTTTACTATTTGTATGATGAGATCTGTAACGGGACACCCAGATTTAATCCCCTATAATTAATTAACTCTTATCATAGTGTATTTCCATAGATTAATATATTTCATAATATATTTATATAAAATGATGTAGATTAGTCAAGAAGCAGAAATCTGTGCTGTAAAGTTAAAAAACTTTCATGTAATACAAAGAAGTGACTTTCTGGTGTCATCTGCAAGGCTAGTCATTCAATAGCAGCCGAACCTTCCTTTTCATCTCAGTGAAATAAGACCTTGGAAAAACTGTGGTGGGCAACTTGGGCAACTGCCCCTTAAAAGGAGATTTCGCTCCTTAACAAAATCTGTAGCTAACTAATAATAATTAAGTCTAACCAATCAATTCTCGAATTTGAAAATGTTTCTTTGAGAAACTTCCAGCAGCAAGAGATTAAGCAATCAAGAAGGAAATCTGGTAACGCATCTGGAATGTTTGAAAATTCGAATTCTGGTGGAAGACGCGTAGACAATTTATTAAAAGCATTTTGAAGGTTTTTTCGACCCAATTCGCTTGGGGAAACGACACGTGACGGATCGCTACGGAAAGCTAGGAAACAATTTGCTGCTGGAGGCGAGAGGGGACAGTTCAATTTAGTTTGTGAGAAATATAATTTGTGAGGGGAACAGTAAAGCTCACTTTGCTTAGAGGATATCAATGGTGTAATTTGTTTGGTGGAAGATGGATCAAGGTTAATTTTGTGTAGATAAAGCGATAACGAGAAACAGTAGTTTAAAGACGTCTAGTAAATAATAATTTTTAGTGCAAGTAGCGGACAACAATCACTTCAAACCTAGCTAGATTATATATACATATAACATATGCGAACGATATGAGAATTTGTGAGTTACGGCGTCAGGAAATATCTCAAATTTCCACAGCTCCTTGCAAACGATATGGAAGTATTGCTAAAGGAAAGTGGCTAATAAAATTAACAGTGAAGTGTGAACAGTATTGCCATTGGTGAAGCCTTAATCTGCATCTTCTTCCTCCCCTGGAAACTTGCCAGGAAAAGCCTTGAAGTAATTTCAGCTACCTGAGAGAACATTTTTCCGATAGCGGCAGGAGGAGTGTACGACGCAGACTTTCAAGCAGTGCCAGTGACATCCTACATCACTAGTCAACATTAGATTCACTCCAATTTAAATAAAAATTAATATTCTAGTTAATAAACACGTCATTTTATTACCGCCGCAAATTGACACTTCAACGTGAGGCTTAAGTAACCATGCCTTCATTCTTATTAATTATCGCTGCAGATTCCATTCATAATTATGCGAACATTTAAGAAATACGCTGTGTTTCCTTGACAATTGTGATTTGTGTGTTGTACAGAAGTGAAATAATAATGCTAAATATATTTGCTTGTATTCAAATTACATAACGCCTATTTTTAGTATGTTGTGACCTGTAATATAGAAGTGAATGAAGGAAAATAAATATGATTCATGTTTATAGTCATTATAAAGTCGTGGAGGAATGATGTTTTACTCTGGGCGGCAAAGTCCTAAAATGCAGCTCCAAAGTTACGACAGGTATTTTCCTGGAGCCCCTCCTCCGTGGCTGAAGACCAGTAATTGCTACTTCCAAGGGGTTTCGTGCTGAAACGCTACACTCCCCTTGATGCCCGGATATGAGTGACCCTAGAGGAATCCCCATTATGTGTGTAAACAGTTGCGGAAGCACACTAAGGTTTCCTCACCAGCGTTGCTAAAGGTTCTCAAGTTCTCTCTCCTGAGGAAATGTGTTTCTGTATGGAGTTTGACCGATTAAAGGATAAAGAAAGGGATGTGCGCTTTATTTAAGGGACAATGGCAATGAATTTTAAAATCCACGTTTTTGTAGAGCTTTTTTTTAAAACGTTTACTGTGATTGTATCGCAAATTTCATTCAAATTAGACAAATACTTTGCGATGTATAAATTTTTTCACAAATTTTATTACGTAAATATGCTCCATAATCAAAATGTCCCATGCGGCTCATGAGTTGAGAAAATTGTTAGACATTTTTGCATTTTGAGCTTTGAATCACTTAAAGAATTGCGTTGAAACATATTTTAAATACATTATGAATGAAAACTGTGATCATTTTTTAATATTTAAAATGAATAATTTTTTCATAGATTATTTTTTAAAATTATTATTGGTGTTAGCAAGTATTTTGTGCAATAGAATATTACAATGGATACTTCTAAACATTCTAGGAAATTTAATTGAATTTAAAAAAAAAAAAAACTTACGCGTGGAACATTTTAAATGTGTGAAGATTTGAGAAAAACGGGTTTTATAATAAAGTATGCTGAAACAGTTTGATTTAAAGGATAGCGCGTAGCTCTTTAAATGACTGTAGAGCCCGAAAGGAGCGGGGAAGGCATGCAACTGTTGACTCTCTTTGAACGCCTAAAGTTTTGTGGAACCATGCAGCAAGAATGATTTTCGATGTTTTCACCAATTTTGGCCAAAACTCGCTCTCATTTCCTATATTGATGTAAACTATTTCAGAAAAATTGCATACAAATTGTTCAATATCTCTATAGTTTTCCGAAGATGAATGGTAGTTGTTGAATATTGACAAGATATAATTAGCGAAGTTCATGTGTTAATTGGAAACAAGAAATTAAATGTCCCTTTTGAAAGAGAATAACATAATTTTAAGAATCTATATAAAGATTTTAATAAGCAAGGAAGTATATCATACCAAAATAATTTTTTAAGTTTTTCATAGTGTTAAATTCAGCAATGTAGGACAATAAGATGGGAACGAAACACATTAGAACAGTATACAAAACTTCAAGCAAGGCTATATTAAC
This sequence comes from Metallyticus violacea, assembly GCA_030762175.1. Classification (NCBI taxonomy): domain Eukaryota; kingdom Metazoa; phylum Arthropoda; class Insecta; order Mantodea; family Metallyticidae; genus Metallyticus; species Metallyticus violacea. The sequence goes on from CM060842.1 coordinate 48,891,462, forward strand.
ATTTTAGTAAATAGAGTTGCGTTTTTATGAAGTTTAAAGTTTGTATCAACATGCAATGCAATTAAAGTTAAACCTCCTTATACTGTAAATTGCAACTTAAATATGATGACCAGCGAAGGTTGTTGCCTTTAAACCTGATCTTCCTAGAAATCTTTTTTTAACATTTTAGCATATTAAAAAATTATGTGCAGTTTTTTAAACCCAAATCACTTAAATATTCACTAAATGTGTAAAATATGCCTAAATCGCTTTTCGTTGAATTTTAATTTTATAAAGGGCATTTTAAGAAATTCTTGATTTGAAATTTATAAATAATATTATTACCATAAGAAAATCGTACGGGCTCCACTACACACACATAGAACACTCACGGCTCAGGCCTGTCAAATTGAATGATCTTAATAGTAACTACTTTTTTTAACGTAGCCATTAAAATTGGACAGTGTTTAGGAGGGTTTTTTTTTTTTGATTGATTTATTTATGGACGCTCTTTAACATCTCAGGTCATCAGCATTCCATTCAACTCAGGGCGTGAAACGGCCGACAAATTTTGCTCAGAGGCCTCTCTTTCAGGCTTGAGGTTCTTTATCGTGCCGTAAATGTACGACACGGGACCCACGGCTTTACTTCCCTTCCGAAGGAAGCCATACTTAAGATTTTTACGCCCGAAAAAAATCCATCGGTCCTGGGCGGGTTCGAACCCGCGTGCTTGGGTGTAGGAGGCAAGTATGGTAACCACTACACCACCAGGACTGACGTTTAGGAGGTGATAATACAGTCTTTATAAGGTAACATTACCCCACTCAATATAATAATATATTAGTCAAAATGTAACGAAATGATAATATAAGCATATAAAAGGGGTATATATAATAATAGGTAAATATGATTTTACATATGAAATTAAAAGTTTTTCTTATATAAATAACAAAGCAGAGCTTAAACACGTATATATTATTGCTATATTTCCCCGCATTAAAATAAATGTATTTTTCTGTTAATGTGCCGAACGGAAGATATAGTGAGTGTGTCACACGAGTTGAAAAATCTAATCCTACGTTGGTTTTGTCACAATTTTTGAGTAATTTACGATAAAGGTAACTTTTAAGCCAAGGAAGTGATAAACATGGCTTGCATGCTTTCTTCCATCATAGTTGTGTTGTAATTGAGCATTTTGATCATATTTTGCGTAATTTTGTTTGTTAAGACTCATATGGCTTTTAATTAGCTCACTTTTTATGGCTAGCTCTGCAAATGAAGCGATTTGCACTTTGGTCTTTTCCTAATTTAGAGTAAAAAAGCGCTAAACCTTGCAAACTTGTGATGTTTTCTGTTTTGACAATTAGTAGAATTGTTCTTAGGTTCACGATATGGTTTTTGGTTACGGTTAAAGTATATGCATGTTACAGGAAAGTGGAATTCACTTTCGGATATGCTGCAACTTTAATTTAGGTTGCTTCAAAGCACCAGTGAATAGTTCTGTTGTGTATAAGAATTGCTGTAAAGGCTATCGATCGAAATTCGGGTACACACAGCTCGTGGAAAGTACATGAACAGTGAAAAGAGGTGCGTGAGGTAATATTTTATAATTATTTAACATAACTTTTATGTTCGAGAGCAGGGTCTGTTTATCTCCTTGTTGAAGGACTTTGCTTTCACATTTCCTCCACCTTAGTAGTGTGGGGTCATGATAGTGACGTCAGAGTTCCGTTCGGCACGTTATCAGTATAACAATAAAATGACGATTAATGAGCTGGGAAATACATATACATGGCAAATTATAATATTAAAGGAACTTCCTAAATGGTTATATGGGCAAGGTCCTAATAAACATATCACAAATAAAAATCAGTTTGTCATGTATCCCAAATAAATTTAGAATCCACAAAGAAAAAAACACCCAAGACACAAATTTGCCCTTCAACATCTCAGATTTTTAAAATTTGGTGTTCATGTTCCACTCATTGTTAGGTAATACCTGGGCTTTCTCGTTTTTAGTATGCACGATACAAATTGTGAAAATTAAACATCCTAAATGAAAAAAAAAAATGCGTCGTGATACAATTCTTTTTTTAAATACTTGTGTTTGAACTTGAGTTATGGGAATCTCTTTTTCTAAAATAGAGAATTTTTTCAACGCGTTGAAAATTTTCTCTATTAAAACAGCAACATTTATCTTGGGTCCTCCAGTAATTTCACTGTTTTTGTATTCACTGATTCACCAGTGCTACTAAACAATAAATACCTTCGTTCCAAGTCATAATATATAAATTTTACACATTTCAATTTACAGAAGTGTGTTGGCATTATCTGAAAAGCATCTATAATGAATGCTGTATTAACGTAACAATTTAGCAGATATATATACTTCATATGTAATTTACATTAATAACTATATTTTAATAAGCTTCTATAATGGTCCCTCTAAAATTTTGAACCGTCTGCAATTCAAGATAAGGAATTTAATTAATCGTTCATATTTTTAAATTAATTATATTTGCTTATGGACATCAGGTATATAATTATAAGCATTAAAATAATAGAAGTGTTGCGGAGATGATTTGGTTTATTTACGGAAGCTCTTTAACATCTCAGGTCATCAGCGTTCCATTCAATTCAGGGCCGATAAATTTTGCTCAGAGGCATTTTCTTGCAGGCTTGAGGTTCTTTTACATCTTATAAATCTACGACATGAGACCCATGGCTTTATTTCCCTTCCGAAGGAAGCCATAATTACGATTTTTACGCCCGAAAAAATCCACCGACCCTGGTCGATAGATAGAAAACAATGTACACTATACAATACACGGAACACTGTTATAGATCTTGGAACACATAAGTTATGGCTTCCATAGGAAATATGTGCTTGTTGGATAAACCTTGTACGTTTCCCTTCCGATAGTTACAGAAAGTTCATATTCATTAATGCTCTCCATATTTGACACTTGAAGTGTGAAATACTGTTCCCAGACCAAGGAATTATGAGCTGATACATTCTGCAACCATGTGGACAGAGACCATTATCATTGCTTATCATGGATCATGCTACCACTGTCGACATATGTTGGTATGTTTGATCAGTTTTGACCAGATTATAAGCCAGTCGATTGACGAACCTTCCATTTTCCTGCTATTACCCATTCTAATTTGTTGCGCCTTACTTGAACTGACGGTGTATCTGGGCGTTCCTTTGCCAATCGCTTCAGAGTTTCTTTGCCTACTTCCTTCCTCTTGAGTGCTTGCGAATGCCGTGACTCCATCAACTCTTTCTTTTACAATTACGTCTTTTCTTGAATGTGAAGATTGCCACTATTAACTCTTTACTGCATAATTTCCTGCCACTAGGATCATTCTTAACGTACAGTATTCTACTTGACATATTACCACCAGAGAGCGTATTGTATAATGTGTCATTTGAAATTATTATTCCAATAAAGGTATAATCCAGGAAGGTAGTGTTTTTATAAAATTCCTAAAATCGCTATTTAATTTTCGGGATTTGAAGACACTATGAGAGTGGCAGCGTGTCTTGATTATTAATAATTCAGAAGTTAGCCTTAATTGTTTGCTACTATTATGTTCTAAGATGCAGATGACTCGAGAGCATTTTCATGCGATTGTATGCTTATAAGTACGGCTTGAGCCAACAAGAATGCCTAAAAAAATTACAGAGACCTTTTCCAGATTTCTCCTTTTTTTTTTTTTTTTTTTTGAGTAGTGTTTAACGCCCGTTTTTACTACTGAGGCACCACAGGCGGTGGACACTGATGATACATGAGATGAAATGATAAATTGGGAAAGGATTTTTTTTTTTTTTTTAAGGAAGGAAGCGTTCCAGGCCTAAGTTTAGGTACCTCCCCGGCATTTGCCAGTTATGAAGACTGAGGAAAACCTGGAAAAAACCCCAGTCAGGGAGGACGGTCCTGGCGGGATTCGAACCGCAGACCTCCCGCTCACGAGTCCGTGCCTTAACGACCTCGGCCACTCGTGGCGGTAGATTTCTCCTTCATATACAAAAGTCTATGATTGGTTTACAAAGTTTAAACGAGAAAGAATAGCCTTTAAAGATGAGCAGTGCATGAATTTCAACAACAGTAGTCACATATGAAATCATCGCTCTTGTAGAAGCCATAGTGAAGAACGATCCGCGTGTGACTTCAAAAAAGCAGACGGTGAATTAGAATTTTCCAAATGACCACCCCTATGATGCTTAAGCCATGTCAAAGCATGCCAGTTCTTTCTCAGCTAGTCGCGATATCTATAGCTTTTGTGTATTTTTACAATTATCTTACTTAATGTTACCAATCAGTTCACTGTTTCAGTTAAGGCATTATGCATTGTTCCATGCAACAGAACATATAAACCTTTTTCCATTGTTGTGATACTACTGCCTTTATTATTGGTTTTAATGTAGCTTAGTGATGTTTAATAACAGCAGCACAAATGAGCAAAGTGTAATTGTCGCATGAGATTCTGAGAGTCTTTCTACTCGACATACATCAAAGAACGATTTCACCAGTCCACCGAGCCATTATTTTTGGTATTTAAGTATTGATTCAGCATTTTTCCCATGAGAAGGACTTATTTTATGTATGTAAAATACTCTCTTATTATAATTATTAAACAAGAGCTCATTATATTTATGCAATTTACTGTGTACATCTAATTAATTATAAAATTTGATATTTTGTCCCGTTTTACAGTTTATATGCACTTTTAATAGATGTACAGATTTTAGCATTTTAGACTTAAGAATATTATAGTACAATTTTAAAATACTGATATTTCTAGATGAATATAAAGGAAAAAACATAAATATTTTGTGGGTGATGCAATAAATATTTCCAGTAATGCATTTCATTGTTGCGGAAGCCGTTGTATGTCATATTTAAAGGCCTTGAGCATTGACAGCAACAATACAGCATCGGATGCAACATTTTCACCGGCCAGATGTTTGAGCAAACGAGATAATTTACAATCACAGAATGACAGAATCGGGCTATACGGGTAGATTTTCCGGTACCTCCAGTGGAATTTGCACGAAAGAGCTTTTGTTTTATTGAATGCATTGGATGTATATTGCCGTGCAAGAACTCAACACAAAGCTTATCCCCAGATTCCGAAGATATGCTCGAAAAAGTCAATCAAAATTTTGTTCATGTCAGCGTATCTTAGTTTATAGAAGTTGCATAATACTTGCATTTTTAAAGAGCATTGACTTTAAAGTGTAGTTATAACATCGTTAGATATATGTATTGGATTGATAGATACTGAGGGACATTTCTGGGAGGAAGAGATGAATAAAGGAAAAAGCAGGCTGTCAGGATGCAGGCACATTGAAGAACGATGTCTATGTATAACATTGTTTCCAGATAGATAATTCGACGCCAGCGGAGCCTTTTCCGAGGAAATTGGAGTTCCTCAGAAGGGTTGCTTTCTTACTAAAGCTGCGGCACAAACCTTTCTAAAGCGCAAGCCACCATCATACCGCACACAGCACCAGCAAATTTCGTATGCCATTTTCTATCCAGTAACAGAACCAATGGAATGAAATAAGATGAAATAGGAGAATGAAAAGATCCACCCCATAAATTTCCTAAGTGACCAGGGAAAGCATGATTAGTAAGGCTGGCCGCAAGGAATTTGAATGTTAGATGTGTGTTTATGTATATATCGTTCACACTGGCGTTGAAAAACGGGGTAGTGGGTAAACCTAAAAATGTGAGGTATATCGCCTTATTGTTAAAACAGTTAAAATCTCCCGGGCTGTTTTGCCATGGTCCATGGTTTAAATTACTACCATAGCTTTCACCAGCTATTCCGGCTAGCATCTTCAGTGGACGATGAACGACACCCTACTCTTAACACGACGACAGTATTGATCCGTCTCTTGTCTGACTGTAGAGGACGATCGATATTTGTGCGGCGGAAGTGGAGGGGGGAGGATGGAGAAGTGGTAGTTGCTTGTTTTTAAGAACCGGAGTCCATGTGCTACTTAGGTGATATCCGCCATCTCTATAAAAGTTGTTTGGATGCTGTTGTATTTCCATTGCTTCCCTTCTGGCTAGATTGAAAAGGTCTTGTATTTTTGCAACCACTTCTGTTTTGTTAAAGTATATACCATGGTATTCCTTTATTGCATCGTTCGGGCTGATTAAGGCGCAGATGTCGCTGATGTTCCTCTAATGGTTTTTTAATCCATCTTCCGGTCATGCCTATGTAAACTTTGCCACATTCACACGGTATTTTATAAATTCCCGCGGTGTCAAGGGGATGCCTAGGGTCTTTTGTGCCGTACTGTGCTTCCCACTCCTTGAGAGGGTTGTTGACCATGCGAGATATCCTTGTTCAATTTTCAGATTTGCTTTGGAGTGTATTATTAAGTTGCGTTACATCTCTTCTTTAGTAAACGTAAGGTAATGCTGTTTATATTAATTAATTCTGTATATGTTTTGCTTTTACTTCATATTACAGTGCTATATTAGTATTATACAGAAAACAGATTATGTGAAGCACCGATGAGCAACACCATCACTTAATCACTTATGTCAAGACACTTTGTCATTAATTCTGAAACAAACAGAATTCTACAGTAGCGACTAGAAGGTAGGCTTTAGTGTGAGCGGTTAATGGTTTATCGTCGCATTCCCAGCCCATTGTCTGCCCGGGAAAACGATAACTTGGGAGCGTTGTCGCCAGAGGTGCGGGTGGGCTAGCTAGAGAGGCGTGTGTTGATAATGACGACTCCCAGGAAATTTAAGCTATATGCTGGTTCTCGTCCATAATTTGTGATGCTTGCTTGTAACCTAGCCAACTGCGCTCCTGCAGCTGTACGTAGAGAGCGCCTGTTATGTTAAATTTTGCTTCAAGTTACTGATACTTTTCTTGAAACCAAAGAAGGGTTGTGGAATCATATTAAGTGTATCTGACCCACGAACACCATCAGTCCTTTGCAGTGAAGAGCCCAGCAGGCAGTTCATTGTAGTTAAAAATGAAATTAATAATTTATACGTATTTTAGCATCAATATGAATATATCAAATGTATAATCTACAATGTCTAATTCATTCACTTAGTTCTTTGGAAAAAAGGAAATCGTTGGAGAATGAAACTATCACGTTTTCAATGAGATTTAAAATTAGAATACCAGGAAGCATTTTTACTGGCCCCCAATCCATTAAAACGTACCATTCTGCCACCACGCACTTATTTGCAGTTTACTCAGAGAGGAAGTAGCAATGTTGCTTTGTTCTGTAGTAATTTATTCTTTCGATGGTAAGTAGCATAGGCACAAATAGGACTTTGTACCATAACTTTTAATAATAACGAATTTTCAGATAATTTATTTATTTATATACTGTGCACTTATGGTCCAGTCAAGTTCTCGCCATTTGTCAATTACAACGTGTGTGTGTGTGTGTGTGTGTGTGCGCGCGCGCGCGTGTGGTAATGAGAATATAACGGAGAAAGATCTGTAAATATACATATCTTGTCTATAACCCATTTAAAAAGCAGAAATTACCTTGACTATTTTATTCATATGATGTCATCATAAAATGGACTAGTGAAATGAAAACAATTTTGATTTTTGACCAATCACATCCCGATATCGCAATGAAATCAACGAAAAGATTTATCAAGTCCCTTTACCACACGAAGTGCATTTGTCTTCTAGTCAGTGTAGCCAACTCTATATCCCCACTATAATTCCTGAGCACCATACAGATTAATCAAGATCATCATATAGCAATACTAAATAAAGAGTGGATTTCTGCTTCCACATCTTCGTCTACTAATTTCCAAATGTCCTTTGTATTCAATGAAATTGCAGCCCCTTCATTCAAATAGTTTTCATTATTTATATATTTAATTAACTTAATGTGTATTCATTTATAAAATTGTTTTTGCGTATTTAGCCAAACAGTCTGAAATAATTTTGTAAATTATGTAACAATATCTGACTAAGCAATCATAAATTTTAATTAACACGTTTTTTAGAATGATAAAAATTATCTCTGCTCTGTTTGTCTCAATTGGTATTAGTAAATCAAATGGTAGCGATTGTAGAGGTGGAATTTCGTCTATTTCAGTCCCAAGGTTTCTAACAGGTAACTATTCTAACAGGTAAGTATTCATAAGTAAGTATAGCGCGAAGTATTCTGTAAGTATTCTGTGCGCGAATTTCAAATATATATATATATATTCGTTGAGCTCTTCTATGGCAAGAAGACAAGTGACTAATAATGCTGCAAGAAGTCACTTTTCATGGCATAGAAGAGCTCACTGAGTTCGAAATATAGAGATTTCAAGTGTGACTTTATCTTGGCGTATTATCCTTTTTTACTTTTATAATTACTGTTAACTTGTTACATTGTTAATAGTGTTACTTTATTTTTCTTTTTCTTTTATATATATATATATAGCTTTTATTTTCATTCTATTCATGAAATAGTAGTCCCAAACACGTATTTGGCTCTTCTCTACTGGCATTAAGGACATTCGACATTCGTCTGTTGGAAGATGGCTTGTCAAGTTTAGTATTCATAATATAAATATATACAATTATTACAATTTTGAAACCTAGTTTAGGGGAATTATATTTAATTTCTTATTTTATTCGTGAAATGGTTCTAATAAATATCACTGGAGGGTGTGAGCATTCCAGATAAATTCACTCATTACGTTCACTACTTTCGTGAAATTATCGGCAATCTTACACCCTATTGTGGTATTACTCTGACTATTTCACTTATGTGACGTCATCTTTAAATCGAACAATGAATGGAAACAAAATTTTGAATTTTGACCAAACCCAGCCGGATATCGCAGTAAAATTATCGAAAAAAATATCAAATGCGTTTTACCACGCGAGGTGCATTTGTCTTGTGGTCAGTGCAGTCAACTCTATACCTCCACTATTCCTGAGCACGCATCACTGACCGCTTTTCTGTGTTACAGTAATTGTGAATTTAACTAAGTTAATGTGTTCAGTCAAGTAGTTGTTTTTGCGTATTCAGCCAAACAGTCTGAAATAATTTTATAAATGCGTAAGAATATTTGCCTAAGCAACCATAAATCTGAATAAACACGTTGTTCAGAATGGTACAATGTTTACTCTGTATTATTTTCTTAGCTCGTATTAGTAAATTGAACGGTAACGAGCTTTCGTCTATTTTATTCTCGCGGTTTCTAAATAGGTAGGTATTCATAAATAAGTATAGCATTTTATACAATTGTCAATAATACGAGCGTGAATTTCAAATATAATTACTTTTATTTTTATTTTATTCGTGAAATAGTCCCAAACTCATATTTGGTTGGATCTTCTCTGTTGGCATTACTGAAAATCGCCATTCGTTTGTTGCTATATGGCTTGAAAAGGTTAAGTATTCATAATACAAATGTACAATTATTACAACATTGTAAGCCAAGTTTACGGGAATTATATTTAAATTCTTATTTTATTCGTGAAATAGTCCTAATAAATATCGCTCAGACCCTTGTGATATTACTTGTGATACTTTTTAGCATATCTGGAAAAAGTACGACTTTTTAATACAAGTAAGAAGTATAGCAAATTCAGTGATGCAAGTTTTGAAATCTGTAATAGGGATCTATCCTTGCTTTAAGAAAGCTGATTATATTACGGCTTCTTTATGTCTGCGGAATAAATAAATGTCAGGGGTTCATTTTAATAGATTTTACATAAGAATTATGTATAAATTTAATGTTTTACTAATCTTGTATCAATTATTGAGGGTTTCTTTCTAATGTTATAGATAACATTTCACTTTGATTTACTTAATTTCCATTCTTAGGTTGCAAATGTATTACTGCTCGATTCTAATGATAAATACGTATAGTTTATTAACCTTTTTAAAAATTTATAATGTATTTTATATTATTATTGGCATTAGTTTTATAAGAAGAACGGTTAAGGAATCATCATAATTATTATAATCTAGTTATATATAAATATGTAATATTATACGTTAATGTTAACGTTCTTCTTTTCGCTGTCGGAGAACTCATCGAAACAAATTTTAAAGTTAAGTATAGTAGTGGTGCACAATTATGGAATGCTATTTCATATTTATCGCTCCAATATATCTGCCTTCAATGTTGTATAGCTGGCACGTAACCTTAATCTTGGAATCAATGATTTTCACATTTTTATCTCGATTCAAAACATACAACAAAATAATTAATTCCATGAGAATGTTAAAAAGAAAGTACTAATAATAGCGATAAAAACATACCTAAAATAATGTTTGAAAGCAGTAGATTTGCTTTGTTTCTTTTAACAAGAATATGCTATTAACGGTTCCATATTTATCTTCTATTCCATACTTGTCTATTTTACTATATATAAAACATATTAGAGTGATATTTATAGCATTTTAGCATTATTGTTAATCTTAAAAATAAGTCGTCTTTTATGGATTTCGTTTGTGTGGATATTTCTGGTTTCTAACTCTTTTTTATTTTCTCCGGTGAACTGGATAAATATTTTCAGGTGAATTTTCATATTCCATATCTCTATTATTTATAAATTTTAGAACATAGCCAATGACTATGTATAGCAACAAAAATATTGATATAACACATTTTTTTTTTTTTTTTTTTTTTTTGCCAAATGTAACAGATAACCTAATTTTAAATTTAAATTAGAGGAAAGAAATAGCCGATGCTCAGATTCTCACTACAGAAAATGGGACCGGAAGCTACAAGATGAAATGTGGTCAACGTCATAAAAGGAAATGAGTGCGGAAGTGTGTTCTACATTCCTAACGGGTTGTAAAAAAAAATACGTTGCGTATTCCGTCCGCCTCTTATCATCTTTGGAAAAGAGGAATGTAGTTAAAGCTACTATCAATAAATATGTACTGAGAGGGTCAGTGTGCTCTTTGTCGATTTTGTGTTGAACTAACATATTCCTGAAATGCATTTGAATTAACTTCAAATATAGAGAACTTGGAATAGAAGCACAGCTCTAGTAATAAACCCTGGAACACAACGCTGCCAACAAATGACAGAGATACGTACCTTTGCATACAGAGAAAGATACTGCAGACGTGAACAGTATTACAGCACAAACATGCTTGGGGTGTTACAAAAATCTGTGGGGCTGAAATGTACAAAATAATGAGAACACAATTAAATAATATCGATCTAATAATACTGGAAGAATTAAAAATGTTCTGAAATGTTTTAAAAACAAGAAAAGTTCAGGAACTGATGAAATTTGCTCCAACAGAGATTAAAATTAGATTACTGTTGATGACAAATAAAATTTCCAGTGTGGAATGAATTTCTTATATATAATGTTTTTAAAAAAAGCTACCAGAACCGACTGTAATTATTACCAAGATTATGTAAAAGCATTCGATAATGTATGTAGAAATAAATGATGGGACATAATGAACGAAAAAGAATACCAGATATACATTAAATCAATTTAGAGTGTTTACAGAAATATGTATTCATAAAACTTATGTATTTAAAGCATTAGTTAATCAAGGTTGTTCCGATAGCACTCTGAAACATTCCATCATCCAATATTTCTTCGTACTCTTTCTAGAGATGCTCATGTGAGCGTGCTGACGTAAAGTCTGGCGATTACAGGCTCTCTTAATACGCACCAGAGCTGTAGCCTTGGTCTCCACGTGCACTTCGAGTCATTCCGTCCCTGAATTCGTGTAGCGGGCAGGTTGGTAGGTCAGAAGTTCCAATAGGAAAATATTTGTCGTATAATCTTTAGAAATTTGAAATGCAGCTTCTATGGTGATTCTAATTTTGATTTTGTTATTTGTCTAATATTTGGTGTATATTTCTTCATTTGCTTTGCTCAAAATGTAAGTGTATGAGGACGATACCTAATTTCGAGAAGAAATGTTCTAATGTTGTAAAAGTAATCATGAGCTATGCTGGGTCAAAGATGATTATTAAAGTAACTTGAGATTGCTGATTTGGTTTGCCGCTTAATTAAATATTCAAACGTCTTGTTTTCGAAAGGGCGCAAGTGTATTTGCAATTCAGTTTACTGTAAAAGGTTTTACAGCACACACTCTGTGTATAAGGCAAATATTTCAAATGTTTTAAGAAAGTTTAAAGTATATTGCTAATCTTTCTTGTTCTTTTAATATTGTAATATTTCATGCAATTAATAATTTTGATTGGTATTTTTCGCAAACTGTTCAATAAATAATTCAAAATGGTAAATCCTTGTTTGTTTTAAACAGAACACATTTTCGTGATCCCATGGTACACGTCACAATGTATGTCACAGGAATGTCCATTAAATCCTATTTTATTTAATAATAATATTCCGGTAGTCATTAGTGAATGGCAAAGGGAGTTGAATGCTTATGTTAAAATAGGAAAAATGGTTTTAAATGGTCTTTTATTCACAGACAACCAAGTCATACTTTCAGCTTCTTAAGAACTTCAAAAGGATAATAAATAAACTATAACAGAATAACTTACAAATATTTAGCGAAAAGCTTAAAGTTGTTGTATTTGAAGATAATTATCCTATAAGGTTCAAAATAGTTTTAAATAATACAACAAATAAAACATTTTAATTATTCTCATTGTACATTTGATATATACGAGAGTAGGTTTACAATTTCACAAGTTCGCCGATAAGGATTAAAAGATTATAGGGCCATACCTTATCTATTAAGTAAATAATTACAACTGTAACTTCCGCTACGCTGTATTCAGTTGTTCAGATACAGTTACATAAAGAAAGCTCTGTGTAGAAGATTGTGACATGTTCAAAATGCAGTATCGAGCTGTTATTAAGTTCTTCACAAAAGAAGGAATTACTCCAAATTAAATTAAACAGCAGTTGGACGGTGTATATGGGGAAGCATCCCTCTCGTATTCTACCGTAAAAAAATGGGCCAAACTTTTCCGAATGAGTAGAGAAAGCATTGAAGACGAAGAGCGTACAGTGCAGGTCGACTTTTGGTGCTCACTCCTGAAAACATTGCTTTATGGAAGGAGAAATTATGGAAGACCGGCGGCTCAAAGTTACAGAAATAGCAGCAAGGTTGCGCCTTTCTAAAACAACAGTCCCTCGGATTATTCATGAACATTTAAACATGAAAAAGGTTAGTGCAAGGTTGAAAACATGAATATAAATAGGATAAAATATTGGGTAAAAAAAAAAACTAATGCGATTTCCGAAAATGTGTGGAACTGTCCAAAGGACATTACGAAAACCAGAAAAAAATCATAATTCGATTTTTACAAATATTAGCTATCCTACATTAACATGTGATGGTGTAAACTTGATTATAAATAGAACAGTAAGAAGATGAATGAAATCTGCAGAAATGAGCTTTTTAAGACGTATTGCCGGCTATACCTATGGAAGATTGTAAAAAACGCGACACAATTAAAGAATAATTAAATACACTTAATTAGAATAGAAAACTAGTGAATTTAATTAAATGGTTGCACCACGCTTCTAGACCCAGAAAAATTTTGTTATATCTAAACCACAAGGACGACGTTTTATGGGACACCAAAAGCATGATGGGACAGGTGAAATACTAAGTCATGCAGTAGAAGTAGTAGAAGAGGAAGACCTTTGCATACCCTAAAAATCTGCTTATACATAATCTGTTATAGAAAAATGAATCAATAACGTGCACTTTATAAGATATAATAGGGAAATTGAAACATTTTAAAAAATAATGAAATTCGTTAATCCACAAAACTTAAATTTACAATAGTTAAAAATTATTTCAATTGGTTAAAATATTTCGGATATTAACATATAAATATACTTGAAGCTGCATGAGAAATGGTAGAACATAGCGCATAACACACACACAAAAAACTTCCAAGTTTTCTTCAAGGTTGTCAAACAACAAATGCCCTATTACAGCAGCGATGCCTCTCTTTCTCTCCCTCTCTGTCTCTGTCTCTCTCTCTCTCTCTCTTTCTCTCTCTCTGTCTCTTTCTCTTTCTCTCTCTCTCTCTCTTTTTCTCTTTCTCTCTCTCTTTCTCTCTGTCTCTTTCTCTCTTGTCTCTTTCTCTCTCTCCCTCTCTTTATCTTTCTCTCTCTCTCTCTTTCTCTCTCTCTTTCTATCTGTCTCTTTCTCTCTGTCTCTTTCTCTTTCTTTCTGTCTCTTTCTCTCTGTCTCTTTCTCTCTCTCTCTCTCTTTCTCTTTCTCTCTCTCTTTCTCTCTCTCTTTCTCTCTCTCTTTTTCTGTCTCTCTCTTTCTGTCTCTCTTACTCTCTCTCTTTTTCTGTCTCTCATTCTTTCTTTCTCTCTCTTTCTCTTTCTCTCTCTTTCTCTTTCTCTCTCTTTCTCTTTCTCTCTCTCTTTTTCTGTCTCTCTTTCTCTCTTTCTTTCTTTCTCTCTCTCTTTCTCTCTCTTTCTCTCTCTCTCTCTCTTTCTCTCTCTCCCCTCTTCATACGAACCATATACGTGAGACCTTATTATCCGATGAGGAAAAGTAACATTTAAATAGTTAAATTTAACTATTTAACTGTGTAATAAAACTATTTAACTGTGTAATTTAACTATTTAACTGTGTAATAAAACTAATTATTTTCGCGGAGTGACCATAAGAAATATAAAAGTTTATTCTATATCGACTGATGAATATATATAGATAATATTTGTTCCCTATTCGTCCCGCGATGAACAGGGGGACATAGGCCCATCATGCATGCAGGAAGTGAGAGCATTGGACGCGATACTCAGAGCAGTGTCGGCGACATGCAGACTGGCGGTGTGCTTTACGATTCTACTACCCCTACTTTTGCAAAATCTTTATCTACAGAACTGTGCTAATGGGGGTTTTGACCTCCAGAGAACTTTCCTTTGTTTACTGCAGACGTGCCGCTTCATGGAGCTTGTGTCATTAGCATCTGCCTTATCTTTAGCCAAGTTGTTTTAGTTGGCGATGATAAATGCAAATTCCGGCATTTATATTCAAGCAAAAGCTTTATTTTATTTTGTTCTACATTAGCTATCAGTTGAAACTATTACTGTTAAAATTCTTAATCTTAACAATTACTTACAATAGTGTCAAATATGTAGCCCATTCAAATTTACAAGGTATGTACAAAAAGTATGACAAATTTTCCTGGCAAGGGATGCGAAACTAATACACTGCCGAAGAGGACCTTCATGCGCATGCATGCTTGTTTGGGCATCACTTCTGCATAACTCACTTCTAGGAAGTCGATGGAAAGTATTAATAAGCCATTGTTACTATTTCATTTTGTCCGGTACTACCAAGTTTGGCCAGGAGCTTGATTTCCAGATAATTTAGAAACCTCAGCAGGCTTTTGGCAATGATGTATTGTGGTTTACATAAATTAAAGAATGCCTTGCGTGGTTCATAGATAGACATACATTGCAGCATAGTGATCCAATTTCCGGCAGAGTCGGTCCTGGTGGTGTAGTGGAATCCATACTTGTCTCTTAAGTTCAAGATCGTGGGTTCGATCCAGGCCAGGACCGATGGATTTTTTCGGGGTAAAAATCCTAATTATAGCTTCTTTCGGAAGGGAAATAAAGCCTAAAAAAAGAGGCATCTGAGCAAAATTTATCGGCCGTTTCACGCCCCGATTGAATGGGACGCTGATGACCTCAGATGTTAAAGAGGGTCCGTAAATAAACCAAATAAAATAATAACTTTTTTTCCGGGAGGCGATCAACGAGCCTAAATTCAAAGTGTCGTTCAGAAATTGAGCTTTTTTATTATAGATATTCCTGTCTAAGAAATTGCTGACGAAATTGGGATCAACAAAGTCGGCTATTAGGTAGGATTTGAACATTTTTTTTCTTTTCTTTTCTTGAAGTGGTGCAAACAAGTTGGAATTCCTGAAAACTGTGATCATTGGTAATGAGATAAGGGAATGTAGTAATCCAGGCAATTAAAGCAACTTTTTAGTTATTTATAAAGGTTAAACTGTAAATACAACTCCAAATTTATAAATAACTGTAACGCTTTACCAAACAATTTTTGTTATATGACGTTTTTAATTCGATTTGTTTACGACGCTCTTTAACATCTCAGGTCATCAGTGTTCCCATTCAATTCAGGATTTGTACGGTCGATAAATTTTGCTCAGAGGTCTCATTTTTCAGACCTGAGGTTGTTTTTCGTGTCGTAAATGTACGACACGGGACCCACAACTTTACTTCCCTTTCGAAGGAGACCATACTTAGAATGCTTAAAAAATACATGGACCCTAGCCTTGAGTGAACCCGCGATCTTGTTATATGACAGAAAAAATATTAAGTTTTTTTTTCAAAATTACCCAAAAAGGTCAATGAGCTGAGAGCGGAAAGTATTTATTCATTAAAATTGAAGGTATCTTACATTTTCAGTACCTACAGTGCATATTACACTCCTAGTGTTTAACGCCCGTTTTAACTACTGAAGCATCACAGGCGTTGGTCACTGAAGAAAATGAATTGAAACGATAAATTGGTAAAATAATTCTTTTTTAAGGAAGGAGACGTTGCAGGCCGAATTTTAGGGTATTTCCCGGCATTTGCCATTTATGAGGACTGAAGAAAAACTGGTAAACCCCTCAGTGAGGGAGGACGTTGTGACGGGAATCGAACCCACATTTCCCACTCACGAGTTCGCGCCTTAACGGCCTCGGCCGTGGCGGCACATACATATTACTAATGAGGCAATACAAGCACCACAGACATTTATCACAACTCGCAAGATAACAATATCACAGATATGGGGTGAAAAACAAGTTATTGTGTTACACATTTTAACATATGTTTTTCATACACTTTCTTATCTTAATTTTTAAAAATAGTTTAATAATTACAAACTAAATTTATTGCGGAAGATCAGTGTGCCGTCCCCGACCTCGAATATTTCCCATCTCACTCTGATTCCAAACCTGAGCCTAACAGCCTCGTGAAAAAAGTCGCATTTCAGATAAACGAAGGTTAAATACGAAGCCTGGGCCGTAAGTACTCGAAAGTTTCACGTCGCCTCTTAGTAATATTATCTCTGTAACGAGAAAAACATAAACGTTTTCAGACTCGAACGGGGGAGATACACGGCAATGGTCGGGAAGGGAATATAGCTGAGATGAGAAGAACGCTAAACGTAGCTCCGTGGTTCGAGTTCCGGCCGTGACCTTGAATATTTCCTTTCTGCATTTATTACAGTTATTTCGCAACGTTTCTTATTTTAAGTAAATAGTTCAAGTATTTTTCATTAGAAGAAGTCAGAAAGAAATGTTATCTAAATCTCTGGATAATGCTATCGCAGCTATGGTGATTTGTGTCTTTTTAAATGTATTTTGGAGGGAGTTAAAATACAAACTGTTATGATTAACACAGTTTTTTATATATGACACTAAATTTCTGTTTAAAAGTTTATTTTCCCGCACCGAAAGAACCTAATAATGTGTACCTTGGCATACACATTGATGGAACGAACTGTTACTGATTTTCTTGTAGGCTGTAATGCTACCAACATGGCTGATTACGCAAATAAATCGCAGAAACACTAATTATAGTATGGTCTGATTTCTAAACTGCCATTAGGAATGTAAAAATTAAACAAGATAATACATTACAACATATGTATTTTATATTAGCTTAAATAGATTAATAAGCAATACATTCCTTATTAATCCACAGTTGGTAGCACTGGAGTGTAATAAACATTTTATAGCACTGAATGTTATAAAATGCAGTTTTTAGTTTGAGCGTTAAAAGAACTGCTTTTAGTATGAGCTGTCTAAAAGTGTTTAAATTTGTTTTATAGTGCGACAGTCAGTTATGCAAATATCAACAACTGCAGCAAAACAGTAAAAATAACGAAGATAAGGTTTCGAAGTACTATAGATGCTGTACTTACTCCAGAAGTTGAGACACGCCCTGGTTACTACTCTACAGAACGCAATTTCTCGCCCACGCGGAATCAGAGTTGAGTGTCCTACGCTAAAAGACGTGCTGTTACACGCACGGAGGTGGTGTCAGTGGCGCATCTCAACAACAAACCACATAAAGACTGAAATTATTTTTTCCCGTCAGAAGGAAACAAAAGTATATAAATCAAATATTTGCCAAGCTATATTAATTTATTAAATTATTTACATCTATTTATTTGGAAAACTTACTCACACGTGAGTTTGCTTGCAAACACTAAATAGCTAAAAATATGCACTATACATAAAAAGAGATTACAATATTATAGCAACAACAAAGAAAATAGCAATTAGTGTTATAAATACTATAAAATTAGAGTAATATTAATATTATTATTAATATAGTAATATTATTATATTATTAATATAATAATATTAATATTAATTATATAGTAATATTATTTCATTATTTGTATTTTTTAAAGAAGGGAAATGTAGTACTTATTTATATAATATTTACATAATTACAATTCCTTTAAATTTCCATGGAATATTTAATAAAAAGTAATTAATTAATTATTATTTCATCTTGCATTGCTTATGAAATGTTGTACTTTTTACGGCATTTTGCAAAAAAAAAAAAAAAAAAATGGAATTGTTCCTCTTCAGCCAAATCAAAGCCTTGGTACTGATATAACACTCAGTTGACAAAAATTTAGAAAACTTTAGAACACTGCTGGGTGATAAATTTTCTTCTTTTCTGCATTAACTTCTTCAAGCTGTTCTCTGCTCACTTCAGATCCAACAGCTGGATCGATGATTTCGGCTGAAAACTTGGATGTGTTGAAGACAATAATATCAATTCGTTTTATGCTCTCTTCATCAGCAAGGCAGCGGACCTCTTCATGGAATTCAAAACCTATAAGAGACTCGATTAGCAATTTCAGACTACATTACATTGCTTGATTCGGAGGAGTTCGCCTTGTAGACAACTCCCCAGCACATGGGGTAGGCTTTCATACTCACAGCTACAATGACAGTGGATTGTGCCGAAAGAGCGTCCAGGAAAGTTACGAACTGGTATGACCATTTCCGTAAGTTTGAGCACGTTATTAATAGCTACTTAAGCATTTCTTCTCAATAATGTAACTGTTCATACAGGATGCTTCACCGATTAGGTTAGGTAACTGTCTAACAGTTTTGTGACCATCTTCTTCTATCGGTTGGAACACTGACAAGCATTTGTTTTAAACACACCGTAATCCCGAATCCCTTTCACATGTAAATCATTCTCGAATCCCAACGTGCTGTCGATATTCTTCTGTTGCAAGAACGCCTTTCATGGTGCTCTAAGGATACAAAGATTTTATACTTGCTGTTTGTGTAAATCATACTAGCCGGAGTGTCACTTGGTAACTGAAATACTTCTTTACACAACTGCGGATTATAGTTCCCGCCTTTGAAATATTTAGGTAGTAATTCGACCGAAGACGACTGGAATGTATAATTTAGTGTAGGGCCTATGAACTTATTAATAATTTACAGTTTCTGTTGAGGTTATAATAGACGAGGACATGCTAGTTTATCCAAATTGGATTTAAGTTTGGATAATAGATCATTAAGGTTAAAAATAAGCGTTTTATTAAAAACAATGCAAGGTATTCCACTTCTTCATAGGCAGAGAAACTGCATATGTCATTAAAGACTATATGAATACATATGACCATTACTGATGATGATAGCTTCAGACTTTTGAGGATTAATACTGAATTCTATCTGCTGCAGAAAACTAAAGCTGAGCCTTCATTTGGATGCATGGCCTGCTTATATAATTCCAAAAAGTCCGTATACTTTAGCACACAAAATCTCCTTGTATGATTCCTATGTGACAACAAACTCATGTAGAGAAGTGAGATGGCGATTTATAGTTAGATTCCCTGTGTTCGTGCGCCTCATACAGCAACGGTTAGTAATCTTGTGAATAGATTTAGGATATCGGATCTGTTCTTGATAAGAAACCGAAAGTAAAACGGCGTGTTCTTACAGAATAAAAACTCGATGAAATCGGAGAAAATTTAGAACGAACTTCAAAGAAATCTCTAGGAAAGCTTGCACAGGAATTTCACAAATATCGGCTTGTAGTATCACTAAACTTTTAACTTTAAGTAGAGTTAACTGCTGCAATTGGGTGATGGATAATGTTAACGTTTGCTCTATTTGATCCACATTTTTTTTAACGGACGACGCATGGTTTTATTTTACATGATTATGTAGGAGGACACAAAATAATAGATACTGCAGTGCAAAAAATCCCGATCTTGTACACGAAATACCATTGCATGGCCCAAAAATGGGTAATTGGTGTACTGTGGAAAACCGCCGGCAAACAGCGTGCTTCCCGGTACCAAGCAGATTCCCGTTAAGCCGGCCAGGCGTCCAAATGAGGGTTCTGTAACTTATGTGACTGTCTTGTAGCAGCTTCTGCATCCTTTTCGACTACAATAAGATCATCCGTAAAGCAAAGAACAGTTAAAGGATCGGTGTCTGCTGTCAGACGATATCCATGTACGTTACACTCAAGAATCATTAAATACAGTAAGTGAGGTGCTCTATGAGCTCATTAAGAATATTATTTATTACTAAGGTTAAAGAGAATGGAAGAACTGGATCACTTTGCATCACACCCCGATTTAATTTTATAGACGACGTTCTTTTTCTTGATATTTCAATGCAAATGGTATTACTTGTCAAAATATTTAAGTAATTTTTGTATAGATGTTGACAAATTACAGTGCTTAATAATTTTACAACGATGGTCATGTCCAACATTATCAAATGTGTTACTTGTGTCTAAAGATAATATACATTGATTAACTTATCTTATATCAACATTACCATTTTTTTTGTTCTATTTGTTTTTGTAACTTTTTGGTCATATTTGATTTATTGCATTCTGTTTCTATTTTGTTTTATTTTTTCATTCTCTTATAATTGTAAGGATTGTATCTGATGAAGTGAACGGTGTAATTGGAAAATCTGTAATGTTCACTAAATAAATAAATAAGACTTGCAGATTTTTTTCACAAGCCGTCAGTCATAAAATACCATCGGCGATTTTCATATTTATAAAGTGCCTGTCATCATGACCCCCCCCCCAAAACCGCTGATATGAGTGTAAAGAAAGCAAATCTCCATTTGGAGGGTCTAATGTTTTAGCAACGACTGTTCGTAAAACAGCAGAAATACTTCTTGGGTACGGAATCTCGACTGCAAAATGCTGCCCAGGACGTCGGAAACACTAATGGACCTCGAAGCAGATGAACGTCCTCTTTCCGCAGTATACAAGCTCCATATCGCGAGATTTTGTTGTTACACCCTCTCCTAAGTTCATCACCTGATATTCTGTTGATTTATGATCTATATTAGCTTGAAGTTTTGCTAATACGTGGGGATTTCTACGAAACACTTTAAAATCACAAATAGCCAAACCGGGAGAGCGCTAGGGCCACAAACCAATACTAACTAATATACCACGCGGCACCTCACTTGCTGTATTTAATAATTCTTGAGTCGAATGTGTAGTTACAGAGTCCTGTTGGAAGCAACCGTACAATTTTCCCTTCTCTGTTAACTCCTGAAAAAAGGCTTAAGATTTGTATTTTATACCCACTTACATTAGTCTTCTGGTGTGTTTGCATCCCCATCTCATACGAAGTGACATGTTCTTGAGCGATTCTACGACATTCCGGATGACTTCAATGTCAAGTGGAGTAGGCTAGAGGCACGTACCGGCAAATGCAGATGCGTTCCTCCAGTACACACATGCCGTATATGTGGTAGCCATATATTTTAATCTTCATGTATTAAATGTTATTGGTTTAGTTCTATTGGAACTAAAATAAATACACACAAACTTTTCTTTCTTGTGTAAGCTATGATACTGTTATCTATAACTTTGTTTATTATATATTAACTATATAAATAAACATGTATTGTAGTTTTTAAGTCTTTTTCTTCACTTTCAAGAATTAAACGTTGCAACTTGTTTCGATCTGAAGTCTAGGAGAAGATTGCCCTTGACCAAGAATCCCCAAACGGTGTGCCGCCAGGGGTGCCACAATATATTTTAGAAATAAACAAAATTTGTAGCGACTACTTAAAACATATATCTTATATTACAGTATATCAATTACTGGTATTGGTGACGATGAAGAAAAGGAAGAATAATCATTAGTTGGATTGAGTTTCATCTCGGTTGTCCAACCCATGAATTAATAGGAAGATACGGCCTCATAATTTCAACAGTTGTATATTATGTAGTTTCGGGAAATTTTCCTTTTTGAGAAAATAGTAATATCCTACGTGAGGATCAAAATCAGAGTTATTATAACACCCAAAAACAGAATACATTTAAAACTATACACAGTAACAATGAAATCACTCACACCACGCGAACTCACAACAAAGACATATCCAAAACTTGAAATAAGGGCTAAGCCTTGTGGGCGTGCCTGTTTCGCTGTCGACTGCTAGGCCTGATAAACGTTTGTGCAATCGCAAATCTTACATTAATAAGACAATTTTGTTTTAATGATTTACAATCACATTCTAGTCCTATGCTTTCAACATTGTATTTGTTTAATTTAATAAGTCATGTCATTATAAATGAAATATTTATATAATATATTTTGTCCCATGGCAGGTTACAAATTGTATGTTATTATTAAAAATGAACTATATTCTTGTGTGCTATGGGATGTTTATTTGAACCTAATTTATACATTAATATATTACAGTGAACGTTACAAATTTACAACACTTTAACATGTTCCTATTTTAAAAAATTTAACAGGGGTGTCCCGATTCTAACCTCATTTCCAAAGATAACGCGAACGCAAAAAGGTTGGAAATCACTGCCCTGGACCTTCCCATACCTCTCCTTCCAAATGGTTGATATTTCAGATCTATATATTCATATAGAATTTTTGGATCTGTAATGCTTTCATTTAAAATCCTATTTTGTCTAGTAGGTACAACCTTATAACGCTCTAAATTTTTTCCATCTCTACAGCTCCACAGCTTGTATATGTTTTCTATCTCCTTGATACATATTTTATTCCCATTCGTGAGTTTTCATAAATTTAACTTATTTTCTTCTCTATGTTTTTTTCCTAGGATCTTTATAGTCTCAAACGTTGTTTGCTATATAACTAATTTTATTTTCATTTCTTAACCAAGTTATAAATGATCTTACAGCCTAAGTAATTATAATGCTGAATTAAAGAATAAATTCGGTTAACAATGGAAATAATTTCGTTTTATTAGAAAATTAATAGATTATTGATAAGGATTTCAGTTAAAATATCTTTTTATTATTGAAAAACAACACTGAAAAAATATTCTTAATGTGTCGTAGTTGCTATTTTAAACACTTTAAACACTAAGTCTTTGTCTTTTTTGATGAGTCCAATACATTCTTCTAGATTCCATTGTTCTACTATGAATTCCTTCATTTCATCTTCACAACAAATAGATATAAGTTTTTTTAATAATTTTTTTCAGTTTTTACAGTTTTTCTTTAGTTTTAATTTTAGCAGCTTTATTGCTTTTGTTGACAATTAATTTGACATTCTCTTTGGCCTTAAACAAACATTTCTTCAAAACTAGATCATGACTGTTGATGGAAGGTCTCCTAAGTCGGAAGGTTTTGCTAATCCATCTGGAGCGTCCGAGTTGTTAGTATCACCTGAGATACTGGAAAGGTCATTCGAGACTTTATTTGAATTAAATGAATTGTCGTGTCGTTCCTGTGTGAGCTGCTAGGACCTGCCACAAGAAATGGTTGTGCTGCAATATTGCTCCTAGTGCAGTACTTCAGTGCGTCTCTTGTCTATGCTTGGTCTAAAAACCTCTTTAGGGATGCCTGTCGCTCTGAACACATCTGTTATGTTTTCTGCGTCATATATTTCGCTCGTGTTGTGGTAAAAATATCAGAAAAGTTAAACGTAGAGAAGTAACCTTTATATAAAGTATCATTTCGTAAATAATGCGCAGGCATGAGACATGAAGTATGCCGCAATCTTTCGCTTATTTCGTAATACATTAACTGTAACATTTGAATTGTTTGATTTCTTTCTTTGTTATATATATGAATACACTGGATAAAGAGCATTTACATTTTATCCATAAAATTCAACGCTTATATGTGAATCAATAACTCGCAATCCAATGTTTGTGACTGCTACAAATCACAGCTGTAATCAAACTGAAATGCTAAGAGGTAGTTTCGACGCTCTTCAAATGGACGAGCCGTTTATTTATAATTCATTTCATCATTGGGAGAGTATGTGCTGCACAAATATCTGGATCTCTTGTCCGTCTACTCAACAGTATCATAAACATGCCTTCACTTCGGCAAAGGAACGAAAAAGCAGAGATGAGGAAGCCTGCTCTACAAGAAGTACAAACGAAATGTGTAGCGGTATAGCCGCATAGAAGTAAATAATGTGCATTTAGTTTCCTATAACCTAAGTTAAATATTTTATGTAGTTTTAAACGCATTTATTGCTGATTGGTTTTGAATCTCGTCCGATTAAAATATAGCAGGTGCCAGCAAATCTTAAAGTGGATAGATCTTAGAAATGAAAAACTTAGAAAATACTTTTGGACATACTTTGGTTTACTATAAGGAATGAACAGCCGGCTGCCTCCGAAATGGTTATTAATGTGTTACTGTCATTTTCTATTATGCATTTATGTTTCGACCTCACTGAAATTTAAACTTCCAAAACGAGAGAGTCTCACAATCATCGACGACGAAATTATCCACGGGCATCAGCAAAGCAGGCACTAACATAACACTGAAGGTAAGAGTAATTTGTAGCACGTGTTATTTACTTTGCTAATAATGCAAAGTATATTTTGTTTATATTTATAGGCTTCTACACAATCCATGAATTGTTTTCTGTTTGGATAATAATTTGGATTATATCGCACGCTATAAAATATAAGTATCATAACATAACATTACGCTTTTTAGCGAATTATCGTTTGATGTATCGCTTATTTATGAAGTGCTGCGAGGATAAAAGAACTACTATAGATAAAGACACACACACACACAGATAAACACATTTTAGTGCAAAATGCCTAAATTTCTATCATCAGATGTTGCACATTCTACTTGCGCAGATGTTACAGAGTGTTGTTGTAAACACTTGCAGCAGCATTGTTTCATATCGTTTACGTTCGTAGATAGTTTTACATGCCGGGTGGTCGTAAATTCACTACTCAAACTTCTAGGGATAATAGAAGAGACGAAAACAAACCTAGGTTTGGAATTAACATTAAGTGTGTGGTCCACTATCAAAGAAAAAATTAGAAATTGGAGCAAATTTAAGGATAAAAAAATTAACTTTTATTAATATTATGACAATCACTGTATAAAACTCAATGTGCCTGGTTTGTTAAACGCATCATGCGGTCTTGACGGCGAAGTTTGCCTGCAGTTCCTGCGAGACACACGGCATGCGTTGCTGGAGGATGTTTCCCGTGAAATCCCGTGTGGTATCAACATGATGGTGTACCCTCTCCTTTGCAATTTGACAGCATTCAGTAAGCAGTGGATTGGCCGCAGTGAATCTGCTCACCCCATTTATATTTGTGTGTGTGTTTGATCAGATTGATGAACGAGACGTCACAAATAAATCGGCGGAGTTCATTGCTCATACAGCTGTTAACTCTGCATGTATAATGCCTGGAGAGTTTGAACATATAAGACAGTCACTTCGTTATAAAGCGTGTTTGAAGCAGAAGGTCGCATTTTTATAAGTTCTTGTAAGGTTAGAACTAAACATTGAATATATAATCGTTTTATTCTCTGTTAACATCTAAATAAACTTCTTCCATCCTATCCTTCACAGGTTCACCATTCACTCAATTTTATACCCACTGCTATTCAACAAAACAACTTTTTTTTCTGTCTTCTATTATTCCTTAAAGTTTGGGTATTAACTGTGGGAACACTCGGTATCCGCACAAAAGAAATGCATTGCACATGGTGGCCGAGGTAGTTGTCTGCAAACCGATTAGTTTAGTTCACATAGCTTCAAATCATCCTGTGTTAGAGAGCTCATCTTTTATGAAAACAGGTCTTATATTGCCTTCTTGAACTTAATATATTGAGATAAGTTTCTCGGGTTACCGATCATGTTTACAACAATGCTGATGTCACGATTAGCTGTTTTTTTTTTAATTCTATATTCCTGCATAGATTAGATGTATGTCTGTTTAAGAGTATTGTTTTTAGAAAGTGCTGACAGTATCTAATTATATTTATAATTCCATGTTTCACCTATGAAATGAAAGTTAATTTTAAGTTCATACCATATGTTCTTATCCCTTTGGAACTGTAAACAAAGTATTTAAATAAATCATCAGTTATGCTAGATATTTCAATAGAAACGTTAATCTACATTTTATACAAAAATATTTGCTTTTGGATAGTTCTTACTAAAGTATTTCTTTTAACGCAAGGCATTTAAACTAAAAACGTTATTTTATAACATTCAATGCTATAAATGTTTATTAAACTGCAGTGCTACCAACTTTGGTCTATTATTATTATTATTATTATTATTATTATTATTGCATATTTTATCTTATGTCACATTTTTTAAAATTTACATTGCTTACGGGGCATTTGAAATCATAGTGCAGTTAGTGATTTTTAAAAGATTTATTTGTATGAAAAAACACACCAGGATGGAAGGAAGTCAACAGCAGCTGAAAACACCATTACGCAAACCCAAAATGCAAATGTTTTTTTTCAGCACGGGAAAATTACATTTTAAACAGAAATTAATTATAGTATAAAAGAGGTAATAATAATAATATAAGTAATAAACATAATTTTAGTTGCTGGTTTTATCCTGCCAAAATATATTTAAAAACATTAATACGCGATATTGATACCATTTTCTCGAGAAATTTAACCTTTCTTCTACGTTGTTTTAGTGAGAAATACAAGAACTGTTTCTTTACACAAGGAACGTTTTTGGAATGAATGCAAATAATGACTGTCTAAAAAGTTTATGATACACATGTTAAAAGTGGCATGCTTTAATCTATTCGGTTTCCGGGCTCGTTACACAAACATTCTATTTACAAAATAAAAAACAATTTTAACATTTTCGAAAATAATTCTTTTACATTCATTATGTTTAAATTTACAAGCCCTTCAACTGAAACATTTTTCCTTTCATAGAAAGGTATAATAGTAAATTGAATGGAATAATTTTTGAGAAAAAACTGGAAATCATTTTATCTCACTTCTTGAAAGGAATTTTTTAATGAAAACAAAACGCTTTTTCTGTCGTTTTGTGTTTCTATGGGATATAAATTTTTAAGAGATTGTACAGAAACCACAAACTCTCTGGAATTATTTTAAACAATTCACACAGGTTGACTGAAAATGCACCTCAGAAGTATAGTAGAGAACATATTACTGTAATCCAATAGTCAGTAAGTTATGGGCGGTGATATGGCAAATAATATGGGGCTGAAAGCCGCCACTGCTTAAGTAACACCACGCATGGTGACCTTGTCACGTCGGCCGTCCTTGACCTGTAGCAACATGAACTCCGACCAAGGCTACACACGTCGTAATGAAGACAATAGCAAACAACTTATCAAATCAATCTGCACACCAGTAATTGCCAATTATACTTTCTGTTTTGCTTGCATTAACAATCGTAGCTAAATAGTCTTATCATAATTTATACATAGCCAAAGAATTGCATCATACACACAAGGTGGTTTTTCCTACTGGTGACAAGGGGAAAATAAAATAAATTACACTTCTGGAATGCCAAGGCAGAACTTGAGGTGAGATTAGAATGTAACATCTTCATAGTTGGCAGCAAAGATGAAGAAAACGAACAAAAAGGGGGGAGGGGGGAAAGAAAAAAGAAAGTAAAAAAGGGGAGAAAAAAAGGGGGGGAAACGCTAAAGGGATCTAGCCATAGATGTTGAAGGTTTACCCCTAAACAGTAATTTGTGACGGCGTCAAGTGCGATGATTTGGACGAGCACAATTTCGGTCGCGGAAGAAACTTCTGATTACAATGACAGACAGACTTGGTTGACTAGCAACAATTTGCTTTATTAAAAATGGCCTTGAATGAGTTCAGATACTCAACAAAATCTTCGAAAATACCTCTGTGCCGGCCTGTATTCACTGTGTCCAAAAAAAATCCAATCTTCTGCTGGTGTAAAGGCAATTTAGTGAGTGGGTTATTTGAGGCGCACGTGCCTGTATTTTGGCAATACCCGTATCCATACAGGTGGGGCCAGGCTTGTTTGTTGTTTAGAAAGTCAGGGAGCCACACAATGAAAGTCAAGAACCACAGAACAATGATTCTGTATTATTTCAGTTTCGCTACCTTGGCCCGCCTCCTGAAAAAAGAATGACCGCAATATCTTATGGGGCAGTTGCCAAAAAAAGAAGTGTAATGCTGCTACCCTCACTTAACAAGAATAATATGTCTGCAACGTCCTCATTAAGGTGAGTTTTGTCTCTCTTGAGACACACGTCGCTGTATTTCACTGCGTGATGGAGTATCCACGCTAAAAGGGGACTGGGTAGTTAGATGGGTTGAAAAAGTTTAGTTTTTTGTTTATTGTCCTAAAAAGTATTAATTTTCAGTTTTTCAATAATATGTGCATTCTTATGTCAATTCGGTGCAAGGACTTTAAAAATGGCGGTGCGCTTGCCACGCTCACAACAAGCACAGTTACAATAGTAATGTTGTTTGTGTAATTTTCTTTGGAATATGAGTGAAATGTTTAAATTGTTTAGAAATAAAATATGCATGCCACTAGCGTGATGATAAAACGTAGAGACCATATAAAGAAGAGAATTGGGTGCCGTTTCCGAAGCTTGAAGAAATCACTGGCAGGAAAATTATTGTCAGATGGAAAGCCAATTTTTGGTCTAGGCAGACTCACGAATCCAGAAATTGATCTTCTCCAGCTCTGCTATGGACTGGCAATAAGATTGATTTTTTTTGATTGATTTATTTAAGGACGCTCTTTAACAGCTCAGGTCATCAGCGTCCCATTCAACTCAGGGCGTGAAACGGCCGACAAATTTTGCTCAGAGGCCTCTCTTTCAGGCTTGAGGTTCTTTTTCGTGCCGCAAATGTACGACACGGGACCCACGGCTTTACTTCCCTTCCGAAGGAAGCCATACTTAGGATTTTTACGCCCGAAAAAATCCATCGGTCCTGGCCGGGTTCTTGGCAATAAGAACTGCAAAGACTACTGTCAGAGAAATGAAGAAGGTTAACTGAGCAGTGTACTTCAATATGTGCACCGACTCTTCCCTACGTCATGATTTGTGTCCTGCAGGTCGAGCCTCAAAAGCACACGCATTCTCTCCCAGAAGCTGTGCTACTTGCGATAAATCAGCCTTTAGAGATCTCTGTAAAGAGGAACTTTTAATAAAGTGTGTGCATGGGCGATCTCAAACCCCAAACGAAAGTTTTTATAATGAAATATGGGAACGCAATCCCCAAATCTACTCATGTGTGTGCTACCACTTTAAGACTGGGTGTCCTGGATGCTGTAATCACTTTTAATGATGGATCTAGCAGCAGAATTAATGTCTTGAATCAGCTACGGATAAAAGCTAGTGGCAACATAAAGACAATTCTTCAAGCATTCGACAAATGTATCATGGAAGCTGAAAAACAGGCAAAAATGATGACCAAACAAAGTCAGAGTGGAAAGACAAATATTGAAACGAAATAGGGAGTAAAGAGCGGGCCATTGATAAGAGTTACGGGGCTGAAAAGTTGTGAATTAGTTATTCTCTTGTGTTTATGCATGTTCAACACCAATTTCCAGTAGGTTGATTTTTTAATACTTCAATTGCACTTTTCTCAGAAACTATTTGAATTATATCTTTTTATAAAATAAATATTAAAATTTCCAACAATAATTACAAATTAGTGTCTTTAATTTTTTATTTTAAAATTATTTTTATTACAAAAAGTGAAAAATTTCTGAACAAAACATTACAATTTTTTTTCTTTTTACTAACATATGACATACTGATAAAATTTTAGCTTTAAATTGTCAGAAATGTTGTTTACACAACATATAAAATGTGACAGTCGTTGGTCAAACAGTTCCTGAGAAGCGTGCAAACTTAAAAAAATAAACAAAAAAAAATAAATAAAAAAAAACTAGTGCTCAGTCAATTAAAAAAAAATTCAAAATATTACCAAGTGAAAGAAATGATTTCCCACTATTTGCATTAACATTATTTTAGATAGCTTTATTTTGTTCCAAAATTTCATGTAAATATCTGTAGTAGTTTGAAAGAGGCTTAAAAATGTCTAGATTCTGAGCACTCGAAACAGCCCTGTAACTACCCCACCCTTAAGTAATTTGTACGGCATCCCTGAGGATAATTACTTCGCTCGGACACCTTTACATAACTTCACTCTTCTACAGTTCGCATGTGAGACAGAAGTGGAATGAAATACCTCATGTCTTAATTTTTAAAATACTAATTTGAAACTTATTTCATATTTAGAATAGATTACTTAAAGTCTCTGTGCAACATTTTAAACAAATATCTATTACAGTTGTCAAGGAATTTTTTTTTTCTATTTAGAAATACATTTTTGGATCAATATAGCAAAAATGCTCTTTGCAGAAAGTTTTGTGTTCTTTCATTCTTACTTTTTCTGTAAGTTTAGATTTCTTAAAAGGAAAAAGCAGCACTTGCATTTTAAAATATAAGACTTTTTAATGAAAACAATATATATAAGTTGAACATGTGTTATTTTTTTGTTTTAATTATATAAAATCAATTACATAAAAGTTATGGGCTTATAGACAAAACACGAGTCACTTTATTTATGCGTATATTCTGAATATACAGTAAAATTTCGGATAGAAATTTTCTGCAGGGAGCATTTTATAAAGTCAAAAGGGTTGAAGAAACGAAACACAGTAAGATTCACGATAGAGTTCCCAATGTTCTCTGTCACCTTGCCTGTCTAATGCTCCCTCTGTTTAAGTTAGACCCCTGTACTTTCTGTTTAGCCTTCTCAGCAACAAGTCTGGGCCTTATTCCACAAAAGTATGGTCTAATACATTACAAGTATATTAGTATAAAAATTCTTGTAAACTACGGTCTTATAACTTTTTGTTCCGCGAAAAAGTGCAACATTTGTAAAGCATTAGTAAAAAGTTGCAAGTGACATCATATAAGAGCAAGATGGAGGTTTACCACAAGTCGCCATACCTTGAATTAGGTTATGTCCACTTCTTAGATAATAAAGTGGTGTTTTTTAATGTACAGAGCGCATTATTCTCATTCCTGCTAAATGGGTCTAGTATTTGTTCTCAGATACAATGATAATTTAAATACTTTATTATACATTTAAAGATATTCAAACGCCATAATCCACTTAGAGACCACGGTCGCACATGGCTAGCTGAATTTAGGATCATCAGTTCAGTCGTCGAGAGATGGCAGAAGAATCGATTGCTCTCGGTCATTTATTTTATTAGTTCATTTATAAATTATATTTATTTATATGTATTTGTTTATATTGCTTGACAATCACGTTCTCATTATAAGCATAAAAAATTTGGAAATTTTTATTTTAAAAGAGAATGAGGAATGAAAAGAAAATATTTTCGTGGCATGTAGCAAGAACATTAAAAAAAAAAAAAAAAAAAAAATAAGATGCTGGATTGAAATATATATTTGAAACAGGAAACGGAAATATCAATCATAAATCATACTTTAATTGCACTTAACCTAACTTTCCTAAGGTATGCAAATACTGGTTTACTCTTTCTTTATACATATTCCTCCTTATAATTACCTTATAATTATCATCACTCTCGTTAATACTTCACATAGTTACGTCAACTAATTCCTAAAATTGTTTAAAAGATATTAAATTTCGTGCTAGTATTTGAAGTTATCAATATTCACTTTCTGGGAAAGTTATACAAAATACCAGTGCCAAACTAATACTAATACTTCTGTGGAATAGAACAACGAAAAATCACTTGTACTCTTGTAAGTATGGAGTTGTAAAGTACAAGTGTACAGAAATTTTGTGGAACAGAATTTTACTAATACCTAAAAGTTACAAGTTTATACACTTGTAATGTAATGTATTAGACCATACTTTTGTGGAACAGGACCCTGGACATTTCCAGCCTCTTCTTCTGCCAATTTCACGTGGCCAACACGATACTAGGTCTAAAGATGATGAATTTTCTAATCCACCTTCGTAAAGGAATTTAAATGGGCAGTGATGACTTTTAAATATCAAAGTGACATAATTAGATTTGCTATAGTATATAAATTAAGTGATGAAGATAAAAAAAATGCATAAAAGTTCTTTTGCCATTTTGGTTAACATTTTGGTCGAATTTCCCCTTCGCTGTTACCTTAAACAAAACTTCCGCCAGAAAGGTTATAATACACACACATTGTTTTAAAACCAACAACTGTTATATAAAATTTGTAATTTTCAGATACATAAATTAATATAATAAGCGCTAAAAAGTCGTAAATGCAAACGTCATACTAAATCTTTAACTTCGAATGTAAGCTAAATCTTATGAAGACTGATTAGTAAATAAAAGGTCTGCGGTTTGAGCTCAGTCTCTGGACTTGAGATGTACATGTGGTTTTTCAATGGTATCTCATTACGAAATTCGATAAAACAGAAGCATTCTAATTATACATCGCTACATCAGCCGAGAATGAGGTGTATTGATGACGAGACAGTTTAACAACGTTCTGCAGTCAAGAGGGAGAACAGTGACCGCAAAGATGTGGTCATAGATGCGCTGGCACTGTAAACTTGTCAGTGACTTGTTTTGGTGACTTCATCACAACGCCATGCAAACGTGCCAGCACAGTTAATGACCCAAACAAAGAGCAATTCGAGATTTGCTGAAAGAAACATTATCTTGCTCCTTTTGTTATGCATTTCTTGTATCCTCTACATTCGTCATTTATTACTTGCCTTTGCAGAGGATGTTTTGTCTCTTAATAAATGATCATATGCCATCATTTTCTATCTGGAAATATTTGCCATTCCTTTCTCTTGACGCTCATTTCTATAAATTCCCTCCTCTACTGTCAGAAAAGCATTTCAATAGTCTTATACCTAAATTAGAACCCACTTTTAATTTTTGCATATTATTATTATTAATACTGTGATTTTTTTATATTTGAAATACACACGCAAATATGACAATATCTCTTAATAAGGGCAATTATCTTTTGTCATGACAACAGAACAAGGTTGTATTAAGTAAAAGCATGAAAGATTTAAGCATAACTTCTTTAAATGCTAAACAGGCTGTAAGATAAGCTTATACGAACATTTTGAGACACGTCAAATTGCGAGTGGATAGATTCACTCCGACAGTAACATCTTTTCAAAGTGTTCTCCGCCACACTGTATATTCATTCTCATCTTCAAAAACCACTTAACAGAGCATCCCATTTTCCTCAAGCAAGTTTCATATGCAGTCACGGTCTCTTCAAGATAAGAATATCATATATGTAGAATCCAAATTTGTCGTACTAATCAGGACTGGAAAATCGCTTTCCTCGCATGCAATTTTTGACGACCGGGAAGAGAAAATAATCACATAGAACTGTAGGGAGGATGAGGCATGTCTGGCCTCTGTGAACTCCAGGAACTGGATGATGATGTTAGCCGTGTGAACGAAGGCATTGTCGTGGTGAAGCAGCATCCTCTTCGCTTGTCATTGGACGCGTTCTCGCAGCTTGTCAGTGTGCCAACGAGCAGTAACCGTCCTTTTTCCTCCTGAGAAATTGTGCCACATGACCACTTTTCTTCCCAACACTCTGACCCCTTCTCACTTTCATTGGTGGATCCAAACAACCGATTGTCGTTTCGTCTAACTAGTAAATGAATCGGCAACACGCCTTGAGCTCCCTCCGTCGAATTTCTGCAGCATTTCTTCACAGTTTTCGGCGCTCTTTTGTGTCTCTGTCAAATTGTGGGGCACCTTCCTGACACGAAGATGATCGTAATGAATGAGTAGTGTTTAACGCCCTTTTTTTGCTACAAAGGTACCACAGGCGATGGACACTGGTGATACATGAAATGATATATTGGGAAAGGATTTTTTTTTAAGGAAGGAAACATTCCAGGCCTAAGTTTAGGGTACCTCCCCGGCATTTGCTATTTATGAGGATTGAGAACAACCTGGAAAAACCTCAGTCAGGGAGGATGGTCCTGGTGGTTCGATCCCCAGGCTTACCTTAACAACTTCGGTCACCCGTGGCGGTCCAAGATGATCGTGCAGGGTATTTGATACAGATGACGATTCAATCTAAAAGATGCCTCGATGTCCTTAAACGTTATGCAATTGATACTTTTTCCCTCCCACGGCGACAAAGTTTCCCTCAGTCACTGCCCACTTCTCTCCTCATCATGCAACCAAGTTCAGCCCTCTTTTAATTCCGTAAACGAGCGAAATACTGTTGCCCTAGACGGAGAGTGGTCTCCAAAAACCTGTTGCAAGCGCTCAAAGCTTTGGCACCTATTTAAACCATTTTTGAAATTACAAAGAATCATAGCGCTAAGATGTTCTTTTTCTCCGGCTCCATCGTAACGGTTAGCTGCCTGTGCATGGGAGGGATTGCTTACCCTCTCACTGTGGCATGCGGGAGTGGGAGAGGTCGGTACCGTTTTGCTCTTAAGGGTCTATTACAGTCCATATTCATTTTAAGTGGATCAATATTCATTTTTCTCATCTCAAAACATTGGTAATAACCCTCGTATATAAGTGAAAAAACAAATACATTTTCAATCTTTGTTATTTGTTTTAATGTTGTACAATGCATATTTTATTTACTATCACCAGTTTGACAAAATAATGCGAGAATTTTCAGGAATGTATTTTTATTCACTTGCAATTTCCAAACTATGACAGATAGTTCCACATAATCTTCTCCTAGATAGTGTTGCATCACAAATCGAGAGGAACACGTTTGAGAATACAGGACTAAACGTAAGTGTATAAGAATACAATAACGTATTTCATCTAAACCCACCCCCTTTTTACTCTATATCTCTCCAACTTTCCCAAGCCAATACCTCGGTGTCTTTCGTTCAGCTTCATTTGTCTTAACGGTGGTCTGTTACTGTTGCGAATAGATTCGGTTTATTTACGGAAGTTCTTTAACATCTCCGGTCATCAGCGTCCCATTCAATTCAGGACGTGAAACAGCCGATCAATTTTGCTCAGAAGTCTCTTCTTTCAAGCTTGAGGTTCTTTTACATGCCATAAATCTGCAATAAGAAACCCGCGGCTTTACCTCCCTTCCGAAGGAAGACATACTTAGGATTTTACGCCAGAAAAAAAATCCATTGATTTTGGCCGGGATTGAAGCAAAATCTTGGGCTTAGAAGGCAAGTATGATTACCACTAGACCACCAGGACCGACGTTGCGAACAGACAGTTAGTGGAATAAAGCATAAACTTAACCTTATATAAAAGCGATATGGTATATTGTAATAAAATGGCATTCATGTCAACAGCCTGATTCAAGTATTAAACCTTTTTAGGTAAGCTTTACATTCGTCAGAAAATTTGTTATTTTTTCTACTAAGGTTTAAAATTTAGTATGCGCATTAGATTCTCCGACATAAACGTAGGTCATAACTAAATTCAAAGGTAAAAATGTTATTTTCATAAATAAAATTGAAAAACACAAATCAAAGCAGACATTTTTAAAGGGCATTAGGTAAATGCATTTCCATGCAATTTTTATCATAAGCAATAGATATGTCCGGAAATTTATTAAGTTATATAACGTTAAAAGAGGTAACGCGTGTTCCCTCGAATGTCCTTGTGACCTCGGACACAAATCGGCATCCCTTGCACATTTCAAAGCAGTCTCCAGAGTCCTCATAGTTGTCTTCCATTTCAAACGGAAAAGACAGAAATGTATAAAGAATTTACCAGAACCTGTACTAACAATAACTACAGCACGTTCTCGTCCTGAACTTATCAAAAAATATCTCAATGGTAAAACTCCCACGAGTCATTCAAATACTTTGTATGGAAAGACCATACTAAAATTATCTTCTATTTTTCTACTGTTGCAACTTATGGCAATATTTTTTACTATAATGAAAGCAATAAAGGAGGAATGAAACTTTCCGATTTTATTCCTCAGTTAAAATGACATAAGAAAATAGAATTTGAGCAACTGTGGAATTGAATAAAAGAAGAAATCTGGTAGGCGCTTTTTGGAAAGGTCATAAACTGCTAACCTCTCATTGCACGTTATCATTAATAGCCTTGTTTTATGTAACGGCGAGAACACTGCAACTGATACATCAATATATAATATACATATTCGTAAACAATTATTTTCGTATTCCAGTATCATATCATGTTATCAAAAAGAAGTACATATACTTATTTTCAATACCTCTGTGCAAATTAAAATAAATAAATAAAACATTTATGGCAAATTGAAAGACATCTTTTATATCTTTTATTCTGTAGATAAATTCTTGGTAAACGTTTGCATAGAATTCGTGTGTAGAAATCTGGCATGTTCCATTTTCTAACTAAAACCAAAATTAATCTCCAGGAATGAATATAAATATATAAAACTATTTGAAGTAATGATGAAAGAGCCATTGCAGTATTCTAACTCAATAGTCTTTTGAAATTTTTTAATTTTTCAAAGATAATTTTCAGGATGTAAATGAAAATTTTTCCAAAAAACTACTTTGCTAAATTATCATACGGTGTAAAATTTGAAATTAGTTGCTATTATTATATTATAAAATTAATTTTCATACCATTTTGTTTTATATATTTTAAATTTGAATTAATTTATTAAAAATGTATGCCAAATGAAGATAAAGTTTTAAACCAGTAGTTTAGACCTTGTAATGCAAAAAACATATACATTTCCTTAAAGATGTATTTTCACTTTTTAAGGAAAACGTTTTGTAAAGATAATAATCTATTTTCAATTTTTTTATTTAAGAAACATTACAATTTAAGATCTGAGAAGCTCATCTTGGTTGCGTCTTCATTGCAGCATGATGGGGGTCTCCAAGTTTAATTTATACTGTATTGTGCATTGCTAATGTTATAAAGACATTTCTATATGCCATAAATGTACTCCTGCACCATTTTAAAATAATTTCTAAGCTAAAAATTGGAGAAAGAGCGGTAAAATAAAAGTTTCTCCTTCCAAAAATAATCTACAGGGATACTGCGGTCTACGCCGTTTAAGTCACATATTTAGGATTGTCACTGAACAAAAGTGTACTAACTTTTATTCTTTTGTGTACTTATATACTATCCTAAATCCTTTAACATATTTGAATATCTTGTAAATGTTTATTAGAATTTGACAAATATTCAGAATACTTTAAAAGTTGGATAAACTACCTTTTCCCTTCATTTCATTTCCAGTAGCATATGAATATTAAAGTTATGTTCCGAGTCTTCAACCAATCAGACCCGAATTTCATAATTGATACTTCAGAGCCATGCTAGCACGCATTTAACATTTTCCCCTGATTCCATCCTCTAACAGGGCGGAGAGATACTGAAAAGCGTAAGAAATCCAAAGTCATGAAACTTGATATTTGTGTTTTATTCATTTATTATTTTGAAGCGAAACACAAATATGACGTTAGTTTTTTTGAGTTCTGTATATATACTATGCACTCAAAAAAAGAAATAAAAAGAAACAAACGCATTTACACACTTATTTTTTTTTTTTTATTTGATTTATTTATGGACGCTCTTTAACATCTCAGGTCATCAGTGTCTCATTCAATTCAGGGCGTGAAATGACCGACAAATTTTGCTCAGAGGCCTCTTCTTTCAGGCTTGAGGTTCTTTATCGTGCCGTAAATGTACGACACGGGACCCGACCCATGGCTTTACTTTCCTTCCAAAGGAAGTCATATTTAGGATTTTTACGCCCGAAAAAAAATCCATCTATCCTGTACGGGTTTGATCCCGGGATCTTCGGTTTAGAAGGAAAGTGTAGTTACCACTACACCACGAGTACCAACATTATTTACACACGACTGAACCACTGAACATAAGACCTTTACTTTTTCAGTTGCTCCAACTGCGCCATATTGTAACCTGGAATGTGGCAAATAGATATATAAACGTAATACTTTATGCAAATGTATTGTTGTTAAATATCTATGGTACATTTATCAGCAGAAATTGATTGTATTCCTTACTTTTCTTGCTGAGAACAGCACAATGAACATGCATATATTAAACATATAATCTTCATATTTTTGTAATGTTTATAATACGTGTAATACGTATCTAAGCTAACACCCACAAGGCCGAGTTGATCAGTGATCACATTCTTCACGTATGCGAGAAGGTTTTTGATCTCAGAGCTGGGAATGGCTTTGTTTACAAGACGTGGAACATTCCGTAGCGGGTAGGAAGCGGTTATGGCGATGACCAGGTCGGCCCCCTCCAAGTGTTGATGAGTCACGTTATGA
Organism: Metallyticus violacea; assembly: GCA_030762175.1. NCBI lineage: Eukaryota > Metazoa > Arthropoda > Insecta > Mantodea > Metallyticidae > Metallyticus > Metallyticus violacea. Next base: position 48,929,934 of record CM060842.1, read on the forward strand.
TGACCGATCAGCCCAACAGGTTGGAGCAAGTCATCCGTGGGTCCGATCACCTCAACCATCTCGCGCCATAAGAGGGCCTTTTTATAGGTGGCTACGCACCCTGTCAAGTATCTACTCAATACACTTTGAAAAAATAGGCAACCGTTAATCTTAAATAGTGTAAAATTTAAAGGAAATTTTAAAAATAAACAAGAAACAAGATCCTTAAAATATTAACCTGGACAATTACAGAAAAAGATAAAAATAGACTTTAGATCATTTAAAGACGTTTTGGGAGTAATGTTATCATATAAAGAAGATTGAGATATTAACAGCGTTATGTAGCAAAATATGAGAATATTGAAACAAGTGAGCAGGACACAGACAGAATGAACATTGAAAGCTACACAAACATTACAAACCAACAACAAAAAAGATGCTGCAGGAATCGTTATTGTTAGTAACTTAAGAATTATTTTCTGCTTTATAGACAAAAGGTTGACGTAAACTGTGCTTGTACTTTTTTAATCACATTTAAATATGTGATTTCGGTTTTCAATTCCACTCTGTTTTCTTTTTGGTGGTTCTTTTAATTTGAATGTTGATGGCATTTGTTTCGTTTTACGTTTTGTTCTCTGAAGTATAATGTAGTACACTGGGCTGCAGAATTACGATATATTATCGTTTCCTGAGGACGTAAGCAAACAAAGCGAGGTGTAAGCTTTTTAAGGTCAATTCTTAGTCTTGAAATACATTCTGACGTGTCACTTCTCATATATATGACATGGTGTTTTCCAAATGATATAGTTTATACGTTTTATATGCAAGGCCTTCTGTATATCGTATGTCATTTGTTTCCTAAATCTCTTCTTAACACCACAATGTTTCAAATCGATAGCGACTTCGACCTGGCTTTTCTTCTGCATGAATTGGTACATAGGCATCGGCTTCTGTAATAAATTTGCGCGAGGGGCGTTGCCCAACCTCCTTCTGTCAGACTGGTAAATATACACAGCGGCGACATCAATCAAAACACAAAGTATGTAAATATGCACCCCTGTCAGTGGCGGCTCGTAGCCCTCTGTAGAAGGGTGGATCATACCCAAATGTCGTGGGGGAAATGACTCAGGAAATGACTGTTTGCAATTGGTTCGCAGAATTTCGTCGTGGTCACGCGTCCGTCAGTGATGAATTTCGTGAAGGGGGACCAAAATCGATCGCCATTCCAAAAAAAATTATTTTGTGCGCAACATGATTGAGGAAGATCGGCATGAGACTTACAGTGAGATACAGGCATCCTTAGGCATATCGAAGACAGCAGTACGTTCGATTTTACATACAATTAGCTGTGAAAAAGATGTGTTACCGACGAATTCTGAATAATTTGACCGAAGCTCAAAAAACGCCCGTGTTAATTGGTGCAATGAAATGTTCCAAAAATTCCACCGTGGAACTGAAAAATCCGTACACAGCATCGTAACAGGTGACGAAACTTGAATATATTCGTGTGAACCGGAAACTAAGCAACAATTCGCTGTTTGGGTGATCCAAGATGAACCGAATCCCACAAAAGTTGTTCGCTCACGAAGTATTTCCAAGTAAATGATCGATTGTTTATTCGGTTATACCGGACATGTCGCAACCATTTCTTTAGAGGATCCAAGAACAGTTAATACTGAATGGTATACAACAATTTGTTTGCCAGAATTCATCGAAGAAATCAGGAAAACTTCGCATCATTTTTCATCATGACAATGCCAGCTCTCACATGGCACGTCAAACAACTGATTATTTGAAGGAGAAAAGCATCGAATCCCATTGCCCGTATTCACCTGATTTACCACCTAACCACTTCTTTTTGTTCCCGAGTGTCAAACAAAAACTGCGTGGACAGCGATTTTCATCACCTCAACAAGCTGTTGACGCCTTTAAAAATCATGTTTTTGAGATACCAACTTCTGAGTGGAAAAAATGTTCCAAAAAATTTTTACCCTAGTTTTTGTTAAAACTGAAAAACTGGCCCTCGTATCTGGTAAACCATTACTGAATTAAATACACCTGCTCACTTGAGAAACTGTGCGCTAGTACAGGTGATTTCAAACAAGCCCCGTTTCATTCCATATTTAATTTCTTGCTTCCTGTTAAACATACCTGCTAGTAATTTGAGAATTGTCTTATTCTATATGAGGAATCAGCCTGGATTGTAAAAATATTGTGAATGAAAGATGATGGAACAAATTAATTTCAAATACAACCCCCTAAATCTTATTATTATAAAATTCACAGTGAATTTAAATTATTATTATTATTATTATTATTATTATTATTATTAGAAAAAATAAATAAAGAATCACACTTATTGCTGTCGTATGAAATTGGTTGCACTGCTAACCTCCTTAAGGATGTGTTTCATATAAACTTTCTTTGAATACACATTTTAAGGAAATAACATTTCTAGCTTTACAAACTCTTTTATTACTTTCAGATGTGCTGTAAGAGTTGTGATACTAAAACATCTCGGGTAAATAATACATTAAATGTACAAAATAGGAAATTGATGAATTGGGATAGAAGTGTGGAAAAAAAAAAAAATATCCCTTCAAAACCAGCAAGCACTTTTCTGATGTTAAAAGAATTATCCTGGTACTATCGAAGCGTGTATTTATTACAGCAGATATTTAGGAATAAATAGAATGCCTAAGCTTCACAATAAGCTAAGATCAAGGATGGCGTATTTTTGTGCATTATTAATTTCTATGATAGTGATTTATATACAAGCATGTCCTTGTTATAGTTATTATCACTGATAAAAATTAGGGGCTTAACAAGAAGAGCTGGCAGTTCGAGAAAAGATTAATTCCTACGGCGCCACAAACCCCATCCATCATTCGTTCGCAGGTATACCGCCAGTTCTCTCTGTGAACATTTATCGTCTCTGAAACCGGAGAGGAAGCAACTAGCTCAATAAGAGAAATGGAAAGTGAACAAGGAAGGGGAACTTGAATGAAATAGTATTTACTCTAATGTGAGATTTGAACGCATGTCCAGAATCATAGCAACCCAGTGTTGTATACAACTAGATTTGTTAGCATTACCTGGCATTATTAAATTTGCAATCGTTCATGTCTAGTGATCAGCGTTGCTGGCTACTATTGCTGCGGCCTCGAATTCCATTCTCGAGTATGCCTTCGGGACTTTTCTTGCCTAGGAAGATCCTCTTGGCGTCTATGTTCTCATTAGATCAACAAAAAAAAAAAAAAAAAAAAAAAAAAAAAAAACCTGGAGCACCATAACGTTCATATTCATTGGGTCGACGTACCTACGTCTATTATTTTATTTTTGTATTTTTATATATGTATGTCTATTTTGTATTTTACTGGGAATCTAATATCTTTGTTAAACCAAACAGACCTAGTGATTTATAAATATAGGAGCGATTTGTTGTACTCGTATGCCAGTTGAAATGATTCTACTGGAATAAATACACTCCTCTTCCTTCGTCGCCTTCGCTTCCTTCTCCTACCACCACTACCACTACTTCAGAAGACAGCTATATTATTGCTATGCAAGTATGGAAAATGCCCAAGTGACAAGGGAGCAGGGCCGGCATTGAAAAATAACTGCGATCGCTTGCACACTTTCATTGAATGAACTGCCATAAAAATTATAGTTTGAGATATTATTTTTAAAAAATAGGAAATTGTCATGTTCACAGAACTTATGTCTCTGCTTGACAACACTGTCTCACCTTCTTAAAAAGAGTTACACTTGAAAATTTGGATACCTCTGGCTTAGAATAATATTTGTTGTTTCGTTGGACGTGCATTAATCTTCAAGAAAACTCTGTTGACTACACATTGCGACGTAGAGCTTGACTGCTCTGCTCTATCTCTTTCTCACATGCATGTAACTCCACGTAGTGAGACACATCATTTTTCAACGTACGTGCAATCATCGTCAATTACGCGTTAAGAATGGAGGAAGCATTCATACACGGAAACTGGCTTCGTCTATCATCAGGGCCAAATTAAATACAATGAGCCGATGAAAAGAAAGGCATTTCAGTCTCGGTCGTCACTCAAGCCGAGAAAATGACGGTTTCCCACACCGCTACACAAAGCCCCACTTAAAGCAACGCATCCATTGTCGTGGCCACAATGGGAGACATGTTCATATGTACATTGGCGACGGAGGTTGTCAGCCACGCTTCAGGAGCTCAAGATTGAGAATGGACTGTTGAGGAAGAAACATGGTAACCAAGACTGTGTCTGAAATTTTAACAACTTGCCATACTATAAGACTGGTCAAATGCAAAACAAACGCCTTTGACAGAAGGGGGGAAGGTAAACTTACGCTGAATACAGACTTCACTTGTTGGAATATTCCTCTGAGATGTTTCTTCAAGTCTTCAGATTTGAGGATGTCTCTAGAATGTTAATGCCTCATAATGAAATAACTCATGCTCACTGGCACCGAACTAAAGATTCTACTCGTGTCATATGTCTTTGTCTCTTGTTCTTGATGTTTCGACTTTCAAGTCTTACATCGCTACCGGATTATGTTCCTACAATGCATCCAAAAGTCTTACAACAGGCCTCTATAATCTAAATTAATTATAACATGCTTTTTACCTAGATATCCTAGCAGCTAGAACTTTGAGCTTTTGGGAGTAGGAATTTTGCATGTTCGTAACTAATGAGAGTCTGGAGTTTTGAGACCAAATTACCACGATTCGAACTGCTTCGCTGAAACAATCAAGTTATTGTAACGACAAAGAGCTGTTTCAATTTGGTTCATCTGGAAGCAGTACGCCAGAGAAACGGTGATCTATAATGACCATATTCTTCATATATGAAAATTTAACTTGAAAACCTTATTAATAAAATCCGTTTTTAAAACTCAAAAATGTATAAGCCACCAACACTTCGCTTTGATCGGCCACACAGGGAAAACTGAAGTCATGCCTTCCATAATCACCCAAGTCCTATTGAACAGATTTTGAGAAAATATATAAAAACTGAATATTTCTTTAAAATTACAACTTAGGTATCAGTTTTTTTCTTGATAAAGTTTTGCTTAATTACAAATGTTGACAAATATTAAAATGACGAACACCACAAGTGCTTTATCTGTAATAATTTCATAATAATACTGAACTTGTGTTGTTATGGAGTTCTGGAGGAGAATTATGCTCATTTTATGTGCATCAATATTTGGAAATAAAAAATGCATTATTTCACTCTTTATCTTTTCAATAATATTGTGCAAAAAAAAAAAAGCTTGAATCTCTCTCCCCTCAGTTAGTAATATTCTCACATTTAACTTCCTGAATCCTCAGCCTGTAGTAGCCTGAATACTTACTATACTGGTGCAAAAGTTTTGAGTTGCTTTACAGTCATAATTGAACAAATATATTTTGTAATATATTCATGACTTTAGCGGTTTTAAGAAGAATTACGTTTGTGTGTTCTCTCCAGGTTAGTTTTATCAATCTTAGCTTTCTATAACTTATCACTTAGTGACTTACCCGCTTTTATGTATTTAATTATTATGTTAGATGTCACTTTCCATTTTTCTTGGTTTCGAAAAGCAACCCTTGATTTTAGAAAATCTTCTTAAAATTCTTAATTATACTATGTTCTAATTTTATTTTTACTTTTAATAATGGTGACACCGTGGCCTAAAGAGTTCAGGAGACTTTGTATCTCCTCTCTTGTAACTAAGAGAAAACCCTGGGGGAAAAAAGGCCAGGAAACTAACGCAATCGGGAATCGAACCAGGGCCCACCACGTGAGAAGTGCAAACGTTACTGCTAGACTATGGCAGTGGTATTGTCCTGTCTTACTTTAATTATTGAGTGTTGCATTATGTCTATGAATGCTCTTTCGTTGGGTACACACGAGGAATGCAGTAAAATCTATCTTATTTAGTTATATACTAACATAGTTAACAACTGTTAGTTTTTTTATGTTTTTATGTTTTTTTTAACTCGTGTTACTTGTCCGTTTTCCAGAATAAGGATCATATACTTGAGTACTTATGAAATTCGACAGGCGAGCAACGTGTAGAAAATGCTCGAAACTTGTATTGTTTTGAATGTTAAATGATAGAGTTGAGTTAGACGATCACAACGATATTTATAGCACCAAAATATGGTCTAGTGCTGTTATGGAGCTGAAATGGCTTCAATTATATTTGAATGTTAGGAGAATCAACAGTACAGGAAAACATAGAAAAAAACTTACGCCACTCTCAAGATGTTCACTGCTTTGCTGTTAAATTATTACCTCAAGTTTGTATATTTAATTTAAGAATGTAAATTAAATATATCATTAAAGTAAGAAACTTTAGAAGTGTACTTTCATACTTTTCACCAGGAAAATTTACACATTAGCAGCACATCAACTAGAAAATCGCAACTAATTTTAATAACAGGGATCGCTGTTCAATCCGATTCACCTAAAATTATAATTTTTCGTAAGGGGTAGTTGCTATATGCAAGTTATTTGTCTACGACTACCGAAAATAATTGACTTTGAAACGCAATATACTGAATTCCAAGTTTTAGCGTGCACTCTCACTTTGGAGGTGAAAGCTACTTATTTGATTGTCATTCCTTTTCTAACTTTAATTTCTCTATTATTTAATATTATTGTCTGGTAGAGAATCCTTTATGCATTCGGTGATGCTTTATTTGCACAATTTTAATAATTACATTTCTCTCGATATGATCCAAAAGTTTTATTACTTGTCATTGCGATTACTAACCATATATTGTTTACGCCCGCTTCGTTCTTAGAGGGGATGGGATGTACAAGCGGGCCCTAAATCTTTCTGAAAGATTACAGCCTTTCTCCTTGTCGAACAATACTCGTGAATGGGGCCCCGTCGCGAAACGATGATGGCCGTCTACAATAACAACAGCTCTTTTGTGCGGTTCGAAAGTGTGCGCTTCTTCGTCCTTTTCTCTTTGGGTAGGAACGACAATGAGAGGAACTGCTTGCAGACCTTTAATAATAACATGAAAAGATTAAAGAGGAATCAACAAGCTTATATAAATCATTGGTCCATAAATCTTCAGGGTACTCCGTTGACTGCGTCGAGACTCCTGTGCGGGGATCTCAAAACACGAATGCATTTCTGCGCTGGCTTTAACAGCAATATAAAGGCTATATTTATCTCCAATTTTTTCCAATAATTAGCAGCGTAATGCAATTAGATTTAACCATCTAATAAAAATCACAAGAAAAATATATTTAAGTAAAATTATTTAATCAAGATAACAATAAGCTATAAAATAATACAACAGCTAAATTAATAATGTAAAACTGAATAAGAAATCAACCTCAATATTAAATTATTAATAAAATTCACTTACACTTTCAACAATTTTTTCACTTTCTTTCAAACACAAATACAACCATATCTACTAATAAAGCAAAAGACATGCAACACAGTTACATAAACAAACCCAACAAGAAGGAAACTTACTCTTTCTATAACCAGGGAAGACCTAGGAACGGATGCTGACACTGGAATCAAAATAGAACAACTTGTTCAAGGAAGAGATTTTGGGAAACAATGAAGGCGTCTCATAGCACAATAATCCTTATAGGCTGACGTGCTGGAGGTCGTTCAAACCCCGTTAAACCCTCCGTCTTCCATCCATCCGTCCGTCTGTCAGTCAGTCTGTCTGTCTACAGATACTTAAATAACAAATACCTAATACATTTTAACCATGCTTGCCTCCTAAACCCAAGATCGCGGGTACAAACCAGGCCAGGACCGATGGATTTTTTTCGGGCGTAAAAATCCTAAGTATGGCTTCGTTCGGAAGGGAAGTAAAACCGTGGATCTCATGTACATTTATGGCACAAAAAAGAACCTCAAGCCTGAAAAAAGTCTGAGCAAAATTTGTCGGCCCTTTTATATCCTGAATAGAATGGAACGATGATGACCTGAGATGTTAAAGTACGTCCGTAAATAAAATAAAACCAATCATTCCTACTACATTTAAATGTAAATTAGTACAATATATAAGGAAAGTGTTCTAATTAAATAGATTGTGTTACATTGGAATTTCACTTCAATTTCCATATTCTATGTTGATTACTGGTAAATAGCAGTTAGAAATGCAGTCGCTACATAGGAACACAAATCACGTGCCCAAAATTTCCACATGGTTTCCAAAAATTAAAAAAAAAAATGCAGAAAATTGGCAAAAAATGGAATAGCTTACAGGCTTACATACATAAAGCTGAACGAGTGTGATTTAAAAGTGTTGTTAGGCCTTTGAAATTGTCTAAAACATATATATATATATATATATAGGCCAAAATGATTCACAGAGGTATATAACGTATTTATATGCAAATATTAAAAAAATAGAGCCTTTTGTCTTTTTGCCCCAAAACTCAATCCCAAGTTCCTTATCGGTAGTTTCTGTTTTGTGGATATGGCCGACCTAGACCACGCCGATCCCCATCTTCTTCTAACAATTTATGTATTTTGTGAGCCATTTTGGCTAGGGATGGGCGAGGTTACTAAGGCACAGGAGATCTGTGGTTAGAATTCTGCCAAACCCTGCTTTCTTATTAAGTTTTGTCCAGGTTTTTCTCAATGGCAAGTGTTGCATCAGCTATGATGCCATGGTTTTAAAAACGGGCATTAAACACTATTAAAAATGAAGTGTTCATTTTCTTCTTTTTCTCTTCTGCTCCATTACAACACTATATTTTATGATTATCTTTTTTCAATCATTTCACACGAGTAAACTGTGTATTTCAGTCTTCTTTCTTCAACCAGTATTCAATAACAACACCTTTATCTTTCACACCTAAGTTCTTACTCTTAACCCTTTATATTTTTCTTCAAATCAAGTTCTGTTGCTAATAATTTGCTTGCCTGTGACCACCTTTGATCATAATTTCATTACATTTAGTAAGACACTTTAGACCGGGGAACAATATATTTAAAAAGTGTCTTTAATACAGTGGTTTTCCTCCATTCCACTTAAAGAGTTTCCCCTCCCTCCTATACCTGTCTTCGGCTTCTTTAGTCCTTTGGCGGTCATGCTCCTCCTCACGCTATCTATCCATTGTCCGCTTGGTTTTCCTCTTTCCCTCCTGCCCCCTCCCCCTTTACCCAATCATCGTCATTTTTACTATCCATACTGGTCTGCTTTCTTGGATTGTATTGAGATTACCTTTTTCCATATTCACAATTCCCCTAATCCTCAAATTTCTAATTTTATTTAATTTAGCTAAAATAATCGTATCTGTAGTAACTAATGTGTTGGGTTGTTTTATACTTGAAGTTCGTGTTTCTGCCTCATATAACAAAAACTGCTGTACTAGTCCGCTATTAATGAGTGTTAAACACTTTTAAGACTTTCATAGTTGTTAACACAGAATTTAGCATGTTAATTACGTTCCTTTCTTCACTTCTTGTGTTTAACTTCTTAATTTTCAATTGCTTTAACATTTCTTCATTTTCTGCACCTACCGTTAAATATACTGTCTTCGTAAATGTATATTTATATTCGTCTATCAAGTTCTTCATTATGTATGATACCGCCACGGGTGGCCGAGGTCGTTAAGGCACGGACTCGTGAGCGGGAGGTCTGCGGTTCGAATCCCGCCAGGACCGTCCTCCCTGACTGGGGTTTTTTCCAGGTTTTCCTCAGTCTTCATAACTGGCAAATGCCGGGGAGGTACCTAAACTTAGGCCTGGAACGCTCCCTTCCTTAAAAAAAAATATCCTTTCCCAATTTATCATTTCATTTCATGTATCATCAGTGTCCACCGCCTGGGGTGCCTCAGTAGTAAAAACGGGCGTTAAACACTACTCAAAAAAAAAAAAAATTATGTATGATGTATGAAGCATCTTCAGTCCAAAGTAGTTGTCAGTTGATCAGCCACAAAAAGTAAATTATCTAAATATCATTCTTACTTACTGAAATTCCCAAATTTATTTTTGGTCCTTTCCTGTAAATCAAAGTCTATTGTACTTTGAATAGCAACGGTGAGATACAGGAGGCTTGCAATAATTCTTTTAAAATTGAAAGTGTTGAAACTTAACTTTTTTTTTTTTTTTTTTTTTTTTTTTGCCGTGATCATATGGTAAAATTATACTAATGACAGACAAAAATCAGGTCACTATAAATATAATTTGACCATTACACCACAGTCAAAAAGCCCGAAAAAACATGGTAGGATTCAAGAACCTATTTTTTTTAATAATGTTTGATTCTCGTTTTAACTACTTAGGCATTACAGACGATGACACTGATGATATATGAAATGATAAATGGGATTTTTTTTAAAGGAAGTGTTCCAGATTTAAGTTTAGGATACCCCATGGCATTTCCCATGTATGAGGACTGAGGAAAACCTGAAAAAAAAACCTCAGTTAGGGAGGACGGTCCTGGTGGGAATGGAACCCCAGACCACCCGCTCAGAGTCGGGGCCTTAACGACCTCGGCCACCCCTGGAGGCAAGAACCCAGCCGTGAAAGCCTACGTATCTGTATTAATACCGTCCGACTAATCTGACATCTGTGATTCGCATACTTCCTCTGGGCGCAACAGCCCCCATGTCCTCAGCCTCCGTATTGATACATCGTCGGCAAAGAGCATTATACCAGGGGGCATATGATCAGCATACGGACCCGTCAATATTACCCGGTTTTCTAGACCAAAGAACGCCGCCTCTCTATCACGCAACTCCCCAATTGTCTTCCGGAAGTGTTCCAGGCCGCCCTAAATTAGAAAATGTGTAAGCATGTAACGGAGATTGAATCCGGGGTCTTCCTGAGAGCAGCAAGCAACATTGACCACTAGATCAAGGAGGCGATCGTTATATACATGTGTTTTTATATTTATAGAAGTTTCTCTTGACATCGTTCATGATAACTTCCAGAGGGCGCTTTCTGCTTTTCTGTAAAGGAAGTCTTCACGTAAAAACGTGGTCTACGCTAGATCTCTCAAATTTCCTCTTTGTTATGATGCTGATCTTAACGTCCGTTGTCACTATTGAAGGCACTGATGTTAGGTGAATTGAAATGACAAATGACTAATGACAAATATTTTATTAAAGAAGAAAGTGCCTCCCCGGTATTTGCCATTTGTGAGGTCAGAGGACCTGGGAAAAAATTTCGGGAAAACGGATCTGGCGAGATTGTTATCGGCTTTTTATGGCGTAAATAAGAAGAACAAGTTGAACAGTTAACATATAGCAAAATATTTAATAAACAGAAATAAGGAGTAGACAAGCCGCAGTTTCTAACAGTAATATAATAAAATTATATTGATAAGTATATAGATACATCCAAATGTTACAGGATATATCACCTGACTCAAAGAGTGTCTTTGGACCAGCTTCATCCTCAATTCAGTTTGCCTGAGTGAAGTTTGTATCCGAACCTTTGAATGTTTTCTTTTAAATCAACGGTGACTGTCAGATACAGGCGCGCGAAGAGAAGTCCAAGAAATCACTTAGACCTAGAGAGGTGTTTTAGTACTAAGTGTAATGCAGTAGAGCTTCAATTATAGTTCCGTTCTTGCCTAAAGTGCTTCCCGACCTTTTCTTCACAAGCTTATGGTTGATGTAGATTTCGACGACAGTTATACCTTCATTAAACCTATTTTATTCCCTCTTTCTGAATACCTTAAAACAGTTCCCACGGCCCACCCCTACTGAAATACATATATGTTATAAACCTAATCATCACAATGTACATATTATGATATGTGAATCATGAGGTATAGCCTTAATGTGTTAATTATATGTCGTCAAAAGAGAAAGTTCCCCGGTGTAACTGTCTACGATAGCCGAGCCAGAAACGGGGCAGAGCCTAGAAGGAAATAAACCTCTATACAAAAAAAAAAAAAAAAAAAAAGTGTTATGCCATTTCTTAAAAGGCCTGCCGTTGGTGAGAGTTAATAGAGTTCAGGCTTTCGAATAGGTACAGGGAATGAACTACCCAGCCGTTTGCACAGTTAGCTTTGAACCAACCAATGTAAATAAACGTTTTAATATTTCAAATAGAAGCGGGTGGTATGCGTTGGTAGGAATTTGAACCAACCAATAGAATATGTATATTTTGAAATTTTAAAGCAAGGCGCGAGACTTGCTCTTGCTTATGTGATTCCCTTTAGCTTGGTGAAGTCAACGTTTAGTTAATTTGAATCGAATATATAAGGAGATGTTTGCTCCGCTGGGGTATCAGTTCAGAGGGCCAAATAGTCAGACAATCACATTCAGTTCGTCTTGTTGGAAGTCGTGACAGCTATATTTATACACGATATAGCCAAGTTCTATCGTACGCGGAACACCAGAGGACGCGAAAGATCTTGCGAATAACAAATTACCATATATATTATGTCGAACCGCATGATTATTAACACAGTTGATATCCTCTCCCAGTCCTGTTGAGCACGAGTCGTACTTCTTGACAGAGTGAAACAATTTAAATAATTATTTAGAACAATATTTTGATTTATGAACATTTATATTCAAATATGTAAAAATAAAACATTTTACCCTAATGTTGTACATATAACATATATGTTTCATTTAAAAAAAAAGTAACTTTGAGTTGAAAGCTTTTTTTTTTTTTTTTTTTTTTTTTTTTTTTTTTTTAATGGATTGTGCACACCCTCCCATTGTGTAAACTGCTTACTTGGGTATACCTCTGCGCAACTGGATTTTGCACACATTGTTTCATTTCGAAAACACTTAAGGTCGCAGAGTTAGGTGAGACACCCTAAATATGTTTAATTAACTATAACGTATAGTCAATGTACATTTTTTTGGCATAAAAAGCATAGCAATAGTAATAGTAATAGTATTAGTAATAATTTCTGGGGCTGGCGCAAACCAGCAATCTCTGCTCCTATGTACAGCAGATTTTAGAAAACACTCTGCAATGTGGGCCCCGCTGCCCGCAAAAACTGTTCCGCACTTTCAAATAAAAGGACTGAAAAATATAATTCATCTTGTTTTCAGTGCATGGGCAGTAGAATAAGTATTATCTGTTTGAACCTGTTACAGACTACCAAAGTGCATGACGTTATGAAGACGAAGATTAGTGTGAAATGCAAAAGAAGAGAAAACGCAGAAATTTGAAGCAACAACAATTCCAAAGAAATTAACTATTGAAAAGACGTTGAAATGTTTTTAAAAATAGCGCCTGTTTTCCTACGTTGGTGCAGTTAATTTTAATGACAGTTCAAAGACACCTGTGTATTCATTTATATTTGTAAATGTTTTCACCTTTATTTTGTAACGTGTCTGTAAAGTTGATAATAAAGAGCTAATTATGAAGATCAGTGTAGAGGCAGATGCAGGAGGATTGCGTGAAGCCAGGGGCTTTGAGTTTCTCGGTGGAGAAAACACCTTTTTTTTCTTTTGCTATCTCTGTCTTTCTCTTTCTCTCTGTTTCGACGTGGGTGGTCCTTATACGTACCTTTTCAGACACAGAAGGTGGCTTAGGTCATTGGGGTGGCAACCCAAACTATCATTTTCATCTCCACTTAAGGCAGTGAAAGACCGTTCTCTAAACCTCAGTTCTTTTAACGAGAGAGTTGGCCTACCTTCATTTTTTTTTTTGTAGTAACACTAGTTTGTTTCTGTACTATTGAAATGTGCTGTGACTAAGGGAAGTCAAACAACTACTCCAGATATTCGTTTGTCTGTCCCCCCCCCCCATTCGATGATAAGTTCGAAAATTGCGGTTTTAATTAATGCAACACATATCATTCCAAGAGGTACATTATTTGAGAATTTAAGAAGTTAACAGCATTTTGATTTCTTAGCATAAAATGCCTGAAAAGTATAAACACCGCTTGCACAGTTTCAGGTCCAAATGAAGGCTTCCTGAAATTTATCCAGTATATGGAGGGATGTGTTGGTTGTCGTAAGTTTAAACGTGTAAGAACACCTGTAAAGATGAGCACGGTAGTGGTTATTGTGGCAACAAAGGAAAACATAAAAGGTGCATGATTTGTGTTGCAAGATCGATGAATAACTGCAACAGTGTAGTAGAGAAAACGGGTGTCTCATACCATGGTATATGTATATATATAATATATATACATATACATATATGTACAATATATATGTAGTTAAAATATATATACATATATATACAATATATATATATGTAGTTAAATTATATATATATATATATAATTTTAACTACAGAATTAGCGATAAAAACTGAACTACAAGGTGGTACCTCGAATTCAGAGGCTCAGAGTAAATCTTTTTTTTAGAGAGACACTTAAAATTTTTTCGGGCGCACAGATAAATTTGATAGTTTTATGACTCAGTATGTGTCATGCGTCCAACACAATGGGGTGATAATGCTATTTTTGAGGGGGTTATTCTGATGACTTATTCGCAGAGAGAAGTCACAGATTATTACACATTATACATACTGAATTTCAAAATTACGAGATACAAGTAAAAACATGCGAAAGTTGAGACAAGCTCTGTCTTCAGGATAATGCTTCAAGTCACAAGTCTATGTTCAAATTGCTATGATTGACAAAGCAGTTTTGAGTTTTTGAGCGAGCTGCAGAAATATTAAGAATATTACGGAGAGCAGTCAAAATACAAGTATTTAGATTAACTAGAAATAAATCAGGGACTAACTCTCATAATAAGGACAGCAAATATATTTTACCATTAATATCTAACATCTCATCTATAATTAACAGACCAAAGCGATTACAATACAAAAGCATTCACCAGAGGATTCGATGAACACATATGCATCCAAACCAACGATTCACTTAAATCCAAGTTTATAGCACATCTAAAGGGAAACCATAATTTAAGGGTAGAAAAGACAATAATTTAAAAATGGTTTAAAAAGTCCAAAGTTTAAATAAGTTTTATGGGCATATTAATTAAAAAGATAATTGCAAGTACTTTAAATACTAAAAATAATTTCAATAACTAACAAGAAAGTCCATGCTTTCAATAAAATGCTAGAAAACAGATTTGATCTTACTGAAAAGTTTACAATTTTTTTTTTATTTTTGCCATTTTAACAATTTGTTACTCATAAGTTTAACAATTTTTTTAGCCCTTTTAGTAGAATGAAAGGAGTCTGCTCTAAAATCGAGCAACAAAAGAAAGAAGCAATTAGTATTTTCGACGTTTCTACGCAAACTAATTCACAAAATGAAATTTCGTAGGGAATATACATACATAAACACATTCAAGGCTTAGGGAACATAGTTATCTTAGAGAATATAAGGGAATATTTTGAGTCCCCCCTCCCCGTTCTTTCTATATGCAAGAGTGAAATGATGTATAATTTGTGGCTGTGAAAGGAACCTGTAACGTTAATTTCATAATGGTAAATTATTTTTAAGGTTGCTGTTTACCTTTGCCTCTCGCCAGAAAAACGCTGAAACTTTAAAGCTCCCGATTAACTATAAAAGACGTAAAAACTAGGCAGGCAACCCATGAAGTATCTTACATATTCTGTTTTCAAAACTAGGCTTGGTTCGACAATGTTTACTTATATTTAGGGACTTTAGTATTCGTGGTTGGCCTGAATTACGTTTTCTGAAACGAGAATGATAAGGGCGTGGTGAGAAAAAATAGGGTATGCGCTGTATTCAAGAAAGTGTTTAATTCTTTAGCATTATCAGAAAAAGGGAACTGAAAACTAAATGGGTAAAAAAGTTGCCTTCCATAGCTGGTTCATAAGGCAGTGAGTGAAGTATGGTAAAATAATATTCTGTGATGCATGCAGCAAGCATGTTAGTTGGATCTTAGATGCACTTAATTTTACATAAAATAATGTCCAACATTTAAAAAAACAGATGCGATTCTAACATTGTCTTATTATTTATTCCTTTTTTTTTAATCAAAATGCGAAAGGAAGTCAGTACCATTTTATTGAACCATTGAATTGGAGTGGACCATAAAGGCTTCAATATTATTTGGTATACTATTATAGACATTCTAAATTTAAGAGAATATTGTTTGCATATAAAGAAATGTTTGGGATTTTTAGGGAATATTTATATGAATATTTCCTAGGATTTTCGAAAATAAAATTCTCACCCTTAATTATAAGTAATCCGTATTTTGTATGTTTTTCTGACTTTGTTGGTGCTTAGAATAAGTTCCACAACAACATATGCATCTGTGAAATAAATTAAATACTACGCAGCGATACAGAAATATGTTTCCTTTTCCGGCGATATGAAAGGGAGAATGGGCTGCCATTTGGAAATGTTAGCGAAGTCCTGTTCTAAGTGTTTTCTCATAACTCTTCACTTGTTTTTGATTTACTTAAGAATTTTTTTTTATGGATTGTTTTTAATCGGGTGCTAAAATTCTGTACTATCATTAAATGAAATTTTACATTAAATCTACAATAGTGCACTTTAACTTTTACTTTAAAGAACATTTTTAACCTAATTTTAAACGTATATGTCATGCAATACGTTTAAAATTATTCAAGTAATGTTACAAGAGGATCCATAAATTTACGAACGTAGTGACTCAGGAAAAATCAGACCCTCAAGTGATATTTATTAGGATTATTTCAGGAATTAAATAAGAATTTAAATATAAATCCTCTAAACTTAGCTTACAAAATTATAATAATTGTATATTTATATTTAACCTTTTCAAGTGATCTTGCGACAGAAGAAGAAGAAGAAGAAGAAGAAGAAGAAGAAGAAGAAGAAGAAGACAAATGTGGTTGCGTGATAAAACGGATTTGATAATTTTTAATTTGATAATTTCACTGCGTAATCCGGCTGTGATTGGTCAAAATTCAAAATTTTGTTTCGTTTCAGTCGAACACCAGTCCCAGACATTGATCCCAAACGGCGCCTTATGTGGGAAGATGACCCTGTACAACCTTGGATAAGGTCGTTGTTTCAACGTGCGCGGCCTACCACAACGTCCTACGCTGGTCCACATCAGCTGGTGCTCCACCAATCACAGCCCTCGTACATCTCACGCTTCCTAAAACACTGACCACTCCAGGCAATCCTCAAGCCCTTTTGTTGCTCCAGTCGTAAACAAAATTCACATGCACCTTTAACATTCACACCCACGGTCTAGCACATCGTCATCATAGTCTCATCTCGCAATTAATCTGCAAGCGCTCCATGTATGTCCCAAAATTCCGAGCAATTTAACATTTTGTTAAGAAAGGCGGAACAAGCTTGATTTTTAAAACCTCCAGCTGGGTAGTGACGTTTGCCTTTGACTGTAACGTCAATTTTGTAGATTACAATAAAACTATATCAAAAAGTAACACTAGAAAACATTTTAATTAATGACACGTTTAATTCAGTTCCTGAATTAGCAATGGAATTCCTTATTGGATATAGATAAAAAAATTAAAACAATAAACCTACTGTTGCTTATATAGTTTTTGGTAAGTGGAATGTTAGTTGGCTTTCTCCAAATTGCTAAGATCTCAATTTCTTTAGATGGCGCGCTGTAAAAGTTTTAGATGCGCACGTATAGTCACTTGTTGGTGACGATCGTGTACACAAACTAGTGTTAACATTTTCTAAAAAATGAATAAAACTGAAATAAAGTTGTGATAAAATATTCGTTTTGAAGAGTTTAAGCCCAACAGAAAGACACAAGGAGTTACATTCCAATATAAAGGATTCTTCCCTTTCATTTTCGTAGGTTAAAAAACGGGCTGCTGAATTTAAAGCAGTATCGTACATCCATTCAATTTTTTTTTAATTTGTTTTATTTACGGACGCTCTTTAACATCTCAGGTTATCAGCGTCCCATTCAAATCAGGGCGTGAAACGGCCGACAAATTTTATTCAGATGCCTCTTTTTTCAGGCTTGAGGTTCTTTATCGTGTCGCAAATTTACGACACGGAATCCACGACTTTACTTCCCTTCCGAAGGAAGCCATACTTTTTTACACCCGAAAATACCCATCGGTCCTGGCCAGGATCTAACCCGGGATCTTGGATTTAGAAGGCAAGCATGGTTACCACTACACCACCAGGACCGACTTCCATTCAAGACGATGAGCGCTCAGAGCGTCCCAAAACTGGTACGATCGACGAGATTGTGACAAAAATTCACATTGCCGTACTCAACGATAGTCGAATGAAGGTACGCGAGTTAGCTGACATTGCAAAACCTCGAAGGGTAGTGCCCACTAAATTTTACTCGAAGTTTTGGATATGAGCAAAGTTTTCGCTCGACGGGTGCAAAGTTTTGTTAACAACAGACCAAAAATGCATTCGAATGAACATGTCGCAAGAGTGTTTCGTATTGTTTAAACACATTTCCGACGTTTCACAACAGTAGATAAAACATGGATTCATCACTACACACCAGAGACGACGGAGCAGTTCAAACAGTGGGTGGCAACATGTGAAAGTGCACCAAAGAAAGCAAAAAACGGTTCCATCTGCAGGAAAAGTCGAAATAACTTCCCATCGGCAAAATCAATTTCCTTAGATGGGGATCCTGCATAAACTAACCCTGATAGTGAGATTACCTAAAAGTTGAGCTATAAGTGTCTATTCGAAAGTTTCGAGTCACCTCTTGAGAATAAAATCTCTGTAAGGGCCTTAGGACCTTAGAGGTTCTTATGGTATAGAAACGCAGATAAGAAAAGCTCGCGGTTGTAGTCGAATAGAACAGTTGCTGAGATAGTTAAAGTATCGACATGATATCGGCCGTGATTTTTTTTATTTATTCCGATTTGAAAAAGGTAGCCCTTTTTCATCGTCGTCATTTTCTGAATTGCTTCCTCTTTGGAAGCTCCAAGTTTCTGGCAAACCTTGACATAGTACCGCTGCTCCAATGTTCCGTCATGAAATGAATGCATTCATAGAGCAATAAATGCACCTCACATATGGAACCGAATAATGCATCCGAAATTGCCACTTAAAACTATGGATGGTTTCTCTACTACTGTATTCAATTTTGCGTTCCTTTAGTCATCTTAGAAAATGGTTGGTATGGTCTTGCTTACTTTGAACAGAGTAAAGACATTTATAAAGAATTTCAGGAAACCGATTTTGTACTGATGTTTGTTTTGTAGGATGTAATCCCAAATATTTTACGAGAAAGTTGCAGAAATTAGGGTTCTAAGGGAGAATATGAGAAAGCTTCTGCAGACTCTTTTTTCACGTTATTACAGAGAAGCATGCTACATGAAACTCGAACTATACTGTTTCTTCCTGTCACCCAGCTGCAAAACAAATTCTGGGAAAACTCTGCGAAACTAGATCTCACGAATGGAGCGCGAGAAAGAAGAGGAAAGTTCAGTCCATGGCGAATCAATTACTCTGCCCCAACAATGCTAAAGTAGATGGTGTGGCATTAATGCCACGGTCTGAACGCAGTTTGGTATTTACTTGTTTAACCTGAAGTAGATTTGAAGCAGAAAAGAAGCGGATTCTTTTGACAAGATAATATACATATTTCAGCGTCTCTTGCCTTCTTGTAGATGTGACAAAGCTCTATAGTTTCCTCTGGAATCTCCCTGTTGGTCTCGTCTTAAATTCCTGATGGTGTAAAAGGTTTTTCAAGCAAGTGGCAGCACATTTAGTCATTATACAGACAACAGACGTTAAATGAATAAACAGACTTTGGTTCTATGACAAATATGCACAATTTGAAAATTATGGCTAACATCAAAAAACTGATTTGAAAAGTTAAATTGTGTTATATAAAACATTAATTCCAGCGGGGTTCTTGAGACAAAAGCAAATAATTTATCAGGAATTTCTGAATTTTTATGTTTTGTAGATATCTAAATTAAGTTTTCTGCACTTATTCAAAACTGTATACAACCTGATATGCTCTCGGCGCACAAGATGGTCAATTTATGTCCCAGCAAAGGAAACAAGAAATTAAAAACACATTTCTACCCTGAACAATAAAAAAAATTATCTTAATAGCCGATAAAACGAACAAGGAGCTGAAATTTGGAATTTTATATCGTGTTTATATAAAGAAAATTAAGAAGAGCACAATATCATAGGGTTCTAGAGTAAAAAACAAATAATTTATCAGAAATTTCTGAAAGTTTGCATTTTATAGGTGTCTGAACTTACTTTTCCGTACATAATCTGTGCAACCTGACAGGTCTCAGCCATATATATGCCACAGCGAAAGGATGAAGAAATTAAGACACATTTATGTTTGAACAATAGAAGAGTTAGTCCTATGAGCCGAAAAAATGAACAAGAAGTTGGAGAACTATAGTTGCACATTTTCTTGAAGGAAATTGTGATTGCGATGCTTTTACTATGGCGCAAGATGATTGAGACTGACTTAAGTAAAGGAAAACGCTCAGGATTCATTATGATATACGTCGATAGCATAGCACAATAGATTTACGGATAGAAAGCGAAAACCCACAACGTCCTCTGATGACATCACCAGAAAGTGACAACGGGGCAGTACAATTAACTTAGATCAAGTCCATATCTTATATTACATAAAAGAACTTGCAGATCCACTCTCTGAGATAACGTCCTATCCCCTATCTACTTAATATTTTCCTTTTTTTGCTTGCTTCCTTCTTTCTTTCGTTCTTGTTTTCTTTCTCACAGCTTCTTCCTCTCTCTTTCTATCTTTCCCGTTTTCTTTTGTTCATTCATTCATTCATATTCATTCTTATTTTCTTTTTTCAATTTTCCTACCTTTTTTCTTCCTTCTCATTTCCTCTATTTCTCTTCTTCCTTTCTAATTTTCTTTCAATTCTCTCCCTTTCTTCTTTTTGTTTTTATTCTTTTCTTTTTTCTTCTTTCTTTCCTTTTTATTTACTTTACTTCATTTATTATTTTTTTCCTCATTTTCTCTTTCTTTTATCCAACCGATAAAGTCAAACGTAATGTCTGAGGCTCATCTTAGAGGGATTCCAGGATCGATTCCGGTATTATCGTTAAGAAGCAATAAAAACTAAATAGTTTGTTTCAAAAGTAGTAACGATATAAGCAAAGATATATATCTTGGTCTAGCTTCTTGCCATTGAAGAACTCCAGTAGTTCGAAATATAGCAATTTCAAGTGTGACTTTATCTAAGTGTTTTATCCTTATCTACTTTTATTATTACTGTTAATTTGTTTCATTGTTAGTAGTGTTATTTAATTTTTATTTTCATTTATATATATATATATTGCCTGCAGGAGTCTTAAGCTGACATAAAACAGAAAAACAACTCTTCTATTGTTTCTTTAAACATTGATTTAAGCCAATAACAAAATTACATGTACATTTAAGGACTGCCAAAATAAGATGGGAATAATTGCCATGAAAATATAAATATCAAAAATAAAAACTAAGAGTATGTTCGATATGTTGTGGCTTTTTTTTTTTTTATTTTTTGTTTTTCTTTTCCTCTTTCTGCATAAATTCGTCACTAATAATGGGGAACACTGTTGGTTTGATAGTTTCACGGCCTTACAGCAATTCTCCTCAAAATGTTTTGTATAAATTCAATTTTTCCTATTCAAATAATCCTTGCAAATATGCAATAAATTTTATCGTTGATAACTTGCATAAACAAAGCTTTTTAAATTTTTTTCATTAAATTTTTAAACAGTATTTACTTACAAAATAATGATATAAAAATTGCAAACCTGGGTGTCACTACAGTTAATTACAAACGAACATACTCATTCGTTTTAGCACTAGTGTTGATTTATATTGATTAAAAACTTTTAAAAAATGAAGAAATGGCTTAAACACAGAGTGAATATGCCAGTGCTGCAAAATGTATGTCTCCCAGTTCTCAGGATAAGGGAAAGAAGTTAATAAGCAACTGCAGATGTTGAGATACCAAAGTGGCGCGCTATATAATACTGTGGGTTACACGGTAGCGATGCTAATTAGTTGCGTGGTCCCGGCGTCCCACTCTTGTTTGTACTGCTAGTAGGTTATCGCACGCCTGTCACACACAACATGTAGGCTGCTGTCAATGTTTAACCTGGAATGCCTGGTGACGTAACCTGAGAAGATTGAGTGCCGACATTCCTTCTCTTGTGCAAATATTTTAGATGATGTTATTTTGTTTGCTATTTAAATATATCATTAACAGTTACTGTTAAATAATTCCAAATTATTCCCTAATCCAGAATGCCGTTTAAAGTATGTGAATTTATGGAGAAGAAGAAATGATTAGACAGCGGACATTGTCTCCCAAGTACAGCATTACACAAAAACGCTTACATGTGTATCATCTATTCAAATACTTAAGGGGTCCATTCTATTTCTGCATTATTTTAACAGTGGACAGTTTGCATTGCATGGTTTAGTTAGTGCTGGTGATTAGTTTCACATAGATATTCATTTAATGATACTTTTTTTAATTAAGCCACTTGTCCCATTCAGGGCTAGGGCCTCCGCAAGCGGGGGCTCATTGCTTTCTCACATGGTGAGCTAGTCCATATGAGCTATTGTCCCTATGATTTGTTAAGTGTATAATGTTTCTTATTTTACAAGTTTAACACAATTTAACTAGCAGGTTTAAGTGCTGAGTCCATTAAGTTTTTGTATTATAAGTTTATCTCTTTCACTATTGGCTTCAGTTCTCTGCTTTCTGCAGCTCTGTTCCTAGGCTCTTCCAGATACTGCGGTTCCGACTGCTTTCCTGAAGGAGTCTGCTCACCTCGTTCTCGGTCTGCCTCTTCATCTCCTACCGATACGTAGATTCCATGTGGTAGCTCTATGTCCCCATCTGCTGCTTGGTAGCCTTGCTACACGTGCGCCCCATTTCCACATCAGGTTGTTTGCACTTTGAGCCACGTAGTTTAGTCCCCATGCCTTTCTTAATTCCACAGATGATATTTTATCCTTGAAGGATATCCCTAGTACTTTCCGCTCCGTTTTACGTTGGCAGATGCTAATGTTATTATTTTCTATTTCGTTAGGCTCCAAGTTTGACATCCATATAACATCGTTAGGAATATGCATGAGTCCAGCACGTCTAACCTCAGCTTTCGGCTCAAAGTGGTGTCCTTCAGATAGATACAAATAATAAATGTACCACAACAACGAAGGACAGGAAAAACCATACACAGTGAAGCAAGAGAAATAGTGAAAAAAGTGATCGCTGCATGTGATGAGAAGTCAAGGCTAGGTAAGCTAGAACTCACATTAAAAGAGTCGAACTTACGTGTATATCGGTGTTCCCTTGAGATCAATTACCAAGGTAAGAAGAGAAGGGGTTGAAGCGGCCCAGTATTCTCTATCTACTCAAGAAAAACATAGAAATAGGCCGGGAGTATACGAAAGTAATTTGAATGAGTTTGACAAGAATGTGATACGCTGCTGCATAGACGAGTTGTTTAGTGAGAAAGGAAGTTCGTACATGTCCAAAAATTTTATGTGCGATTTGAGAAAGATTTGAAATGTACTATCTGAGAACAGTTCTTAAAGAAATGGGACTACAATAGAAAGGATGCACTGACTAAGCCGAGATCAGGTAACCGTCTCATCGTCGTCCATACAGGCAGGATTCGAAATGGGGTTTTTAAAGAATTCATTATTTTCTCAAGCAGGCAAAAGCTCAGGAGATTTTATCATCAAATAAATTTCAGAAACTTTGAGCTTTGGATTAACAATCAGCTTCTTCCCAACCTGCCAGAGAAGTGTTGTTGCTATGGATAATGCTCCCTGCCGCAACGTGCGAGAAAACAAACCCATCTTGGGTGTAAAACAACAACATTCCTTGTTTAGCCATAAACGCCAGAAGTGTTTCGTACTAAGTGTTAACATTACATAACCGCGATACATTAAGATTGCCCTCTTTGCATGAGTGAACTGACTCTTGCTATGAGAGAAAAATGTTAGTGGAGAAATGAATAAGCAAGCGTTGCTGAAAAATACATTTTCTTCCTTCGCTCCTAAAGACTGGGTAAATTGAATGCAGATTTATAGATTTATAATTTGTTATTGTTTGAAGGGTGTTAAAATTTAGTTCAGTTAAGGCAACCATATGAAAATAGCAGAGAAACAATTTTGGGAAAAGAAGGGCTACTTGGGGAGGAAGCCATCGAGGGTTTCGTTTCTTTGAGAGGAGAAACAGCGGCTCAAGTGACTCCAGTGAGGAAAATGCAGACTTCTCTCATCTTTCCGCTCCTTTACCTGACAGCAGACAAGCACAGCTGATAGAAATTTCCGAAAGTGAGTACCCAAATATATTTTATTAATTCGTTATTAAGTTAAAGCATTTTAACCCTTAAGTACTATGGAGGTTTTGAGAGACCAATACACTTTTTATGCTTTATAATAGTTGTTTCTCTTAGACCATTTACTATAAATTCATAGGTATTTCTACAATAGCTAATGAGATGCATTTTATGAAAATATAAAATTATGTAATGTATTTAATAAATGAGAACGTAAAAAATAACAAAAAATTGCAGTATTTCTACACTTTTTGTTCACAGCATATAATCATTAAGTACGTTTCTGATATTTTAGATTCTGAAATATTCATTAAAATAAGTGTTCACATTATGCAGTCTTAGTTTGCAGATATACTTCAAAGTTGTACTAGTAATTGTTGTATTAAATTGTTATAAACGTGAAGAAAATGACTTATACTTCCGGAATATTGCCCTTATTGGAAATTAATACAGAAATGTAACAAAATAAACATTTTAGCTCCCAGAAGAAAATAACTCATTTTCTCCTAGCACAGCACTATGAATTTAGTTTCTATGTTCTTGTAAGCACTTCAAACACATTTTTTGGAGCACTCCAAGCAAATTTTAAGACCATATCGCTGACAAGGATATCTTGTTTTCTTCTTCAGATGCGGAGGGCAAAACGTGCAAGTTTTTTTCTTTTCTCAAAATACTCTTCTTGTTGGATTTCAAACTCGCCTACTTGCAGCATCCGTCTGATGGAAAAACTCAGCTCTCGCGGTGTAAAGGCTGCGTTGCTATGGATCCCAGTGAGACTCCTTGCAAGAGTTTTCATACAATCTAATGTCGTCATAACTTGAATTCCTTAATTCTGCCGTATTCCACTGTCTGATCATCCACCGCGTGAAGTTGATTCCCATCTGCTTCCGCTTATAAGGATGGTTATGATCACTTACTATTTCGAAGTCAGAAACACCACTGTCGATAAGTTCTTCAGCAATTAGTTTTAGTTTTTCTTCAAAATTAGCATCTGTGAAACGTAATATGTCCGGCCTATTCTGACATGTTTAAATGTAAATTGTAAATCACAGCGAAAGAAATACATCCACGGAGTGCATAGTAACAACAAAAAGACAAACGCAACTACTGTGTTACGTCTGTGTGACATCTCGCCGCTATCAATAATGAATGTTTTAAGGAAACCAAGCTAACGTTGTGTGGTCATGACAGCTGGCACCTAATGTGGAAGTTATGTGGAAGGGTCCACTTCCTGCTTGAGGAATGAGAGATACACAAAATAAAGTTAAGGGTTAGCACATTAACTTAAAACCTTAAGGGTCAATATTTTCTAAACGCATTTTAGCACAGGCTGCTAAACATGTTCATGAAACGTGCTCTACCTATGAAAAATGCGCTCTTCTGACACGATTGCGTTATCAGCACATTCCTCTGATTAGCCATCTCTCCAGCTCCCAGCAAAGCTCACAAAGCTCATCTAAGGATACAAAAACACAAAATATGGATTCCTAGAAATTCAAGAAGAGCTTTGTTGAAGAGACCTGGAAGAGCAATGTCAATTGCCGCAGCTTGCTCTATGTAGGCAAATTTGTTCAAGTTTTCTTGCGTTTAACTCAAAATATTTGGGCTTATTAATTACGAGTTTTATAAGTAACAAGGCTCGCGTACTAATAAAGAGTAACGGCAACATTTGTATGATAATTTCTGGTGTTTGCACTTGGTGACTTTATTTCCAGTTTCTCATTGCATTAGATTACACTGGTCTATATAAAAAATATATTTTCTTGCTTTTTTTTCCCCCACCTGGATATATGTAATATGAATGCCCTGAATTCAAATATGTTTTCAGTTTTACTCTATCGGGCTAGGTTTTTAAACAAAATCATATCAAATGAAATAATGTATTTATACTTTTTACTCGTAGCTAATACAAAACTGTTATTGTATGTTTCATTTTAACTTAAATATTAATAAACATATTGAAAAAAGAGCCCTGTGTGTAAATAATTATGAATTTCCAAACTTTTTTCACTATTGGTGAGAAGAAAACTTTTTTTTTTAACAAGAACTTGTATATCTTTCCCTTTTCAAACACCTACATTATCAGTCATCATTGACACATCCCAATGGCCTTCATAGTGGTTTCCATTGTTTTAAAGTGTTTATGAAACCGCTCACTTTGTTCTTACTTATATCAAGATTCGCAGAGAAGTAATCAATATGACTGTTGAGAAAATGCACTTTAACACCCTAGATTTCTAAAATGTTGTAACAGTTCCTCCATAATTTCTTTATAATTCTCAAATTTCTTGTTTCCAAGAAAGTTTTCTGTCACTTTTTGTATGCCAATTATGCTTCCTTCTCTAACTAGGATATCGACTGAGAAAGGCCTCATCTTGCATATATAAGTTCACGAATCTGAGGTCCGTAGAAAATACCTGCTGCTATCTTTGCTTCAGTTTTCTGTGGGAATTTTGTAACAAGGAAGCTGAAACAATCACTATCCTTATTGAGGACAGTAACAAATTGCTTCATCAGGCCTAATTTATTATGGAGTGGTGGAAGGACATTAGAAGGAGAAACCAATGGTTCATACTTGACATTTTTTTCTCTAGGAACTAAGTTGCTCCTTTGTGACCAGTTGTCTCTGGTTCAATGCTCTGGTTTAGCCCTACTGTCCCATTCACACGGTGAACAATTTATTATCTTGTTTAAATCTCAGAATATTCATTTTATGTATCTGTTCAATGAACAAAAATATAAAACCTTATTTTCTATAATGCCAATTTTTGAAAAACTGTAACCCGATGAAACAAAACTAAAGTTGGTTTGAGAGATGTAATCAATCAGAAAATATAAATAGTTTTTATTCAGTAAAAATTGTGTATACCAATGCTATTAAAGGTAGATTTGTAAACTTATATTGTGCCCTATTACCTCATTATTTTTATCTCTAACAAGATGTTTCAGTCATTAAGAAGTCCCATGGAGAATTTTCCATTGTATTTTGTGAGTTGACCTAGAGAGTGACATTCCCACAATTTTTTACAAAATAGCTTCCCAGTCGAACTTTAGCTGAAAATAAATAACTGAAAGGGGAAAAAAAAAAAAAAAAAAAAAAAAAAAAAGGAATGCGGAACTTTTCAGTGGCTCACAAGCATTTATTTAGTTATTATTTATGTTGTGTTTCATTTGTTGTCACTTGACTAATTGGTCTTCTCGATGTCTTAAGACCGTGGACTAAATACTATAGGTGTAAGTCTGTAGGAATGAATGAAATGAAATTAATTAATGATGGCGCAAATGAGGTCGGAACCCTTGGGGCCTTTAAGTTCATCATCCACCATTCTCAGAGCGAGAAAAACTTCGGGGGGGGGGGGGGACTTCTCCAGACAGCTTGACCTGGCCCAGACTCGCACCCATGACCTGAAGATTATACCACTATACCACAGTCAGGATGTACAAGTATTTGTAAGCTACAAAGAACGGAGCCAGACTTTGCGGCCCACGCTGATGTCAATCGTCTGCAATCAAAGACTGAGCAACTGGAAACATTACACCTTGTCCCCTATGGACACACAGTTCCTAATACCCAGTATGACGGGAGCTGTTTACCCGTGAAATAGATTCTAAAGAAGCAGTCATTGTAAAGAGCGTTGGAGCACGTGGAGGCGAGCATGACAGCGATGAGTCACTTTCAGGGCGGGGTCATCTTCGCCAACTAAAGCATTAGGTGCGTTCGCACGTGATTCACTCTTTACCGCTTACATGTTTGCGTAAATATTAACGATGACGACGGATGACGAAATATCGCAGCGAAATCTGAAGACGAAAACAAAGTGAAATTGGATATGACAATGTAAGCTTGGTAGGAAAAGAATGTTCTTAAACACAATAAGCGTTAAAATGCTTCAATTTAGAGGTGTGCAGCATTGAAGTCAGCATTTTTAATATACACACATAAAAATAATAAAATAAAATTAAAAAAGTTACTATTTTTACATTTAACATATGTAAATTTTAAATCTTTTTCTATATTTTTTAGTTACAAATCTGTGTCACACTCAGCAATATCATCGATTGCCGACAGAGAACTATTAGAAAACCTGTACATGTTTCGTAAGCGAAATGAAGATGTTGAGTGGTCTCTATTACTTTAAGCACCAGTGACAGAGAAGATCGGATCACAGTTTGTTACATTTGTTAAAACATTGCCTGAGTTATAAAGTAAAAGATAAAGCTTTTTCATTAATGTTGTATGATGTTAGTTAATAAGCTGTAACATATAAACCAGCTTCATAAGCTATTTTTGTATCAAAATTAGAAAAGTATATTAATAAAATAAAATAATATCCGGTCTAATGACTCTTAAATCAATATATATATATATATATATATATATATATATATACTTTTGACGTCACCGTATCGATGAAGATTATTTAATTGGTTTGTCTATTGTTATTGTTAGTGAAAATCAATTTACTGCAACCGAATTGTCATTAATACCTAGAAAATCTTGTTACACGTCCGAAGGGGCTACTAATTTTCACAATTGGGGTACTCAAAAATTCTTAGAAATTTAAAAGTAGTAAATAAGTAATAAGTAATGTTAACAATTGTGTATAGGTCGGAAGAACTTAACGCTCGTACAGGAGATTGCTGAAAGGATGAATTTACTGTCTCTAAGAAAAACTGAAGACATCTGTTCTGTGCTTGGTATACTGAAAATGTACACGATTTCAATACTTAGAAACATTCTGTCCCCCCCCCCAATGTAAATTTAGAATTTGTATCTATTTATCTACCTCTAGATATAGTGAGTTTCGGTTATGAATTTAACGTTGCTTCTGAAATTTAAAAAAAAAAAAAATAAAAACGAAAAAGTAATTTCGGAAAAAAATAGCATTTGCAATATAGCAAAAATATCATAGTTTTCTAAAAACAATATATACAGCGCTTCCTGTCCGAATCCCAAATAATATTGAAGTTTTAATGAAAATAAGCTGTTTCAGACATACTACACGCTCGAGTCAAATTCGTCCGAATTTTTCTGAACGGCCTTTAGAACTGTTAGACAAAATTCAATTCATTACCTCCATGGTCTAGCGGTTAGCGGAGTCCCGGGTTCGATTCCCTGTACTTGCTTAGGGGTTTTTTAAAGTTAGGTAGTGTGGAACGGGGTCTATCCAGTCTCTTGAGGACAATTGAAAAACTGCCTGATGGAGAGGTGGCGTTCTTCAGTCATTCTTCAATCACGAAAGCCACAAGTTAGGCGACCTGCGGGATGTTGGCATGCTGATCACATGCCCCCCCTGTAACACTGTCCTCTATTAATGAAGTCGTAATAACATTTAAGGTTGAAAGCTTATAGTTTGCATTAGAAAATGCTAAGCTATGGTCCCATTCAATTCAGGACGTGAAATGGCCGATTAATTTTGCTCAGATGCCTCTACTTTAGGCTTGAGGTACTTTTATGTGCCGTAAATGTACGACACGGGACTCACGACTTTACTTCCCTTCCGAAGGATTTAGGATTTTTACGCGCGAAAAAAATTCATCGATCCTGTCCGGGATTGAACCCGCGATCTTGGGTTTAGGAGGCGAGTATGGTTACCACTAGACCACCAGGACCGATTAAGCTATGGTCTATCCATTCTAAGTTTATAGTCAATAAAAGCATGTGGTGGAAATAATTTTGATTGGTTGATCAGCCTCTTTACTACAGTAGTAAAGTAGTAGTAGTGAAGTAACAGAGCTTATTAATATACTCGATTATTTGTATTTCAAATTATTTTTGTTACACATAACGTCAATAAATGGTTTCATTATACAGAATGATTTATATAGGACTAACACATTTCTTTCTTTAATTACCCGACTGGAAATTCATACAATGTCCTGAGTTTAACGTCAAATTAAGCGGGATATTTGCAAGTTTTAATTCTCTGTCACGAGATGTACAAATGTTTGATCCTTATTGTTAGCTTTTATGTTCGAAATTGTTTTCGATATTTTGTTCCAATAGTTGGGAAAATGCCGTACACATTAAATTAAAGGCTCTTCCTTGTGAAGCAATATGAATTAAATTACAGCTACATGAAGTGCATACCAGAGAGAAGTTGGTGTTCGTTATCCTTCCGAAAGAAACGCAATACTGGCACTGGTAAACAAATTGGAAACAACTGGATCTCTGGTGAGTAAAAAAGGCTAACATCGTACATTTAGACTGCCCATGGTTGTGTAGAAGCCACCCGTAATTTATCATTAAGATGTTTGTCGCAGGAGACCGGGTACACCTCTCAATGTGTCAGAGAACTGCGAAAAGTGCTCACCTAAAACCATATACGGTTACAGTTGTCCTTCAGGTGCAGGAAACAATTAGTGAAGTATAGCCGTTGGTATCAGGCGTTCATTGAGCAAAATCCTTGCACATTGTCCATCACATTGTTCACAGATGAAGCATGGGTTTTATGCGGCTGAGTGAACTCAGAACTCACGCTATTGGGCCGTTCAAAATACATGTCATTCATGAAACACGTATGCATTCAGTTAAAATCGGGGTTTGATGCACACTTGCCTCATAAACCCAAGATCGCGGGCTCAATCCCGGCCAGGTTCGATGAATTTTTTCGGGCGTAAAAATCCTAAATATGTCTTCTTTCGAAAGGGCAGTAAATCCGTGGGTTCCGAGTCGTAGATTTACGGCATGTAAAAGAACCTCAAGCCTGAGAGCAAAATGTATCACTCGTTGACCTGAGATGTTAAAGGATGTCCAGAAATAAACCAATGATATTTAAAAGAAAGTCACTTATCCTGCATTTTCATGCAATAAACATCGATGACTCTTTGATTAAAGTGTGAAATCTGCAGAATGAAAACTGGCTCTACAGAAAGTAATGTATACTTCTTACGGCCTGACACCATAGTTTAAGTTAAATGAATACTTGCACTTAGCCCCCCGGTTATTAAAATTTTTATTTTCAATTTTTTCTTCCAATGGTCTCAAAGAGAAAGGCTTAGCATACTGTTCATTTCCTTTACATTCAATTAACAATATAAAATTAAACATCTACTTCGTGAATTCATGCGAAACTTCACTAGCCTCCCATTCAGCAACCGTTTACTATTAACAAAATGATGATGATGATGATGATTATTATTATTGTTGTTATTATTATCGGTGTTTACATGACAGCATTGCTACTTCAATATAAATATAACTGTGTTGCTATTAATATACTTTTCACTATAATTGTCTACTTAATAGTATTTTATAATACTATTATAACACAACAATGTTTAAAACTCCAGGTACACTTTCCTAGAAGACGTTTCATAGACATAACGGTTGTTATGGGTAAGAGACTCCTAATTCCGTTTCTCTCACCTCCTCCGATAAAAATTCGGACACTGGTTTGCATCGTTACTGCAAACCAAAGCCCCTACATATAATAATCGGAAAATCAAATATCATGGGCAAGACAAAAATCTGCTACAGACATAGATTATTAGTTAACGTTTAAAAACACATTACACAAAAGTTATAGGAAATAAAATGTTGACATTTTAGGGGGTAACACAAAAAAGCACCCATTCTGGGCACAAACGAATCTAGAATCCTTGTTGCCTAAAATTACTGGATATTCGTCATAGAATTACGGATACAAGTAATCCAAAATTTGTGGTACCTAAAATGATCCTTTAAGTGTTCTTTATATACAGAAAAGTATGGAAGAAGAAAACATGTGACACATACACACTAATTAATACCTACGCCATGAAATTCGTAAAGGAAAACTAATCAATTTTAAATATCTTAACCTTGAATTGAAAAAAATGAGGTAAAACAAAGAAAATGCAAAACTTAAACTAACATTAAATGTATTACTATATACTGAACCAACTAAACCATTACTTCACACCTAATAACCCTTAGAAATGCACATTGCGATTTACCATTTGCCAGAGGGAATAATATTTAAGAGTTTTATAGAAATAATAGGAAATTTCCGTTTTAGGTTCCCTTGGCTGCTAAAAGCTGGGTCATCTATTTGCCTATTGAAATATTAGGAAGTTTAATGAATAAGCTCTAAAGTCTTTAATTATTCTAAACCTCTATTGAATGATAATAATGTAGCATCTAAAAACAAATACCACAGTAATTTTCTGTTTTTAATTTATGATTTATGGTTTAAGACGATATTTTACTTCCGAGAAAAATTAAACAAAAATCCACAAGGGCCAGTCATAGGTTGCTGATCAATATCTTGTGACGAAGGCGCTGAAAATAATGCCTGGATGCATCTGTTGCATTGCATGACCAACAAATAAAACTGAATGAATTCTGTGTCAGAAACATGGGAACAGGTCCAGTTTAAGTTGTGCTGGAATTTAATTAAGTAACTATAAATAAAATTATTCACATTTGTCAAGAGACGATTTGTGAATATGCCATTATAAACCAGAGACGAAACGTCAATCCATGGAATATCGATACAAAACTTGTTCTAAAATGCTTTCAAACCATAGGTTTCAGTTGGAAAACTCGTAGGGTCAAGGAAGAGTAGAAAGAGAAAATGAAATTTATTTCCAGGAACATGATGGCAAGCCACAAACAGCAGTTGAAATACTCAATCTCGCTGAACTACGACAGCCACTGTACAGTCCAGGCTGGAGCCCTGTACCCTTCTTTTCCCGAAACAAAGAATACCTGGTTGCAGAAACAGATGGTGAACTACAGATATCCGTGAATCGTTGGCAGAGGTTGTCTGGTAATTATGCCTGATGTGTACAAACGGTTAAAAAGCTCACTCTAAGGGCAGTTTCTTTTCTTTCAAGCAATTTGTTGCTTTCAGTTAACTTTGTGGTACTTTTTGGTACTGGAAATGTATCTAGTGGTTTATTTTGACATATTCACTTTGGTCTGAAAATACTTCTCAGTAACAACCCACCATATGGGGTACATATACCACTTATGCATTGAGACGTGTAGGCGTGATATCTGATCTGGCAGACGGTCAACATATAGAATATCTCGGCATCAGCACCTGTCACACACGATCTGACCTTATCTCTCGCGGTTTTCGGGTGGATGACAGGCAAAGGCCTTCCTCTTTCTCCTTTACATACACGTGCGCACATGCGTCGTGAATCCCTGAGAGTTGACGCAGGTCAGTATCTCATTGCCACTTTACAGAGCATAACAAAGACGACGTTTCAGAACTACGAATTAAATCTGTAGCTGTACACTCTTTAAAAACACTTCTATTGCGAATGCACAAAAGTCGATAAATGATTCTAGAGCCCTCAGTATGGTATCTAGGGGGCAGGCAGTTAGGGGGATTAATCTCTATGCCCCATTCCTTATCCATTTAATTTTTTTTATTATTCCATTTTCATGATTAAATTTTAGGTTTCAGATAATCCCCGGCTCGATTTCCCTGATTTTCAGGAAGTACTTTACTAATTTTATTTAAATAGTACATATGGAGTTTCGTTACGAAAAAGCAAATACAAGTGCCGCTAGAGTAAATTTTAAATGTTGGGTTTCAGGTAGACCCCCCCCCCACTCCTAATAGCCCGATTTTCCTCATTTTCAGAAACTATTTTTCTTATTTTATTTCAGTGGCATATGTTCAATTTCCTTTACAAAAAGTAAATTGCGACCACTAGAACGATTTTTAAATTTCGCTTTAACTCCCATTGGTTTTTCAGATACGCCACTGCCACTCCTAATGGTCCGATTGCCCTGTTTTTTCAGAAACTAATTTTATCATTTAAATATACCGAGTTTCGTTGAGCAAAAACTAAATTTTCGGCTGCTAGATAAATTTTTAATTTTTTTTTAAAAAAATCGCTTTAGGTTAACCCCCGTCCCATACGGCCCAATTTTGCTGGTTAACGAACTCGAGGAATCGTTTGTTAATTGATAGTCATATGCGGAGTTTCGTGGACATTTTAGCAGTACAATTTATATGGTATGGTCATTTAATGTAAATGGCTGAAGAAAGATTGCCAAACATGATATATAAATGGAATCCACTAAAAAGTCGGAAACGAGGAGGGGCACAACGTGGATGAAGGGCATCCAAAAGAATTGAAAATCAGACCCCTAAAAGAAGAACAATGCCTAGACGAGAACAGAAGATGCTGATACATTGCAAAAATGACTTAAAATAATTACTATCATTTTGGAACAGTCTCCAGTCGCTGGGAGCTAGATCTGAAGAGTATGCAGGATGTACCACTAGCTCGAACGCTATTTATCAGTTGTAAATATTGTTCTGAAGAAAGGGCTCGCCTTGCTGCAACTTTTTGCGATATTTTTTTATAAATGGTATATA
Source organism: Metallyticus violacea (assembly GCA_030762175.1). Taxonomy (NCBI): domain Eukaryota; kingdom Metazoa; phylum Arthropoda; class Insecta; order Mantodea; family Metallyticidae; genus Metallyticus; species Metallyticus violacea. Next base: position 48,964,404 of record CM060842.1, read on the forward strand.
ATTATTATAATAACAATCCAAATAAACAATAAAATGACACCCAAAATAGACATTGCGTGCTGAAAGTTACAACCTGAATTTTTTAAGCACTAAGGTGGGTTCGGTTTGTGGTAGACTAAATGTGTACGTTGAGTTACTTTATTTCGTTCAAAGATTGTGACAGTTGGTTGCAGGTCTTTTAAAAGTAAACAAATAAAAAAGATTAGCCTTTTGGTTAAAACGTAGAAAAGCCATTAAGAATAAACATATTAAGCAACTAAACCGATAAGTGGTTGTGGTTTCCTGAATTAGTCTAATAAGATGGAACAGGTGTTGTTAATAACTCTTGAAGCTCCTAGTACGTGACTCCACTATGAGGGTTATTGCCCTCATTGCCCTCAATCTGCAGAATTAGCTGAGAGCTATAAGGGTACCTCCCACATAGTACTACCGCCATGACACGTGGTGCTTGCCTGCTTTAGTCATGGAAAAAAAAAAAAAAAAACCCTTAGGGAAATAGGCACCAGTCATGTGCTTGAAATGTCAAGTATGAAAGCGTTGCCTTTGAATTGGTTGGATTGCTTAATAATAGCTACCGATCAATGAAATTAAATATGTAGAGATAAGATGGCATATGCATATGATCTTCAGATCTTCACGTACAAGATGTTTGAATTTAAGAGGAGTGTGAAAGGCCTATCCTTGAAATGTTAAATTTACCAACTTCAGTTCCAATTTTCTCAAAGACTATTAAAGCTAATGAACTGAAACTTTTACAGCATACAGATGCACATAATTGAACATTTCTGATTTATTTTTACTGCCATGACTCCGAAGCAAATTATAAATGATTTGTTTGCTTTTTTCTATTTTTTGCCAACTTTTTTTACGTTGTCACATTTTGTTCTAGTTTAACCTAATAGATCTACATGATCACAATAATATCACGAATAAGTCGTAAAAGGTTCAAAGTGAGACAGATCCTTAAATGAATAAACAAATTTTAAAATTTATTTACAGAAAAACTTTTTTGAGAGAAAAATCACCCAATACAACCTTTTCTATAATTCAAGACAAACCACAGTCATTTAGAGCAAATAGTTCCTGAGATATAGAATTTTAACTATACAAGTGCTGGCGAAAAAAAAAAGTAAATAAATAAACTGCTGCTGCTGTGACATAATTAACAAACAATTTATTAAAAATACTTATAACCACGGATGAAAATCATAACAAAGTAAAACTGAAATTTCCAAATATTAAAACTGTATAAAAATAAAAATGTGATTTAAATTGTATAAATATTAATCTTATTATCAAATCATACCTTTAAATGCGCAACTAAACCTGCAACACATATCCTAATATGAAAATAAATATAATAATCTGCTGAGTGGGCCTCATCCAATCCTTTCATCTGCGCAACCATCCACCTCTTGTGTTTAATCATTGCGCGGACTGTTTTCTCCCCATGCCCCTTAGCGAATGTTTACCCCTCATTTCGTGAAAATTTACCCACATCTCCAAAAGATCATAATATTTTGAAAATATATTTTTGATGCTTCTATATGATTACGTTTTTTGTTCTTGAAATGCAATAAAGCATAGCTTTCGTGTGGAATCATAGAATATATATTAAATTAAAGCATTTTCATGCAATAACATTATTACTTCAATGTTAACATTGATAGAAGCATTCGAGCACCTTTCTTTAATAAGCCATATGAAACAATTGTGAAATACTACATTCATTCTCTCTAATGATAAAATGATCTCTCTGCAGTTAAAATAAAATTAAAAAAAAAAAAAAAAGATTTTATTTATTGGTGAAAAGTTTATCTCTCGAGACACTATTTCATTTAAAAGAAAGTAACATTTAATTTTATTAAATGTTATGTACATTTACAATTGCTTGTCGGTCCTGGTGGTGTAGTGGTTACCATACTGCCTCCTAAACCCAAGATCGCGGGTTCAAACCCGGCCAGGAGCGATGAATTTTTTCGGGCGTAAAAATCCTAAGTATGGCTTTCTTCGGAAGGGCAGTAAAGTCGTGGGTTCCGTGTCGTACATTTACGGCACGATAAAGAACCTCAAGCCTGAAAAACCTCAAGCCTGAAAGAGAGGCCTCTGAGCAAAATCGGCCGTTTCACGCCCTGAGTTGAATGGGATGCTGATGACCTGAGATATTAAAGAGCGTCCATAAATAAATCAATAAAGAATATACAATTGCTTAAATCAGAACAGACTGTTGTCAATGGCATTATTGTTGGTTATCTATATACAGAATAAATAATTTGAAATATTTGTGAATGTATGAGCCTGCTAAATAAAAATGCACAAAGAAAATTATATATTTATACCAGAATATGTTTTTAAGTGATGCTAAATTTGCCGTCTCTTCACTAGTTTTAAAGAAAGAAGTCTGCTTCGTTACATGAAAAAGATTATAATCTGTTCTGTAATGGAGGAAATATTGGCTTGTGAAAAGAGTTAGATAAAAATGTTGATAGTAATCTTAATTTGAATGCTGTGTTAAATAATTATTGTTTATTTCATTTCGTTTTAGCTCTTAATGAGTATATATTACTCCAAAAGTAACAATATCTCCTTTAATCCAAAAGATATTTCGAAGAGTGAATTAAAAGTAAATTAAAAATGTTTAATTCGCTTTTGCGAATATCCTTTCTTAGGTTGCCAAGGACTACGAAATTAAAACCAGTTTAGATATTAGTGGTAGAAATAACTATATATCTAGTTTTAAACTTCCCCTGTAAAATTAACAATTCTTTGAATACCAGTGATTTACCAAATGTCAGTATGGATTTCGTTTAAATCATTTATCAGCCATTTAAAAGCAGTTGACATTTTGTTCCAATTCCTTTTGACCACTTTGAATACAAGCTATATGAGAGAGAAAAAGAGGATTTCACATGAAAGAGTACTTAGGACTTTCTTCTTAACTTAAGAAAGTTTCTGTTTAAATAAATTTTGTCATGGGGTTATTCATTTCTGAGATAAGCGCTGATTTATTTTTCGCAGTCTTACAACGCAGAAATAGCTTCTTATTGTCTATTTCTTTATTTCTACAATTGCCGTATACAATAACGAACGAAAGTTATTAAACAGGTCCATTCCGCGCACGTTAAACTTTAAAGGATTACGCACATTAATCACAGATTTCGCCATTAAACATAACATTACATAAACAGAAGGAGCTTGATATCAGATAATTTGATGAAACTGCACCATTCACTTACGTATACAGCTGACAGAGGTTAGCAAATGTCCTTGAGTATGACACTCATGATTCGGGATACACGTTCTGCTGCTACCAGCTCCTTTACGTGATGTTTCACCATAAATGAATAACATTTCAGGATATTCTGCATTGCTACACTGTGCCATCTTACAAACTGACGTCGTTTGTTTCACACTGATAAACAAACAGTTGACATGCGCAGCAAAACAGTTGAAGATAGCTATTAAAAACATACACAACGTATTTGATTCTTGGGTTTGCAGTGTTGTCATGTTTGGAGGCTGCAATTGACCCAATAAATAATTGACATTTCGAAGTTTATAATCAGAAGACTGTGAACTTTGTGACTGTAAATTACGCATTAACATATTATCTTGCTATTTTTCATAAGAAGCGTTCCCAAATTTCAATGAATTTACTTAAACAATGTATTTAAATGATGCAATACTTTTGTAAAGAATCATACAAGAAAAGCCACCAGTCACTGTTTACCGAGTAATATTAAATAAACTTAAATTGTTATTAATGATCTAAATAGTAACACAAACTGCATGCAACGCAAAGTGAGGTCATTTCAAGTAGTTTTATGAATGATGTGTCATTTAACGCTTGAGAAATGAAAGGTCCCCAGAGTTTAATTTAGAAACATTTTTTTGTTTATTTATGTATGAACCTAAGAACTAAATATGTATGTGTTCAATCTGAAATCGGGCTTATATCCGGTGACAGTGGAGAAATTGTGAAATTACATTACTTACAACTTGCACTTACAATTATACCTGTCAACATAATTAAATTCATTTCAACCTTATGTTAAGCATTTAATTAGATTTTTGCAAAGTAAAAGTATCTCTTACGTTGACAATACAACATTTATTACACAAAGAATATTGACTTTGAATCAATTATAATAAAACTGAACAGATTACTCAAATGCAATTTAAACTTGCAAATTCTAAAGTTTCAACTTTACTGTTGTATCTATTGATAATGTAATATTTAAAGAACTTTCTTATATGCAGTAGGTATATCTTATTGACAACCTGTTGCATTTCTGATTGTCTATTGCAACGGTTCTCAAATTTCCTTGACCTCAGATCCCCTTTTAGAGATTTCTCCCCCAAGAATTAAAATTTTAACTTTGCTTTATATATATTAAAGTTGTTCATTATTGGTGGAAATTTTTAATGATATAAACAAATGCACATTGTTCTAATATTTGTATTTTTATTGTGGTGCATATTAACCAATAGTAATGATCATAACAATATTATATTCATAGGTAAATAAAATATATAAAACATTAATAAATAGCTAACAATATATAATGACACCAATTTTAATACCTGAATGAGACGTTTGATGCTGTATTTCACTTACAAGCAGAGACATATCGTGTTTAATAGGAAAAATTTGTATTATGAGGTGTGATTTCGTATTTCCTAAATTATTTTATTTACTTGTCTCTAAGCTAAATGAGTAAAGAGAAGGGGTTTTCACGCAAGTAAGTTGTTACGAAAGGCAACTTTCATAGCCTTTTTGATAGTCTGTGAAAATCTGCCTACTGTTCGCTGCCAAGAGATACGTGTTGCTTGCCGGAGAAACAAATGAGGTATATTGAACATTTTGTTCTACGTTTTTGGCCAAACCTTTGAAAGCTCCCTCCCGTTTAATTATATTTTACTTTATCTCAATAAATACACATCGTGAATTTGTATCTCTTTGGTTTTTCCACAGTTAATTGTTTGTATCTATACATTCAAGAATAAATGCTGCTAACAGTACCTCGTAAACCACCGGATGTCGTCAAACCACAGTTTGAGAACCGTTAATCTATTGGATAAATCAATAAAAATATAAAAATAAATATACAAATATATCTTTCTTGTTTAGTTTTTATTTATTATCTCTCGTCTTCTGCAGCGAAAAATTGTGTAGTAGCTCATTTATTAATGAAACAGTAAAGCAAGCAGGTGTTTCATTTTACCGGAATATATTTCATAGTTTTCTTTCAATACGAGACCATACATCAAACACAAAGGCCATATTATGAAAAGTGGTTCCTATGCAAGGCTGCAATTACCAGCCCAGTTCCAATGGATGTGCCATAAGGCATCTAATTGACCAAGATGGCTGACACGCTTTGTGACTTCTGGAGGCAGATCTGAAAGGGGGATCATTGAATCTAATGGCAGGGAAATTAATAATCATATAGTAGCCAGGTGCTGTGTGGTGACCGTGCGCAGAAGGTCAGAAGCCAGGGAGATAGCATCCTTTAATGGAGATGATCATTTTTCACCGCTGTACCATATGCGAAGTGTTGTCTTATGCCTACTTATAGCTGATATTTTAACCCTCCCGATTTTAAATTGAACAGCTTATGGAGGTTTTAATCCAACAATTTTGTGATTAAGGATTCACCTTTGAGTGAAGGCTCAGCTGAGATCATAAGGACGAGCTGCAATGCGGGCTTTAGTACGAACCTGTCGAATCCGCAAGTGTTCATGAACAATAAGGGGAAAATGTACCTTAAAAATACTGTACAGTGGTTAAGTTAAAGGAGATGGTTCAAAATACGACTTAATACTTGACCGTTGACATATTTACTGTGAGTGTTCAGTCTCCGGTGAAACAATTTTCAATACAAACAGGAAAAGAGCTACATGTGGACGGTAGAAGTGAAGTGAACAGCACTGTGTTCTTGCTGACGGCTGTTCTGCCATACGATCAAAGCACTACGTCTTGTAGTTCATTTTCTTTCTTGTTGTGGGATTTGGAAATGTGGTCGGAAATGTGTTATCTCTATTGGGTCATATGGTATTGAGCTAATCCTGTTTACAAATTATTCAAGCAGGAAATTTCTTGATTTTACTGACCAATCTCACTAATTATATCCACAGTGACAAGTTTTCTCTTAAGCATTTTAATAGAAATCTTTTTCTTCCTCTTCTCCTCATTTGGCGCTCCAGCTTGAGGTAATCCTTGGCCTATCGCAGTGACTTCTGCATCCTCTACCTCCGCCTTACGACTTTATTGATTGAGGGCAGTATTGCAGGGAAGGGGGCATGTGATCAGCATGTCGACACCCCACTGTCGCCTATCACTCGGTTTTCGTGATTGAAGAAAGCCACCTCTCTATCAGGCAGCTTCCCAATTGTCCTCAGAGGCTGGATGGACCCCTTCCAGAGCTCACTAACTTAGAAAAAACAATCCTAAGGAGGTCCGGAAAGCTACAACGCTAACCACTAGACCAAGGAGGTGGTCTTTATAGAAACCTAAAATACCTAATATTCCCAATCCTTTGGGAGGTATCAGTGTATATGGCAGGATTACCTGCCTCCTGCACCACTTTTAAATAAGCTGTTTAAGGACCAAATTGGTGCTTTTGAACTTCTCTGTCATCACCTCTAAAAATTCTTAACGTGGTGAAGGAAACACTCTTGTCAGGCAAAGTTTGACAGTTTCAGAAAGAATGATAAAACACATAGCTTACGCATATTATTTCAGCATAAAAAGGAAGCAAAATGAAGAAAGTACATTGTCCAGCAAGGATGCTTGTTCATGTACTGGTATTAGAAAACTGTCATCTGCTGAATAAGGGGGGAAGAGATATGTTCTGGCCAGGGTTGTGGGTAACACCCTAACCAGAACCAACCCTACCGTAGAAGGGGTGACAGCTGTTATACAAGGGTCAACACATGTAACTTTGCCATTATAGTCAATATAATTAACTCGCATTATTACAATCTGACTTAATAGTTATTTTAATATCACCGTGAGTCGCTTACTCAAGCGGTTGTATGAATTATATACATCATCCTTCTCGCTTTAGGCTTTCGGCTTGTTGCTTCAACGTGCATTTGCAACGTTTTTAGGGCATCTAATACTATTTTTATTTACTGTCTTGTATTGAAACATGTAGTATATGAAAATCTTATACGTAGCACTTTTGTCTATGAACATTTTTTTTAACTTTCATATTTAATCAAATGTTTTGGTTTATATGATGGAAGGAGCATATTCTTAGCGGATAGGACTGATCAAAAGTTATCGGCCTGAATTGAATGGGACGCTCATGACCTGAGATGCTAAAGAGCGTCCGTAAATACAACAAATCAACAAATTAAGAATACTGATAAACTCAATTTTCTCATTATGTGATCCAAAAGACAATTCAAGTATTTGGTTATAATTTATATGTTACCTATGCTTTGATCCCTTTGGTAATTCAATTTCTAAACCCTGAAATATTCCTTATACTTTTCATTTAATTCATTTTTAACTAGACACATCTCTCTTTCCAGATTTTACTGCGTTTATTCTGAAATTATATAAAAATAATTCCATTAACATAATTCTTTTTTTTTTCCCCCTTTATATACTTATAAAACCAAGTTTTGTATAATTCTTGTCTACTCACCTTGGTTCCTAAGCGTGCCACAACCAGCGACGCCATACTTTAACTTCGTTTACTAAAACCTGTACTTATACCTTATACAGTTTTACCTAATAGGAGAAACCGCCACGGGTGGCCGAGGTCGTTAAGGCACGGACTCGTGAGCGGGAGGTCCGCGGTTCGAATCCCGCCAGGACCGTCCTCCCTGACTGGGGTTTTTTCCAGGTTTTCCTCAGTCTTCATAACTGGCAAATGCCGGGGAGGTACCTAAACTTAGGCCTGGAACGCTTCCTTCCTTAAAAAAAAAATATCCTTTCCCAATTTATCATTTCATCTCATGTATCATCAGTGTCCACCGCCTGTGGTGCCTCAGTAGTGAAAACGGGCGTTAAACACTACTCAAAAAAAAAAAAAAAAAAAAACCTAATAGGAGATGCTGAAACTGTGAGCTAAATGGGCACTGTATCGGAAAACAGTTATTTGACGCGATTAATTGGAAACTCAACTTGTGGTAATTTCGGGAATAAATTTTTGTTGATAAAGTTTCTCCGATAAAATTGAAACAAAAGCTGTTCAAAATTCCGTCAGTAAATCCAATAGCAATGTCCAATCATTAAGTCACAAATACAAGAAATAAAGACAAATCAAATATTAAAAATACAGATATAGATTCTACATCGTTTGCGGCATTCCAAGGCAATCCAAGATTGATACTAGTATGGGAATTAAAATTGTTGCACCTGATTTCTTGTATAATATTCATTTGTTTAAGGATTGAAATCTGCGAGGCTAGGAGTGAACTGTCATGTTCGTGTTCCGCGGAGCGGTAATCTTTCAGATATCTCAGTTCATTGAGATAAGGCACAAGCGAATACTGAAATAAGGAAATGCAAGGAATGTGCCGAAAATATCACATTTACGAATGGTTCTAAAGCTTATACAATTTGGGCCAGATTGGTTGAACACTCGAAGCAATTTTTTTTTTTTTTTTTTTGTTTTTCATGCATTAAAGAGGGCGAAATTAGGTTAAACCCCTCCCCCCTGCACAAACTTAAGGTAACCAATTTTTTGTCTGCTCAAATCGCCCGTAGAGTTTAAGGTTGCACCGTGCGATCAGTTTTGTTTTTCCCCAGGAGTGTGACCGCCACGGGTGGCAGATGTTTTTAAGGCGGGGAGTAATGAGTGGGAAGTCTGGGGTTCGAATCCCGTCCTCCGTGACAGGTGTTTTCTAGGGTTTCCTCAGTCCTCATAAATGGCAAATGCCAGAGAGGTACCCTAATCTTAGGCCTGGAACGTTTCCTTCCTTAAAATCTTTCCCAATATATTATTTCCTCTCATATCTCATATATATCATATATATATATATATATATATATATATATATATATATATCATCAGGCGCCTGTGGTGCCTCAGTGTAAAACGGGCGTTAAACACTATTAAAAAATCGCCGGAGTGTTTTGCCTATAGGCGAGCCGATAGGCGATTAGCCGTCCAGCCGGCTCTTGGCAATTAGGAGGGTAAAACAAACAACAATATAGAACCCAGCTTAAGAGGCTCTTAACTTGCCAAATTATCAAATGAGGTGTTGAAACTGCCCGCCTTCATTCTCCACACATTTTTGGCATCTCTTTTGGAAATGATTCATCGCTCGCTGTAGCTCTTTTTGAGAAATCCGGACAATTTCCTGACGAGTATTATCTTTAGTACTTGTATGAAGTGCAAGTGCATTTTTAATTTACCCCAGAGATAATAATCACAGGCTGTTAAATCAGGGAGCCTAGCGGTTACAAATCCCCACCGATAACTATGTCTTGTGGAAACACATTGTGAATTGCTCCCATGAAATTTTTCGCAGTGTGAGCAGTGGTAGAGTCATATTGATGCTAAAAAAATGGTCCTATGATTCTTTCACTACTGAGTTAACGTATATAAATTGTATATGAAGACACTATCATTGTAAGCATATAGGACATAATATACGTTATGTATACTGTCGAATTAAAAACGATCAATACAACACACGCGGGGTACTGGACTACAACTGCGACAGTCAACAAGATCAACAAGTAAGCAAAACGAGTGGGAGCTCGCTCATAGGAAAAACCACGCGTCGTGGGAGAAAACATCACTGATAAGTTAGGTTAGGTTAGGTTAGATTCGGTTCTCATTACAAATATTCCGCACAAATGTGTAACCCCACAGATCGTGTATTATGCATTTATGGTCTCTGTCCATATTACATAAGCATTGAATGGAAGTTTCTCAGAGCTCAAATGACACAAAAATAATTTATTTTTCGTGATTATTCATTTCTGGACATGAAGAGGTAAATAATTCGCTTGGGACCCAAATGAAAAGTATTACGGTGGCAGGTGTGATTCTGTGCGTAAAAAATACACACATGCGATGGGGCTGGATGCTGCGTGTGTGGAAAGGTTATCCCATCATGCGGGTGCACACGTGTACGGCGACAAAGATGCTTTTACTCTTTGAGAAACCTTATACCGACGGTCGCGACCGCTTCTGGGAGGTATTTTTTAAATCAACAAATTGGCCAGTCTTTTTTTTTTTTTTTTTTTTTGAGGGGAAGGGGGCATTAAGTGGTCATGTGTACTTTTGAAGAGATAAATCGTGGTATGCATTCAACAAATTTCTGTAGGAAAATTGTAAATGGAAGATTTGCCTCATTGACTGAGTCTCCAGTAAATTAAATTATATTAGAAAGCCTACCACAGAACTGCAGGAGATACGACATGCGTTCAAGTTCTAAGGTCTCCGATTTTTTTTTTTTTTTTTTTTTTTTTTTTTTTTTTTTTTTTTTTTTTTTTTTTTTTTTTACTCGGGACTGGAAGCAGGTAGAAACGTGCGGTTTGGCTTAAAATATATGGCACTCTTTGTGAATGAATGACAGAAATGAAGCACCGTACGGTGCACAGAAACCTAGTGACTGCGGCTAGAATGAGTGTTTTTTAATACTTAAAATGGCGACGTTTTTAACACACGAACAGCGATAATTATTCGTTTTCTCCACCTACGTGATGTGACACTCATTGACATTCATCGCCAGTTGACTGAGACATGAGATGATAGTGTTATGAATGTGAAACATGTGCGTTCGTGTGTGAGACAGTACAAAGAAGGCCGAACGTCGTATGATAACGGACCAAAACAACTCGGTCTCGCACCAACCGGTCAGACATTAGATTATGCGAGTGGAGAAAGTTGTTTTGGAGGATCGCCGGTTAAGCACATAATCCTGCATAAAGGCCTGAAAATTCGGAAAGTGTCCTCCAGGTGAGGGGGGGGGGCATGATGCAGGAGTTTCTTCGTGAAAACAACCATGACGTGGTTTCTCATGCTCCATACTCACCTGATCTGACTCTTAACGATTTTTATCCTTTTCTAACAATGAAAGACATTCTTCTTGGTCTCACATTCTCCAGCCGGGCCGCTATTGGATCTGCATTTTTTCAGTGATCAAGACTCCTAAAGAAGCGTTCGCAGCAGCCATGGAATCATGGCATCGACGTTGTGATAAATGTAGACGTCTGCAGGGAAATTACTTTGATATGCTGCAGAAGTTTCACATTTTTTGTGCAAATAGTTTGTGAGAGAAAAAATTGGAAACCTTAGAGCTTGAATGCAACAGGTAAATGGTTTATTAACAAAGCGTTACAATGGTAAGAACGAACGTCTGTAAAACCGGCCTTAAAGAATAAAACAACAAGAGTTTCCTTTTTAAGAAGCTGGGTGAAACACTTGCTATGAGCATCGGCCATGTTTTAATCATAAATATAATGAATGTAAACGAGGAACTTACATAAAAAAATGAGGAAATGGCACCGGCATCGAAATTAAATAGTTCTAAAAAGGTTAGAAAATAAAGAAAGATAAGCGATATTGGAATATACATCGATAAATAATCACAGGCATTTTCCTCAGCCTGTACAAAATTATATTCCTTATAAAAAAAAACAAACAATCATAAAAAGCGCAAAGAAACCAACATGCAGCAACAAAACATTTGTAGCCATTGTCCAGCTCATATTTCATGTTCGTGGCCTGTAGAACTGTACGCACAGGTTTTCCAAGAACCCAGCAAGTAAGCTTATAAATCGTTTCTCATTCCGCAGGCGTGTCCGTGACGTAGGATAATGTGGAGGGGCAGCGCGGGCGATACGTCAAGTGCACGTGTGCTTTGCACAAGATATGGTTGGAGCTGCGTCACACACTTGCAAGTTCAGACTTGTATCAAGTTTATCTCAAGGAAAATGATCTCACCTTATTTCTCTAGGTCAGTACGCTAGCTTTTTATTTGCTTTTATATTGCATGACTGTGAAGACAAATGCCCCATATGACCTGCTATTTTATACAAACAAAAGATGAACATATGCACAACATGCAACATTCAACATACATTTTAATTGCGACAGTGGCACTAGATGTAAAGTCGTATAGAGATGAGTTCTGAGCATGGACATTCCGTTTAAGCGCATAGTACGAGAAGAGATAGCATAGTAAATAGCGTTAAGGGTATGTCAGTGCATTTATAGCTTAATAAATAAATAACAATTTAATTTGTAACACTTTGGTGAAGTAATTCAAGGATAAAAATATCCTTAGCATTTCTTTGAACAAGAGAATTATTTTTTGTAAATAATCGAACAAAAAATCCTAATTTTTTTTTAATGGTGTTTAACGCCCGCTTTTACTATTGAGGCACCACAGGCGGAGAACACTGATGATATATGAAATGAAATGATATATTGGGAAAGGATTTTTTTTAAGCAAGAAAACGTTGCAGGCCTAAGTTTAGGGTATCTGGTATCTCCCCGGCATTTGCCAGTTATGAAGACTGAAGAAAACCTGGAAATAACCTCAGTCAGGGAGGACGGTCCTGGCGGAATTCGAACCCCAGACCTCCCGTTTATAAGTCCGCGCCTTAACGATCTCGGCCACTCGTGGCGGTGTAAATATTAGTTTGCCCTTTTCGAAGGTGATTGATGATTTATTTTTAAATGCATTTAATATGGAACTTATTGCAGTTTAGAAGCACTTAAATTTTGTAATCATCTGATCATAAGCCCCGAATTAGCAGGACTGCATTTTTTTTTTTTTTTTTTTTTTTTTTTGCATGATCTGAAAACAGCGTGACAGCCAGTAGAGAGGAATCACATACTTTGAGCTATAGGGGCACCTTTGATGTTCTTGCTCCTAAAATCCCCCCGAATTTGATATATTTCTTAATGAATCCTTGGAAATGTGAAAATAGACATGAAATTCCAGTATTTGCTATTGAAATTAAAACTAATTACGTGGAATATTACATAAATTGAGTAATTTGGTGGGGGTTTTGCCCCCTTCTTTTACCCTCCTCTGGCTTTTCGTTTTGCTTGTTTATTGGTGGTTTGTGAATGACGTCAAGCGTTTTATGCATTAATAGTATTATTAAAATATATTTTTCCCTAAATACCTAGTTTATGTTTAGATGAGAAAGTGTAAAGTTTCTGAATTATACGAGACAGCAGAAATGTTAAGTTAAGGAGCTGGCGAACGTAGCGTAGTTTTATAAATACTGTAAATTACTGATCTTTGAAAATCGTATATTGTGTTTTTAGCGCTTTGCAGTAGTTTAACTATATGATATCTATTATTCAATAATTGAAATGGGGGAAGGACTGAAGAATATCGTAAAGAGTGGTGTTCTGCAAAATGGCTACAAAAATAAGTCCTCATAGAGTTGTTAAATATTCTGTATTCATTTTCTTAACAGAATTTTACCTCACAAGAACATCCTAGCATAATAATAATAATAATAATAATAATAATAATAATAATAATAACAACAACAACAACAACAACAACAAAGATGAAGAAAATAACACCCGATTTGATACCAGCATTTTATTATTCAGTGGAACACTTTTTATTTATTTATTTATTTATTTATTTATTTTAAGATTCTGTGGTGAAAAAGTATGAACTTGGAACTTCTAGGGCTATTTGGTAGGAATTATTGAGAGGAATTCAAATCAATGTTTAATTTTTTATCATAGACGTAACCTATAACACCAGAAAATTATGCACTGACTTAATTCACAGAAGCGGATAGTGCCAACATAACCATGCCACCAACCCGGTTACTTCAACTTTAGTGTCAATAATAAACGTTTCGAAATGTCTACATTTGGCAATACTTATTATTTGGGGGTTCGAAGCCATACATCTACCTGATTACTGTTTAATTTATTTAAAATTACTAATAAATGTTCTCGGTTTGTATTTAATAATGTATGTATGCAGAGCCGTCTGAAGGAGAATAAATGCAGTACAGCCCATTACGTAACATACGCACTTGGAATTCGATCCCGCAAAATGCTCAAGCTGTCCACGTAACGAAATAGGCTCCATTACCTGTATTCTTACTTCAGATGAATCTGCATAAATAAAAGGGTGGCATTATTGAATTCAAACCCAAACATTTACCGCTGTTTTTGAACAAATTAAACCGCTATCAGACATGTTGTTGCATCGAAATCCTAATAATAATTATTGCCAAACGTAAGCATTACAAAATATTATTATGGACACTAAAGTTTAAGTGACCGGGTTGGTGGCGGTTGGCGATCATGTTGGCACTATCCTCTCTTGCGAATAAAACCCTGCGATATCTATTTGGTTGCACAAGTTACAGCAATAATACAAATTAAGATGCTGAATCGATTCTTTTGAATCATTCCGATCAAATGATCCTAGAAATTGAACTTTATACTTTTTCACTACTGGAAAATCTTAAAAAGTTGAAAAATTCCATCGAATAATAATAGTGTTAACTAAAACAAATAGAGTGATCCTTTCTTCGTTATTATTATTATTATTATTATTATTATTATTATTATTTCAGTTAAATTATACTGTTATTGTGTTTATAAAATACTACGAAAACAAATGCAGAAAAATTAACAACTCTAGATGGATTTGTGCAGTGAAATTTGCTTTTGGATAATGGTTTACTCTATATATAGTAATTCTGAGAACATCATTCGTATCTCTTCAAGATGTTCTTCTCTCCTTCCACTACTTGATTAACGAGTAATGGTTATCATATGGTAAAGCTGCTGTAAAGCGAGGAAAATACAATAACACTTTTCGGATGTCTGCATTTAGGCCAATTATAAAACTAGGCTACGCACATTAGCTCCTTAACCTAATTTTTTTAACATCAGAAACGCTGTTATCTCGGCTAAATATAAGGAAGTAATTTATAAAAAATGAACTAAAAAGTAATAAATTGTAATGCATAAAAATACTTGACTGTCTTTCAAAAACTACCAATAAACAACTAAAACCGAAAACCTTAATAAAAAGAAAAACCTGATTTACTATCCTTAATTAATGTGGTGTTTCACATAATTACCTTTAATTTCAGTGGCAGATATTGGAAATTCATTCCTTATTTTGAAAAGAATAAACACATTTTCATTATAGTTAACGTTTTAATTAATGAAACTGTAACTTCTACGTTTAACAGCTGTTCGCTAAGTACATATGTTAGCTGCGATGATAGCGACACCAAATGGATTCATTGAGAAGTACACCCAACGCGGAGCCGGATTTAAGAGCAAGAACATCAAAGGTGCACACACAAACCTTCCTACGTTTGTACTGTGGGATGTAACACTAATTTCAATTATTTATTTAACTTAACGTTATCAACCGATCGGTTGCTGCGGTTGAAGTCCCGTACGGTAGCGAAGAAGGCGAATTGTAAATGTTAGTATGGAGTTTTAAAATGTTTTTGTTAATGTTTTATTAATTTTTGTTAAACGTAAACTAACTAATCTATGAAAAAGTAGCATTTATTGTATTAAGAACAGTTCGAACAAATAATGAAGATTACAAGAGGGGGGAAAGCAACATTTATTCCATTAAGAACAATGTAGACAAATTATAAAGATTACAAGTGGAAATAAAAAGTTTATCCTGGGGACTGGAACCCATGACATGCACATCGGTAACAACACGCTCTAACCACCTGAACTAACAAGTCTGCATACTCATTGCGGAAATTATTTACTTATGAGTAGTCGGAAGCTTTCACGGCCGGAGTCAGACTTATAACTAGAAGTTTCTTCCGGGCTTAGGAGCTGTGGTCTTAGCTCCAACAGACCACTGCTCCTAAGCCCGGAAGAAACTTCTAGTTATTATTTACTTAATTAATTCCTACTAGTAAAATAAAATCGTAACAAATCGGCTTCCTTCGCTACCGTTCGGCACTTCACTCACAGCAAGCTGTCGGTTAGTGACGTCAAAGTTTTATTTATCTCTGAAACAAAAGAACGTCAGTTGTAAAATGAAAGAGTTTAAGTATCATGAAGTACTGGTAGTTTCCAGCTTTGCCAAGCTGGAATAGATATCATATATTCGTTCCTTCCTCCCCCCCCCCCCCATATTTGAAAGGATTATATGAAGCATAAACCTGCGATACCAAAAAGCGAAGCAGAGGAAGAAACCCCGCCCAAAATGAAAGAAAATCCTGGAAGTAGTAACATGATTTACACTGTTGAGTAGCGGCGTGCGTGAAAAGCTCCCCGATTCTCATTCATAGCAGATAGCGTTAATTTTCCATGTAAAATGCAGGTTTACAATCATCTTTTTGTTTAGCATGTCGTTGCTATATGTTCCATTATTATATAATCTGATCTTGTTTATACAACATGGATCTAATCTTCATTATAAGTAAGCAGATATCTCCTAAAGACAGTTTGAATTCCATGACCGTTAATCGCAGAAGTGTACCCCCACTTTCGCGGATGTGGCATCCTTAATAGGAACGACCCAGGGGGATAAAATGTTTATAATTGGGAATAAGGCGACAAAGGGCTCTTAAGCTAATTTAACTTAACTTAAAAACCTAAACCAACTATCTACCTTGGTCATGGCGATCCAACCACATTAATGGAAAATCCTCAGGAATCTAACCCACAATCTCGAAAATAGGAGTATAAGCGCCAGAAACAGATATAGTGAAATGGTTTAAAGAAAAATGCTGAAAATATTACATTATTTTAATTTGTTTAAAGGAAAAGCATTGACTCCCATTTATTCTGTATTTTTAAACAGTTGCTACGGTTTATTTCATTCTTCTGTATCATTCAGTTATGTCAAATAACATGGACATTATATAAAGTTTCCTTATTGTGGGAAAAATATTAAATTTACTTTTTTATCTTGAAATGAAGTCGGCAATATTCTAAAACTCCTAAGCTATTTCACCAGATTTTCCCAGGCATTTTCGATATCGTAGCTCCAAATTTTACAATACTTATTCTGTGTCATGCAGCGCGTTGTTTGTGCAATTATTTGCTCACTGCAACATTTACTTCAACGTTTTCAAATCGATGATGCTTCATGGGTTAGATGTAGAGATGAAAATTACTCAGGACAAGATCAGCAGAATAAGGAGGATGTCAGAAACTTCTCATTTGAATTTCCTAACCAAGTTTGGGCTTCTTTCAGATGAATGAGGGCGAGCATTGTCATGCAGAAACAGAACTCTACTCCATGGCGTTTCCTTTAGGTCACGGCTCAAGTTGCGTCAGGTCCTCATGGTATCTTATCATTCAATATGATTTTGTGAGGCAAATAATGCACAGCAAAACAGATCCATAACACCTTCACTGCAACCGGCCTTTCATGCACGTTTTCATATCTTTCCAGAAACCACGCACATCTCGAACCATCTGATGCTCATGCACACAAGGACTACCACATGATGGGTATTCGCATCAGTTTCGTACCCAGGACTTCCGGATTAGTAGTCGCGGACACTACCAATGACCACGGAGGCGGTCTGTAAATCTGAAATATTCCAGTATTAGTTTTCTCGTGTATGTTGGTGCATGTTGTCCAGGAGTTTCCTCTGGATTCAAGATTACCGAGTTTTTCTGAAGAGCAAGTACTCCAGGAAAGACTTAAAGTTGCGGGACTCGTATCGTACTTTTACGAGACGTTAAAGAACTCCATACATGACAAAAGAGGCGCCTGGACAAAATCACCGGCAAGTAATACCTTAGCATCACATTAAGCGGAACTTGACGCCATGGCTGGACATTTATCCTTCTGCAACCACTAACAAGAAGAAATATGCTGATAAACACACTGCACATTGGTAAACGTATAGTGTGGAAAATAGTTATTGCAGTGTAAACTTCTATTTTCCGTGCATTGAACATCAGACACACCTAGCGACAGTGACTAGTACTGTACAAGAGCGTGTTTTGTTTACATCTGACAGGCCACAAACAAGTTTCACAATGCGAGACTCTAACATTACGGATTTAATGTTGATGCATATAGCGCCTACGACCCCCTTGTTCCTCAAAATGCTTAGTTTGGTACTGCCTTTCTACTCTTAAATTTTCAGCACATTGTTTTCCCGCCCCAGTATATTGTCTTAAAAAGCAGAGTTTCCCGGAAGGTCTAAAAGTAACAAAAAAAAAAAAAAAAAAAAAAAAAGCTGCACGCAGTGTAGTAGATTCCTTCATTTAATTGATTGTGCTGATAAGAAACAACCACGCTTATGTTGAACCAGGATTTAACGGAAAGAAAGTAGGCTAGCAGCTGTACTTAGATCTTATTATTTTTTATAGAGATGAAGATAAAATACTGTCAGCCTCGTGTCCACACTCTGCATAATAACCAAGTCAGTTTTTGAAAAGCCAGCCTCCCTTTCGAATGAACTCGCTTTGCATAACAACTATGCAAGGGGCAGGTAGGGGCTGTTGCGACCACTTGAAAAGGGAATTAAACACTAATAGCGTCACGTTTGCTGCAAGTCATGCGGTCATCCATGGACTGTATTCCTCTTCACCATTGTGTGAGAGTAATGAATACGTTATGAGAAAGACATCAGTGTCCACGTGCTCAAGAACATGTGTTAGCAATTAGAGGGGCATTCAGAGTAGGATTGGGCACGGACTACCACATTTGATCTAGAAGACCGAGCGCGCGAATTCCTGACGCTTTTATTTCTGAAGGAAGATGTAACAAATGGAAATCCTTGCCTCTAGAACTATTCAGTCAGCAAAAGGGTCACTTATGGGGAAAAATAACTTTCTAAATATTTATTTGACACACAGTTTAAATCGCCACCGGTGGCCGAGGTCGTTAAAGCGCACACTCGTGAGCGGTGTTCTGGGGTTCAAATCCCACCATGATCGTCTTCCCTGACTGAGGTTTTTTCAGGTTTTCCTCAGTCCTCATAAGTGACAAATGTCGGGGAGGACCCCTGACTCCTTCCTAAAATAAAAATATCCTTTCCAAATTTTTTATTTCATCTCACGCATCTTCAGTGTTCACCGACTGTGGTGCCTCAGTAGTGAAAACGGGCGTTAAACACCATTCAAAAAAAAAAAGTTTATAATTCATTTGATGTGCTAGCTGCAATTTTATGTAGTAGATTTTTCAAGGTGCTGCTTTTCTTGGTCGCTCTGTAAAATCTCATTTTCGTCTCTTCTATAGTGCTAAAATCAGACCTTATGTTTGCTTTAAGCAGTGGCATTTTAAGGGGATCTAAAATAGACTGAAAAAATTATATGCATGTCAGTTCTTGTTCCTTCGTGAAATCATAAAAGTCCTTCACCAGCAGGTGAGTAAACTAAGCGATTCTCCCAATCTATAAATATAAAATTGAAACTGCATTTTAGAATTATTGTTATTATTGTTGTTGTTGTTGTTATTATTATTATTATTATTATTATTATTATTATTATTGCTGTTGTTGTTGAGATTAAAACATAAAAATTAATGGAATACTATTAATTAGATGAAATATATGATTAATAATTCACATAACTATGCTATGGGTACTTTAAAAACATTTTGAAACGTAATCATGTTTATAAACTGAGCCCTTGGTATCATCTTCACATTCACTAAAACATAGAGAAATAATATAAAGTTTTGAGTTAGGTTGCATATTTAAAAAGATGTTCATATGTTTCAATAAAACAAAAACATGTTACCCTAAAATACCAGTTAGAATCTACTAAGCAAATATACACTCTTAACATTCGACATTTTTATGGATTTTCATTGACTTTGGAATTTAATTTAATGTTATTATAGTAAAAGATATAACGCAAACGTTTTCTGAAGGCTATTTCAGAGCGCTCATACATACAACATAATTCTTACGCATATATTACAGTAATATTTCACAGCTGCTATCTTCACGATATTGTTTTTTTAAATATAAACAATGGACCGCTAAAAGAGATTTTATGTGTTGAATTAATTTGTCCTTTTGTTTCAAAACAATAAACAGAAAATTAAATGCAAAAGCATTGTAAAATTTTGGTTTTCAAGCATGTCTCTACTCCTAATGATCCAATTTCCCTAATTTTCAGAAAATATTTTTTCTTATTTTCTTTGAATGGTGTATACTGAGTTTCGTTGGGAAAAAAGTAAATATTGGTGCTGCTAGAGTAAATTTTACATTTTGTGTCTTAGATAAACCCCCACATCTAATAATCCGATTGCATTAATTTTAAGATACTGTTTTATTCATATTTGATTTAAATTGTATATGCCGATTTTTTTTGTGAAAAATAAATATTGGTGCTGCTAGAGAAATTTTTAAAATGTCAATTTAAGGTAAATTGCCAACCCTATAGCTCGATTTCCCTGATTTTCAGAAACTATTTTTTATTCCATTTAAATGGTACATACGGAGTTTCGTTGTTAAAAAATAAATATTAATGCCACTAGAGTATTTTTAAATTTGAGTTTCGGGTAAACTCCCCTCCTAATAGTCCGATTTCATTGATTTTCAGAAAGTATTTTTCTTGTTTTATTTCAATGGCATATACTGAGTTTCTTTAAAATAAATTTAAATGTCGGCCACTAGAGCGACTTTTAAATTTCGCTTTAACCTCCGCTCGTTTTTCAGATTTCACCTTTTCACCTCTAACTGCCCGATTGCCCTGATTTTTGGAAACTACTTTCATCAACTTACTTTATTGCTATATAATGAGAAAAAACAAAAATTACGGCAGATAGAACGAGTTGTGAATTAAAAAAAAATGTTTTTCTTTAGTTTAACCCCCACACCCAATGGTCCAATTTTGCTGGTAAATGACCTCGACGAATAGTTTATTAATTGATGTATATATGCAAAGTTTCGTTGAGAAAAACAAAAATTGCGACTACAAGAGTGTTAACGGTCACACACACACACACACATTATAGATACCTTTTTTTCATTGTCATTTTTTGGTGTCTAGTAGGTAGTATCGATATAGATTTGAAGAAAATTTTCAAAATCGTTTCATGGGTACAACCGCAATAGCTTACATTCCTTCGGAATTCTCTAAATATTGCCTGTTTATGCACATACGTTTCAGGTAGGCATATGAACAATTATAACTGCGCAACATTTCTGCTTCTAGATCAGTGATCAGAGGTACCATGTATAATTATTTTGTTTATTGCCCTCTGTATATCATTCTTTCCTTTACTTGTTTTTCCTGAATTGCCAATTCAAATTGAAAAGGGATACAGTATATCATAAAATAAATACTCCAAGAATATTCCTCTGGCAGAGGGTGCCGGGACATTCTTGAGCTGTTTCTGCAAGCCTATTGTTTAGGATATCAATCAACTCTTGCATGCTGACCTGCTATCTTGTTTGTGTTCTGAGAGTACATTGTTTCTATCATTAGAGATGAGCAAAGCGAGTCCACGGTCCTGCCATATGACGTAACGGCAGTCCCGAGACCTTTAGGACAACCCTCAGGCCCGGTAAGAGCAAACTGTAACAGGACCAAAGGACTGGCGCTACTGTTGCTACTTTCTTCTGTACAAATTCTATCTTTCTAGCGAATTGCACATGACAATGATGAAACAAATAATGAGTAACTTTGGGATCCCCTACGGTTTATAGCCTCCTGATAAATCAGGGACTCATTAGGTGATGTAGTTCCTAAGGAGTAAGTTCATAACTTACAGTAGTTCACAATTAAATGCACACTCTACTATGATTCTCTTCAAATAGCCATCAGTTACGCATATACAAAACACACTTCCCAAGATGCACTCTTCTTTCACCCTTGCGCCCTGTTACACTGGTTAGTGAAAAGGACTCTTTTAACAGCTGCCCTTTGCTTTCCTAGTCCACAGCACCCCGCCTCCGTCTTAAGAAATCTGCCCAACTGATCCTTTTGTCGTCCCACATTCCTACTTACGATTCTAGGATCCCAAGTTGTTTTTCTGTGGTCCAGCCTCGCCACGTGTTCTCTCCTTTTCCATTTTAGCCTTTAAGCTCAAGTCTTTAATGCCAGTTCTGCTTCTCAGCTCCTCATACTTTATTTTGTCCTTCAGGGAGACATGGTACCTTGGGCTCAATCTTATGCTGACAGGACTGAATCATTTGTTTCTGCTTTGAAGTTAATGCCCACGTTTGGCAGTTATAGAGGATACTCAATTTTCCAGAACTTCTCTCTTCACACTTAATTCCTGCAAATTGACTAATAATGTTAATTTTTTCCACGCTAGTCCTAATCTTCTCTTCAGTTCTTTGTTGTTTTGACAAAAAGAGTGTTTACCAGTTTGATGACACACAGATCTGGGGTATGATCTAAAGATGAAAGAAATACATATATGTTATTCAAAATATATATTTCAAATTATAAAATGAACTAATTGCAATTTTGTACTTAACACAAGCGCATAGGTATCCGAAATATAGAATTTTATGTAATATTTATAGATACAAGATCTCAATTTGCCTATTATAATATTATTAATGTTTACTGTTTCCATATCGTAACATAGTTGTGTAATTCTTAAAATTGTGATTAAGACCATTACGGAATTGCCTCCATAATAATTATGAAATAGGTTATTTATATGGAATACGATGAATCAGGCAGGAGTGGTCTGTCAATAAAGGCCAGGTGAACCCGGTTCCCCCCACCAAAGAAAATGTTATAATTATTTGCCATTTTCTCTTCTCCTGGTCAATTTTAAAAACAAAAACTGCATGAAAACAGCGTTCTTAGTTCTTAGTTCTTAGTTCTTAGTTGTATCTTAGGCAATAAACGCATTCCCTCTGTACTGTAATAGCGGTATCGTATGGGTCCTCCATTGGCGAGGGAAACACATGCACCAGCCCAGAATTTTTTACGCTCTAAACTTCATGAGCCAGCAAAGATTGACAAGCATTTATATTTTGTCTTCCTCTAAGATGGGTTAACCTTCCTCCTACTTATTTCTGCGTTCTCTGGGCCAGCAGGGAGACAACCCATGGCCAACGCTCGGTATTCTCTCTTTTCTTAGGAACCAGATGTTGAGGGGTTACCGACACCACGCATAATTAACTAGGGATTGTTTTCGCACTTTGTTTGAAATTGGGTGACTTCCTCACTGTTTGTGCGTGAAAATTTGACTTTCACAGCGTTAACTGTTGAGTTATAAAAAAGCGCATCTGTTTTTGTGGCAATGAATAAAATGGACCTTTTATTAAAGACTCATTTTTCGCGTCGTAGTTAACTGTTAAGTTGAAATTGAAACGATTTGGACGTCATTAACCGAAAGCAATAGGAGCTTACTCGGCAAGACGCATATAAGGTTTTATGATGGGTGTGAAGTGAGAAACATATCTTGTTTACAGGAACGAGATAAGAAAAGAAATAGAAAGGGCAAATTTTGTTTCTGTACAGGCTGACGAAACGACAGATATTACTTGTTGTGATATTGCGATACTTCAGTGAGGTTGAGAGATTCATAAAAGTCATTGCTTTTTTGAATTTACTGCATGAGGCTTAAGGCGTATTTTAACAGCTGAATTATAAGAGTTAAATATAAACCAGAAGTTTATAGCACAAACGTACAGTGGCGCTGCAGTATGAGAAAATGTCGGGTGCATGCAGTTATGTCCCTGGCCTACACTTCTATACGGACCACAAGTCGTCACTGCAATGAATATTGCATAAGTTATAATAAAACAATAACATTAATAAACTGCATGTAGCTACATCACAATAACTGGAAGTGTCATTAATGAAAATAAAAATGTCATATGTTGCAGTTTATATATTGTCCTATATCACTCTTCAGTATTAATATGTAGTTTCAATGTGCGCGACTGTACATCACTGTTCAGAACGCAATCAAAACAGTGAAGACTGCGACTGCTGCTTACGTCACATATTATACTTGAGACTGGCAAGATAAGGAGCCGTTTAGACTCAAGTCCGGCCCGGACACATCTCTGTATCTGAACAACAAGAAACAGAGAACCACATAGTCATTAACACTATCCAGAACAAGGTGCGGTTTCTAAGAAAACGAATCCCTGTCCCTGCGCATTACAATCCGCGCGGTACTGACGTATGTAGTGAAGAACTATTAGATACAAAATTATTGCATACCTATGAGGTATCGCAGTGATTTGTCAATTTATTCGTATGAAGGCGGAGTTTTTATAAGTAACTCATTTAATTGAATTTTGAATTATTTTATTTTTTTCAATGGACACTCACTTGTTGTTGATTTGATTTATTTACGGACGCTCTTTAACAACTCGGGGTCATCAGCGTCCCATTCAATTCAGGGCGTGAAATTGCCTATAAAGTTTGCTCTGAGGCTTCCTCTTTCAGACTTTAGGTTCTTTTACGTGCCGTAAATCTACGACATGGGTTCCACGGTCGAAAGAAGTCATACTTAGTATTTTTACAACCGAAAAAAGCCATCGATCCTGGCTGCAATCTTGGGTCTATGAGGCAAATATGATTACCACTAGACTACAGGATCGACAGGACACTGTCTTGACTTCTAAAGAAATAACTCCACGGAAATCCATTATTAAGTGAACCGTTCTCTGCATGCTATTATGTAAAATGTTACCAATATTTAATAGATAATGCTACTGGTTCAGCGAGTGTGACTACTGTGTATGAAAACTTTTGGTAGAAAATAATAAAACAAGGCAGGGATAGTGTCAGAACTTGGGGTCATTCATTTTTCTGAAGGAAAATCAAAAGAACGAAAGAAAGAAAGAAAGAAAGAAAGAAAGAAAGAAAGAAAGAAAGAAAGAAAGAAAAGAGACATGTAGGTCAATTTAAGAGGATATTTTATGTATAAAGTTCATATTCACCAGCAGTAGGCTTAACAAGGCACTTAAAGAAAGAGAAACGCACAATATGTCAGAAAATACCTCAGAATCGAAATAAGAAAATTAGAATACGAATTAAAAAAAGTGTTTTTCACGATTAGTTACTCAATATTGGTTATCACAGTGTGCGACAGCCAGTCTCTCGCTGAACGTCATGTCCTTGCCCATTGCAGATAACGGAGTGCAACGTATTTCCGTCTTACACAAGACTCTTGTAGCAACTTCGAGAAAGCAATCGAACTTCAGACGGTGAATGCAGACAAGTCCAAACATTGAATCAACATAATGATGATGTGATCATAAATTTATTTGGCTTTATCTACCATATTATTTTATTTATAGGAGAGATGTATTGTGGAGTATTGCCTTTGAAGCAAATAGACGATAAGGTTAAAGTCAATATCAGCCTCTGAGAAGAGAATGTAATGTCACGTACAAGTTTCCTCTTCTTCATCTAAACTGCCACAAGACCCAAACATAAGAAAAATTGGTAGACAAATAGAAGGTGCAAGCATGAAATTGCTCGATAGGGTGTGTAAATGAGGAAGTGTGGTTGTTGAAGGCGTAAGAAGCACCTGGAAGAGTTCCCCCACACCACCTGGCGGACCGCCCACCAGGGGTACCAAATTAACAGGATTTCGTGACAAATGATGCTTGTTAATGGCTTGTAGCGAGTGGGAGATAAGCGCCTGCAAGCACCCCGTCACTTCCTCTCTTTGGGGACCTCAGCCGCTGGTAGTCTTCATCTGGTCGGGAACAGATGCAAGCCATTTC
Organism: Metallyticus violacea; assembly: GCA_030762175.1. Taxonomy (NCBI): domain Eukaryota; kingdom Metazoa; phylum Arthropoda; class Insecta; order Mantodea; family Metallyticidae; genus Metallyticus; species Metallyticus violacea. The sequence continues at coordinate 48,989,992 of CM060842.1, forward strand.
TTCAACCGTGCAGATGCAAGCGTGGGTTGAAAATGTATCTGCATGTCTGCTGCGGGCTCTTCCTTGAATTGTTAAAAGTTCGAATGCTGGTTTTCTCGTACAGTTATGCGGTTTCTTTAAATGTTCTGAACTATTTCGATACAGTTTTAAAGAACAATTTTAAAATCGAAGAATTGCCAATTCAAAACGACTAGGAAAAAGGCTGGAAAAAGTTGAATTGTTAGTTTACAAAAGAAGAACAAAAAATATATATACATATATTTAAATGCTTAATGAAATAACGTCCAAAATTATGAAGTCTTCGGATTTTTAAGCTATTAAATGGCAATTGTTATAACTAAGGCAATTAAAACCAGATAGCTTTCTAGAGAGTTTGAAATTAAATTAAGTTGAATTCGCTTCAACAATTAGGAAAAAGTGATCTAGAAATTAAGAAATATATATATCTGGCAACATAATCAATCTTTTTTAACTGAGAAAAAAAACTGGTGCATATTTTGGCTAACTGTAGCTTAAATAAAAGTAGATCTCCGAGTTTCTGCTTACGTCAGATTGCTGTTAATCTTTTTTGCAGACTACGTGAATTAGCTGAACATTTTCTAATCAAAATGCGTAAGAAAACAATTAATGTATTTAATAATACCTTTAATTAACTACTGTATATATTAACAGTTTTTTATTTGTCCCATGTACAGGTTACATGTAAATTGGTATCAAATATTTTAGGAACGTGTTCCTAACAACAAAAGATAAAAAGTCAATATAAATATTGACCTGAAAAACCTATAATTCCAGAATTATTAAGGAGTTTCGTTTTCTTTTTTAAAGTAGCATTTCATGTTTTTTCTTTGTTAGATTGTCTGTGATTGTTTGCTGGATGAGAAAATAACAAGAAAATGTTTTCGGTGAGTGAAAAATATGTACTGCATCTATGGTTTTGCAGATGGGATGTAAGCATGGGATAATAGAATGAAAAATTAATTTTATTTATTTGGTTTATCTACGGACAATATTTAACAGGTCATTAGCATCCCATTCAATTCAGGGCGTGAAACGGCCGATAAATTTTGCTCAGAGGTCTCTTCTTTCAGGTTTAAAGTTCTTTTACGTGCAGTAAATCTACGACACGGAACCAACAGCTTTACCTCCCTTCCGAAGAAAGCCATACTTAGAAGTTGTATGACTGAAAAAATCCATCGATCCTGGCCGCGAATGAACCCACGATCTTGGATCTACGAGCCATAAGGAGCGACTAATGAAAAATAAAGGACATTCTACTATTTTGATTCATTTGATTATTTTGAAAACAATTCGGTTATTTAACGAAACTATTTTTTCTCGAATATATCCAAATGATTAATAAGGATGCAAGTAATGATTATTTTTTTGGATGAAAATACGCATGGTAGTAACCTACACACAACATGTACAACATATCATTAGATTGCTGTAATTTCAAGCTTACAGTTTTGTGATAAGAAAAACATGTTCATAGCATCTGTATTGTAGCAGATAACTGTTACAAGGTTATCTCGCACTCTCAAATGGAGGTCACAGTTGTAGCGGCGAAATAATGGGAATGATCTCTCGGTTATTAAAGGAACCCCTTATTTTTTTCGAATGAAAGCAAACAACTGCTTTCTATAGGAGCTAAAGCTAACGATTATAATGCACATGAGTGAACCAGTATCGAACTTTGATACAGATTTCAAGTAATTTAGCCTTTTTACACATTTCATAATTTGAAAATCAACAATATGGTAGAAAAATATTTTGTTTATTCCATCTCATTGATTTTCATATAATAGATTTCAATACTATCAAAATAATAATTGATAAGAGAAAGATATACTGTAGTAATATATGTTTAATTTATAAACTTTACTATTAGCAATAAAGTTATGTAAATCCGAAACGAAAGAGTTTACATAAGTATTTTAAAAAGCTTTGCTCTTAGGAGCACGTGCGTTAAATATTTAACTATTTATATATGTTTAAACAAGTGTCCTTTACTTTCCCTCTCGCTCTTCGTATGTTGCATTAAAATGAATTTGAAAGCATCTATTATTCTATGTATAAGAATGCAGTAATGTTGTTGATAAAGTCACACAGAAAACGAAGGCTATTTATGCACTAAAAGATCTGAAATATACCCTACGAGTTTAGCATTGACCAATCTACGATTATTTTGTTTTATTAACTTAACATTATCATTTTATTAATTTTATAGTGCAAAATATTAAAAAAACTAATTAAAATTATAGAATTACATTTATTTCAGATAAGTTATTGTACTTTAATTTTCAACGTGCTTGTTTTTACAATTTTAGTTATAATGACACCGAATAAAAATATTTAAGATATTTTATTGCACACGGTGCACCCAATAAGGAGACTTCGTATGTGCAATAGTTTATTTTAATAAAAGCCCATAACGCGTTCAAGCAACAAATGTCTTATTTCTTAAATGTAACTAGTTATTTTAACAAAAATGTGTGCAAAATTATCCAATCAACTTGAATGTGAATCTTTACCCAAGCTATAAACTGAAACAAGAACTTCTTATCCCAGAGGTTTAATCCAAAGCTGTGTTATGACACAACCAACATAAAAACGAAAAGGAGGCGAAGGTCGTTGAAGCACGAAGATTTAAAAACAGTTTTATCATATGTCACTTTGATGATGATGATGATGATGATGATGATGATATAAAAATAAAAAATTACACACTAACTGTTTTGTTGTTTCATTATTGCAAGTCAATTTTGAAACTAAATTTATTTTAAACCCCTTTTAAATTAAAAGATTTTCTTAATAAAGTGGATATTTATAAAGCAAATTATAAAAAAGTTGCCCAAATTTTAACACTTTAAGCGTTGTGTGCCAAGTAATGAATGGGTTCTTGACTAGAAGACATTTCTTTTGTTTGGCAGATAATGGAGAGAGAAGGGCGTGCACTTGGAAGTGAAATAACTAACTCTAATCTTCACTTGAGTCAGACCGAACGATTTATACAGGGCTTCTACAATATGTCTTTACCTTTCGCATGGGAGTTTGTGTCTCAGCAGGTGCACATTTCACAACCGACCGCGCCTGCTCTCCGACAAGATCGTCTCGTCTAAAATGAACACAAACTATGGGTCAATTAAACCTTCAATCACTGATGAAAGAAACCTCTTACAATAATGCACACATGCTACAGAACCACCTGTCGTACACATTGGACAGGTGTACACTTGTAAGGTTTGAGTATTAAAATTTTTGTTACTGTATGTGCAAAAGACCCCCAGTTTGTGCTAATTTCGGTAGTGCTTTAGCAGAGCGATCATATAGCCATTGAGCTATTTTTACAACTAATCACAATATCTATTTCTGAACTTCCAGAACTAGCAAAGATCTGTATTAAGGTTGGAGATTTTCTCTATTCACGTTGCTTTCCTATATCCTGTACGATGTTTATGACATGCCATATTTTTTTCTTTTTTGTTATTTTCATCGCAAACTTAAAATAAGCCTGACTTCACCTAATCTGATTAAAAATAAATTCCTTTCATTGGTCATGTAGTGACTCTATGTTTTCCGTCAGTTTATATAACTTGGTTATAAATTATCATGTTTTGCTCTCTTCTAACCCATTTGCTTACAGTCGTCTCAAAGATGAATTTTGCATATCCCCGAAGTTTTGCAAATAAATTCTCAGAAATATATTTTCTAAAATACTTTCACAAAGTATCTCTTTTTGTTCTTGTATAGAGAGATATACTTCCCCAATATTAAATGAATGAGAGCCTGAATTAAAAAGTAATGATTTAACATAATTCAAAAATGCTCCATTAATGACCATCCTGCGATATTAAGGAGAGTTGTTCCCGATACGAGTCCACGCTGATTCACAATAGAAGATAGCTTTTATTTGGAAACCTTAAAATATAAGTAATTTGTTAGTATAATTATCCGAGACTGTCCATGATGTGGTAAGTTTTCTTTATTGTGTGCAATGCTGACTATTATATGTTTCTGATGGAATACATTTATAATTTTATAATACAAACTAATATTTTAAATTTGTTACATTTTAAATTATTCTAAGCTTTTAATTTAAACAAAAATAAGATTTTGAAAATGTGTTACAAATTTAATTTTTAAGGTCATATAACTCATATTTTCACAGTTTTAGTTCATAAATGCTTGCAAATGTTCTTGTTTTTAAGACACAAACATCAAGATATATCCATATCATTCTTAACGAAATATAGTTTGTTACAAACTCCTGCAATTAGATGCATATGTATTTCTGCATAACCTGCTTGTCAAAGAAGTTGCCGACCTTCACGGCGTTGAAAGTATTTTGGAGGGCAGGGACAGAGAGCTCCAAAACAACACTGCTCCTGCTTCATCGTTGACGGCCTTTTGGGTAACATTCCTCCACGTACCTACATTTTCAAGGATTGAGTGAATGTAACCTATATGAAGCTTTAGGGAGAGAAATTGTGATGCATTTTTCGTCTTTAAAAGGGAAACCAGCGATTCGCCATACTATGTATGTGAATAATGTAACATTATACAATGTTATAGAATTAATAATAAAAAATGCAGTACGTAAAAATAAATGCCAGTTTCTGAATTTTTGCTCACTCCTAAAGTAGGGGCAGATTACTCTGCTTTTACTAACGTATATCTCTCTTATTTAATTAAAGGTAAATGACTATACTGGCGCCTGTATTCTTTCACCCAAGTATGGCGATTTTTTTTTCGCTATATTAACTGATACATACATTCCAGCACCAGTAATTTCACGAACACGATTCTTGTTTAGCCTCGCAACATGTCTGAGTGTAATTTGACTGGGGAAATGTTCAACACTCCAAAACTCACAGAAATTTCTATATGTTTCAACACTCGTCAAGAGTATGCGCTTGGGTTTGTGCATTTACCTATTCACTGCTGCTCTTGCGTTTCTGATCGCAGGAAAGTGTGCAGGCTATGCTGTGTTAATTTACTCCACATTCTTGCGTGTCACGTTTCTGCGTTCGTTCCTAGTCGCGTGCAGAAGTGCCCCACTTAGTCGCTCGTTTAGAATCAGCTAATTGTTCAAAGCAGACATTTTTTGACTTAGTAACCTGCCAGAACGATATTGACAATATCATCTACATCACTAGCCCAAACGTTCATTTTTTGCGGATGATGCTCTTCCACCCATTGAGGATATATTGCATGTCTGATTAGCATAATCAGTTATGTTTGTGATGAGATGAGAATTCTTAAAAGTGCCGAGTAACGTGCTTATAAAATTTAACTTTTACAGGAACTTTTAGCGTATGATCCCGATAGAAGAATTATTTCGGAAAATGTTCGCCTATTTCGTTTTCTCCAAACAGAATTACATTGAACATGGCAATAAGGTGAACATTGGATAAATCTAAGTCAGCGGGGAAATTTTCTTCAATATCTACATACTCTAACAAATTGACAATATGTGAAAAGCATCATAAATGCGAAGGTAAGGTAGATATTGTTTGAACAATTCCTTAATCACTTTCATTTTCAATAACAAAGAGATTCTTCATCGGAACTTTCATCTCATTCCCTCTAAAGGAATTTTTCAATGCTTTTAGGATGAAGCCCAAAGGTTTTAAATAATCTTACAAAAAAATTTCCCATTATAGTTTGTGTCTTAGTCAAATCTTCCGTAAAAAGGGTCGAAATACGCTCAACATTATGAATTTCCGTAAATCGACAGAAAGTTATTTTTCTAGATTTTATCGTCATTATTTCAGCATCGATCTAATGTGCAGTCACCCCTAAAAAGCTTCTTTTACTTCCAGACCAAATGTGTAGTGTTGTACATACAAATGAACTTTGTTTATTTATTCCTTTATTGCTTGTAATTGATTGTCATTATAATCTTTGATAAGTCGACCAATTCGACTCATTATTTTTAATCTAATTAGCATTTAAATTACTAAAAATATTGTACAAGTACTGATTTTCGATACATCTGAATCGACAAACAAATTAAATATTATCTTCTTTGAATGATTCATGTGTGTATTTCGGTTTTTTTCCCCCTGGATTCAGGCCAATTCTATTTTGTCCTATTTATATGTGATTGGTAGTTAGGATAACATCATTGCCATATTTTATTTTGAGATGTTTCAACAAATTTGGTGTAGTATTTTATATCTATTTGCACTGCGTTTGGCTCATATTTTTCAAATGGGAACTGTAGATTTCGAAATATATTTTCAGTTACTTTTTCAAAAAAGTATTACCTTCTAGCAAAACAACTTGCTTACTATTTGAAATATTCAAGTTTTAAGCTCCAAAAACACCCAAATTAACCGAAAAAGCATTAAAATACAAAATACAATTCTGCTTACCTCAATGATTTAGATTCCGTAGTTGCACAGTCTTTTAGGTATGTAGTAATCACGCTGAAAACACAGAATACAAATAAATTCAATCTCATTGAGTAATAACACAATGTTTTTTTTTTAAAACACAGAATATGAAATATACAGTCTCGCAGAGTTTCAACGCAACATTAACGACGTGGCGATTCGGCATTACCCGTTGCAGCGAAATGAGACCGCTTGTTTTCCTACAGATTATGAACTACTGATTCGCGACGTCACGTTTTGTTTGCAGTCCCTTCGTAATGGCAATCATCTGTCTAGAGTCCGGACCTTTAGTCTCAAAATGTAGAAGTACCATAGTGTGAAGTTAAACACGTAAATATGAACCAGCTGCTTTCTCTGTCGCTTTAACACGAGTAGAGGTAGTTACAGTGAACGCGCGCGCGTGTGTGTAGCTTTCATGTGCCTAAAAGATCTAAACTTCCGAAACTAAATCAATTTGTGAAGAATTCCGGAAGCAATTATCTCTCCACGCCATTATACAGAACGATGTAAGACACATGTAGAGATCTACGACACGTAAAAGAACCTCAAGCCTGAAAAAGGAGACCCTTGGAGCAAAATTTATCGGCAATTTCATGCTCTGAACTGAGTGGGACACTAATGACCAGAGATATTAAACAGCGTCCATAAGAAGGTGTGTTCAACAACGTTGCAATTTGAAAAATGCCACTTTCACCGAAAATTAAAAGATATCGAACAATCTTTGACGTCTAATGCAGTAGCCTCAACTAGAAAGTGCGCATTTTTCAGAGAACTGTGTGAAATAATGTGCATTCCAATATTCCACTATAGAAGCTTCAAAACAAATATTTCAAATACTCCATAGAAAAATACACAAATAGAACACTGTAAAAAGAGTCGAAGTACACATCGATTATTTACTGGGGTATTACAAAAATGTGCTGACGAGCACAAACATTTCAGTCACTGAGAACAAAATCTGAGTTTACAACTAAAATGCTGCTAGGTGATACATCACGAATGTTATTGTTGGAATATTGTCGCCCAATACTGCAGGCCAAAATATTTGCTAACCATGGAGAGTTTGGATAAAGCTAATTATTCAACAATCAACAACTTATATACTTTGTTTACAGCCAGAATGCATTCTGCAAAAAATATATTGTTGTTGATTACGGACATGATGAAAGCAGGAAGAGAATTGAAAACTTTGTACCGAATCATATCTATCTGACAGAATAATCGAAGAAATAGGAACGTGTTACATGTTTATAACGAACGTCAAAAAGATATTTTAAAAAGTCCCATCCAGGATTCAAGGAAAGGCATCCGGCGTTCCTTTACCGCCACATTATATCCTTAAATGCTGACTGGAGGATGCATTTGGTTATGCAAAATGCTACCAGCAAATTGTACAGGTGATTGGTGCGTTTCAGAGAGAATATTCGAACTACAAAATCTCTGATTTCTGAACAGCTGTATGGACATATTTTGTTCATACAAGATAATTTTTCAAGTTTAAGTTCTTATTTAACGCAGTAGTTTGCATAAATGTATCCCTGAAATCATCACCCTCCCAGGGTTACCTATTAGAACAGGTGATTTTTTATTCGAAAGGCGGCCATATCAACCCCTTCCCATTGAACACGTGGGGCAAACTGCCGTCTACAATCCATATGCACCTAACTTAAAAGCTAGGGGACTAAGTCTGGACTCATCTCTGTCGCACAACGTACTGTGATGCCCTCCTCGCGGTCGTACACTTTGCTGCAATGGATAATACGCGCTGACAATAATGAATGTAAACAGAAAGTATACCTGCCGCCCTATGTCAGAAACATTAAGAATTTCTCGGGGATTAAGCTTGCTGCTCCGGCCGCCTCTGTTTATTTATTTTTGACCGTTAGTTTATGAATTTTACAATAAAAATACAAGACATTAGTAATCACATATAACACTTGTTTATAAGTATGATTATAAATGAATCAGATTAAAAAAGAATTGCACTTTTTAAAGCAGTCACATCGGTGCTTACCACTTATCGTTATAGGATTATAAATTCTGGAGCTCCAATCTCGAGCCTTTCCCGATCGATAGCGGACAAAGCCAAAGTAGTGTTATCTTCTAAAGATATAGCTAGATAATACGGCATATTAACGCAACGACTTGATAGCTCAGATGGTTAGAGTGTCATACTATTCGCGTAAATGTAGTGCGTTCAAATCCTCACTCCTCTAGCGTTTCATTATTATTTTTCTTCAGAGATGAAGGAGATATGCGATCATTACAATGCTTTACTCGCTAACATAGTACCACGCACACAATCCGCTAAAAATTTATATTTATGCTTTTTTCAGATGGAAGCAAAGGAGATTTTCCATCATTACAGTGATTTATCTGCCTAATTAGTAGCGCACAATCCCCTGTCAATTTATATTTACGAAAAGGAGGCGAGCGTAGGCCTTCAGGCCATAGCTCGCCGTAGCAAACCACTGGATCCCCGGCTTCTAGGATTTACCCTATATTATATATAGGGTGCCAAAAATGTATACACACTTCAAGCAAAGAAAACATTGTGTTCACACAACAAAACTGAATTCACACAAACAGAAAATGATCAGCACTAATCATCTTAGACTTTTACAGTTACAACAGTTACTCAAAATGCCCACCATCGGCGTCATATACTTCTGAATACGTTGAACTACTGATTGAGCAACGTTTGTGAAAGTGTCCTCAGCGATTGCAGCACGTGCCGTTCCTAAAAAAAATAGATTGAAGTATATTGTCTGCAAAATGGGCATAAACAGCATCCATCACTTTTTCGTCACATTTAAATTTCCTTTCTCGAAGATCCTTCTTGAGTTTTCAGAAGAGGAAATAGCCACCGGAAGCTAGATCTGGGCTATAGCGTGCATGGTCGATCTCCTTGAAGCCACATTTCTTTATAGTTTCCTTTGCAACAAGAGTTGTGCGCACAGTCGCGTTGTCGTGCAGAAGGCGCACACAACCACTCAGTTTTCCTCGCCTTTTCTCTTTGATGGAAGCACGTAGTCTGTGCAGTAGGCCAACATAGTACACCCCATTTACTGTGGTGTTCCTTTCCTTGAAGTCAATGAAGAGTGTTCTTTCACAGACCCAAAAGATTGTGGTCATGATCTTGGTTGACTGAGTGACCTTGGCCTTTAGAGACGATGCTTCGCCAGGTTTACACCTGCCACTCCATTGATTTTCTTTTGGACAAGGGATCATAGTAGAGAACCATAGCTTCATCTCTGTAACAATGGTTGACAAAACTTCTCTCTCGTTGCCACGCAGAACTCCAAAACTGCTGACAACAGATGGCTCGTTACTGATTTGGGACTGAGGAAAGCAGTCTATGCACCCATCTTGCACTAACCTTATTCATGTTTAAATGTTCATGAATAATTCGAAGGACTGTTGTTTTAGAAAAGCCCAACTTTGCTGCTATTTCGATAACTTTGAGCCGCCGGTCTTCCATAAGTTCTCTTCAAAAAGACCTGTTTCCAGGTATGAGCATCTCCAAGGGCCGACCTGCACGCTGTTCGTCTTCAATGCTTTTTCGACCCATTCGAAAAAGTTTGGCCCATTCTTTCACGATAGAATATGAGGGGGATACTTCCCCATATACACCGTCCATTTGCTGTTTAATTTCATTCGGAGTAAGTCCTTTTGTGAAGAACTTAATAAGAGCTCGATATTCCATTTTGAACATGTCACAGTCTACTGTATATAGCATTCTTTATGTAACTATATTTAAACAACTGAACACAGCGAAGCAAAAGTTACAGCTGTAATTATTTACTTAACAGATAAGCTTGACACCAGATAAGGCTTTTGTGAAAGCGATAATCCTTATCGGCGAGCCCGGAAACTTATGGATCTACCGTCGTATATAAGTAGATAAGTAGATATCTGTAAAAGCAAAAAGATAAATACGCTTAGCACAAGGTAAATGCAGAAGCTGAGTTATTTACACTTCGCCCTTCAACGAGCTTTAGAGCAGAAAAATATAAAAACGGATCATCTGTGCGGCTTGTGCTAATGTTCTTCCTCTTATATGGTTTGGAGTCATGGCATCCCATAACTTTTTATATATTTTGTCTGACTGCACACACACACGCGCGCGTGCACACACACAATTTTCAAACCTGTGTAATTTCGAGGATATTACGAAAATTTCGCGCCATGTTCTTACCCTACATCGCCTCGGCTCATTTGTATTATAATCTGTTCATCATAACTTTATAGTAAAATATTAACTACAGTAACTTTACAGTAAAACATTGCTTCGTTGCCCTCTTTGCCCCTTTTTTCTTTTCTATTGGTTGTAGAAAGCATGCACGGTTATTTTTATAGTTCTTGATAGAAATTCAAACCAAAATATATTACATTATATAATAAAAGTATTCTTTCATGCTATAAATAACAATAAGAAATAGAACGGCATACAAACTATCGATTATATTAATTTAATAAGCGGAAATACTTCGCGAGATAATTTGGCAGTAAACAGTCTGGTCAGGCAATCAAAATTATTTCCACCACATGCTTTGGTTGATTTCACTGTAAAATTGTGATGGACAGACCATATCAAATAAAAAGAAAATAATAAAATATATCTAATAATTACCTGCCTTCTTCTAACTGTTAAAACAAAGGCCATTCAAAAATGTTTTGCTCATTTAGTTATTGATTTTATCGAGCTCTATTGTCATGTAAAATTAATAAATGTGCATTATCAATATAACAAATATAAGCATATCACACTTGCAATACCCTGGAGTACAGTCAGTTCTGGTAATATCGAATGGGGATATCTTTTCCCAAAAAAGAGCATTCAGCTGTTAAGGAAGGCTGCTAGTTTGAATATGAAAAAACTGTCATACTAGAGTCCGCGTTTCGTAAAAAACGCCAGATATTGTATTTTACTGTGACAGAAGAATAGAAGATTTCTCACCCCTTTTAGTACCTCTCCGCCATCATAAGGAGACAGTGCAGAAACAATAATGGATTTTCGTAAATCTAATATTTGTGCATGATTCAAAGAATTAATTGTGAAGTTTGGTCCAGATTGATTGAGCATTTGAAGCAGACATACTTGCCTCCTGAACCCAAGATCGCAGGTTCAAACCCGAGTAGAGTCCATGGATCTTGAATGGCGTTAAAACCCTAAGTATGGCTCCCTTCGGAAGGGAAGTAAAGCTGTTGGTCCCGTGTCATAGATTTTCGACGTGTAAAAGAACCAGAATAAACACCCTTAATTGAATGATATACTAATGACCAAAAATGTCAAACCCATTAGTGAAACAAAAATTTCGGTTTGTGCGTGTTGAAGGGGATGAAATTACGATAAATGTACTTTTCTTTTCCTTCAGAATTATCCTCCGGAAGTAAAAACACGAGCACAAGTCTTCTGCGAGGGGTGGGGGAAGCTAACTTATGGGCCCCGTGTCCTAGATTAACGCCACATAGCTTAAAAAAAAAAAGTGCACCCAGGACAAAATTACGGGCCATTTACCGTTCAATAATACCTTAGCATCTTACTAGAGGTCACTTGGGGCGATAGGTTCATTACCTATCCCTATGACATCGTGGGTGCTAAATATAACTGGTACTTAATTTTTAGAGAGTGTGTAGTTTTTTATCTTGATTTTAAAAACACGACAATATTTCCTTCAGATCGATCAAACAGCTGAGAATTATATGGGGAAGAGAAATAAACTGGCGGTAAACTAATGCTCTGTTATCATTAAAACTTCTATAATTTTCTTATTAAGTTAGTGGTTTTAATTTTTACTAAAAATCCCTTCTTGTCTTACTGTTTTGTGTTGTCTAAAATTTACGCAACTCTTGTTTTTTATAATTATTAATTTTTATTACAGGCAAATGAACCAATAATGCATGTGATAAATTTATTGACAATAACTTAACATAATATAAGTATATACTTTATTTTAAGGAAAGCCTTTGATTCTATGAGTCATCAATTTTTTAGAGGTAAATTAAATCAGTTAAGTATAAAAACCTAGCTAACCATCTCATTTGATTCTTTGTTAAAATATAGACATTACATAATAAAATTATGAACAATGTATTCAAATTGTTTCTCTCGATTATGAGGTCCCATTGTGATCTGTTTTGGGTCCCCTACTTTTTGTATTGTTTGTATATAATCTTGAGAATAATCTTACTATTGAATACCTCACCATTTATGCTGCTGATACATCAGTGGCAGTGAGTGCCGGTGATTTGAACTCTGAGGCTTAAAGTACTAAGTGTAGATAAAACTGCTTGTTTATACTTTAGCAACGAGAGTTCAGTTTCTTTAACTTTAATTACGATATGCTTATTTTATATTTTACAATGACTACTGGTTTTTATCCATGGTCTTAAACAGTCATTTATTCTGAAAGATCCACATCGATTTACTTGTAATAAATTAAGTAAAGCTTGATTTTCTATTAGACTTTTAAAAAAATGTCTCCACATTTGTAACTTTATTTTGTTTTATTGCAATCTATTTTATCGCACAGTATTATAAACTGGGGGACTGTTACTATGTTTAGAACGTTTTTAGGAATATAGTATATTAAACCTAACTGCTATTCATATATAATGCAGCTATTTTATGAGGAATTTGAACCCGGGACCTCTGGAATGAGTCTCCAGCGTTACCGCTTAAGCCATCCCACTCGGTTATGTGGCTAGAATAGCTGACAGATATTCATTGAGTTCTAGCCAGTGCATTTTCATAGTACTTTAGGTGTATGTGATCCAATATAGCACAGTTGCGCAGTGTAATGCAAACATATCGTTGAATATTGTGTTGATTTCGGTTTCTTGTAAAATGAAATTTAAGATAAAATATTGTATTAGTAAAAGGAAAAACGCCAGTGGTTGAAATAATATTAACAAGCAATACCCTTTCTCTCTCTTTTTTTAATAGTGTTTAACTCCAAATTTAACTACTGAGGGACCGCATGCGGTGGACACATCCTGGGAAGCGAACCCCACATCTCCGCCCACGAGTCCTCGTCTTAACAACCTTGGCCACCCCGTGGCGGTTTTTTTTCTATTTTGTATGTGTTTTATCAGTGTGAACACATATTTATATATCAGTAAGAATTCCGATTAGTTCATCCAGTACTTATGCCGCGTTTGCATCTCCTTCATTGCGGACATAAGAATGGGCAACATAACTGGGATTCTAACGGCATTTTAGGGGAAAAATGGAATTTGCAATTATTTCACACACACACACTCGCTAACTTTGACCTAACGTCGGATAAATCCTAGAAACCGGTGGACTTAGTGGTTTACTGCGACTCGCTATGGCCTGACGGCCTACGCTCATCTCATTTTCGTAAATATAAATTTATGAGCTACTATGTTAGCGGGTAAACTGTTTTAATAGTGGAAAATCTCCTTTAACTCCAGTAGAACTTACATAGTGCCATCTTGCGGCAGAAGTCACAAGTAACCAGTCATGAACTCGTGATAAACGAAATAAGTGAGTTTAACAAGAACCTAAGGCTTTATGAACTATTCGGAATAATTATACCTGTATAACTAATGCTTGTTTGAATATTTCTGTAGATTCCTTATTTAAAGTGCACCCCCAGGGCTTCAAACACTATCATTGGGCTATGTCTTGTTAACGCTCAGACATTTTAAATTTTATTTACCCTCTTTCATATATATCACGGATTAATAAATAGGTTATGAAGTACTATTGTAATTTGTAAATAAAGCTATGACAAATTTAACAAAGTTATTGTAGTTGTACTTTAGTCTTTACCTTAGGCATTTGTGCATCATCTTCCTAGAAAATCACAGAGGCAAGTTGGAGTAAGCTGTTGTTGAAACGAAAGAACGCTTTGAAAGTATTCACAACGTAAACGAAAATAGAAACCAGCCAGCAAGCCAGTGTGTTTAATGCTGCAGTTATTACCGAGTTCCAATCTAGTCAAGCTTTTCCATACAAGTTCATGCAAATACACGTACTATAACTATGGGTGAACAAGGTGTCTTTAAAAGAGCAAACGGCAACACTCAAAAGGAAAAAAATATCGTGAAATGTCATTTTAAGCTACTAGCGACTTATAAAAGTCATTGTTTAATTTCCTGTTTATGTTTAATGGTATGACATTTGACAATCAGAGGTTCGTTTGCATTAGCAAATCACCAATAGAGGGCAGTGTCGCAGTGATGGTACAAACCGTTGCCTGCAAGTCTTTTCTACATCATTCTGGAGAACGCGGACGATGGTAAACGTGGAACTAAGAGAATGGAAACTTCAGTCTTTCATTTTAATTTAAAAGTGCGGGGTGTTTGTGAATGTTATTACTGTATACATTCTTCAGAAGAGGAAGTTAAAAAACAAGGCAAGAATTTACTTGATTAGTAGCAGAACGTGGAGAATCGTCAAGGTACTATGAGCCTGTACAAGGTAATATTTCTGATTTGGAGTATATTATCCCTGTGATATGATAGGACTTAAAGGTTAACTACTCTTAAATAACGTATTGCAGCTATTGCTATGCTACATAACGGGTTAAGATTTGTTTTATTTTGGGGTTAAATTTTTGGAACAAGGAAACAAATGTTTCTGAAGTGTTCTCCTTTTCATTTAAAAGTAACTGTTACAGTCCCAGAAAATTCGACTGTTACTATGAATTACCTAGGGGTTGAAACGAACAACAAAGAATGTGCTCTAACGCTAACATTTCTATTGCGTTCATAACCGCAGTTTTAAGGTAGCCTGCATGTATATACACCTGTGCAGAAGTTCATTCATATAGCTCAAGGTTTATGGATTGTATAGAAAACATATGCACACTCTGACATCATGAATATATAGTAGATTTAACAGGAATGCTAAAATTATAAATTATATATATAGGCAATGTTCCAACGAGGAGTCATTTTAGTTGTGCTCCGGCAGTCCTAGCTGAAACACACATTAAAGTAGAGAAGCATCTAAATTTAGTCCGTCATAACTTACTAAAACTCTATAGATTTAGCTTAGTTTTTTATTTTTTCATAATTACTGAATGACCTTGAGACATAGGTAGCATTTACTTTATTTTACGTTACCTTGCAATATTTGAGTTTTGGTCCTCGCATGTATTCTGCATTATTTGTCATGATTGCTTCGTTTACAGTAGTGTGGAAAATGTACCAGACGCATGTATGGCCTCTTTTGTTCCATTGTCTTTCATTTAAAAGAATTTTAGCCAAGGCGAACGAGCTAACGTAACGTTATGACAAAAACATAAAAAACTACTTAAAATCCCTGCCAATCAGCTGCTAAAAATCAACTAATCTAAACGAAAAGGTATAAAGATACTTTAAACTTTTTATTTAAGCCTAGACACAGAATAATTACATGTGGGAAAATTTTAATTACTTAATGCAAACTGTGAGAATGGTTGGATGCATACAACATGATGCATACAATTAACTTTCCCACCAGGATTGATAAAAACTCCAGCACAGCAATAGGTAATATATTTGTAAATTCAAATAAACTATCATATTCTATGCCTTCATTGATCAATTGTCTCTCTGGCCATATGCTCTAGTTATAGTTAACAAAAAGACTATAATAAAACTCAAAAGCATGTTATGGGTACATAAAATATAAAGATATTAATTATGTAAACACCAGTAAAATGGTGGAGATAGTTCAAAAAGAATTGTGGAATAGTGTCTTCAGTGCAAATAATGTTAAGAGTAAACTAAATAATTTCTTACACATTTTAATTGCATTTTGAAGCATATTTCCCGTTAAAAATTAAAAAATAAGTTCCAATATGAGTAGGGAATGTTTAACCAAGAGAATTAAAAAATCTTGCCTACGTTGAAGATAATTATATAGTGAGCTAAAAGTTCAGTGAAGACTCTAAATTAAAAATAAATTTTAAAAAGTATTGCAAGATACTTAGGAAAGCAATAAAAGCAGCAAAGCCTTCCATTATCAAAAACTTGTCAGCCATTCAAAAACAACATAGGCTACTAGAAATGTAATAAAAGAAGAAACAGTTACAAATTTGCCCACAAGAAGATATATAATCTTAAGCATTAAATATCAATAGATACAACACCGTGCAGTTGTAGCAAATGTGTTTAATTAATTTCTTAATGTAATAAAAAGTTTTAATTTATACTCTGGTGATCAAGTAGATGCATTAAGAATTTTACAATTAGCATTTTCCAGTCAAAATAATGAACTCAAAACAAGTACCATTAGTTCATTGGAAATTAGTAATATTATTAGAAAACTAAAATAAAGAACTCTTCTGGCTGTGATGAGATTAACAGCAAAGTAAATTTTAGTCCTTTTGTGTAATGATTCTTAAACATGTGGTGTAATTCCTGAAAGGCTAAAATATTCGGTATTGAAGCCTCTGTTCATAAAGAGAGGTAAATATCTCTAATTATAAAACTATGCTTATTTCACCTACATTTTCTAAGGTGTTTGAGAATTATCCAAAATAGACTACCATTGCCTTGAAAGTAACACTTTTCAAATAAATGATCATTTTCATTTTAGGAAAGGAATTTCAAAAATGCAATCTTTAAACTCACTGATGAAATTTTAACCATTCATTGAAAATGTACATGCAGGATGAATCTTTTGTGATTTAGCAAAGGCTTTCGATTGTGTCAATCATTGAATGGTGATAGATAAATTAGCTTTCTATGGAATTCAAAACCAATATTTAAATTATTTATATCCTACCCTGACAAAAGAAAACAAAAAGTAGTAATAAATTGTCCCTTTAAAAATAAAAATGCATCAAAGTGGGGAATGGTTAACCATGAAGTGCCTGAAGGTTCTGTTCTGGGCCCTCCTCTTTTTCTAATTATATAAACTATCTCTCCTTATCTATTCAAGATGTAGATGGCACAAGCATATTGATAAATAGAAACAGACTTAATGATTGTGACATTAAACTAAATCTAGTTCTGAGCTGCTTGTGTGTATGGTTCAAAGCAAACATCGTCTCTAAACCTAGAAAAAACAAATGTTATGAAATTCATCGCTGAAAAATCTCCAAATACCCTATTACAGATAGGATATTATAACAGTGTATTTCTACAAACGAAATATACTGAATTCCTTGGTTTAATAATTGATAATAATCTGAAATGGATCAAATCTTTCAAATTTGCTCTTATAAAATCCCTGTGTAAAAAGGCCTATTATTCTGTTATTGAATATATGGGTGACAATATACTGATAAAAGAACACTAATGGTTTTATATCAATGTATTTGCAAATATGTATATAGTAAAATTGTTTTGGTTGAGTTCTAGGTGTTGCTTTGTCATTTATATAGATTTACATGATATTTTTTGTAAATATAGAATGTGTACTGATGTGGAAAAATATAAATGACAAATTCTATGTTTCTAAGTCTCTGTGGCTACTTTACAAACTCACTGAATGTTGTAGGAACTAAACTACTTAATTATTGACTAAAGTAATTATATTTCACATTTAGAATTAATTTAATAATAGTATATTTTAAAGTACAGTACTTAAACTAATCAACTAATATACAGTCTGATTTTTTTAATTTATAGGCAATACTTGTGGGGGAAGGCAATTAGAAAATGCTAATATGAAAATATTGTTTTCATCATAAGAAAAATCACAATCTCGCTGGCTGGCGCAGTTCCTGTTTTTTCCAAGTAAATTACAAAAATAACTTTGTGAAATAAACTTAAAATAGGACTAGTTGTTAGAAAATTATGAAAAAATAATGAACATATTAACATTATCCACTTATTTCCTGTAGATTGTCTCACAGTAAATAGCAACACAACTGCCTTTTCCAAATTTTACACCCAAAATTCTCTCTTTTGTAAATATAAACTGAAAGCAGAAAAAGATATTTCCACAGCTAGGGGTTCCACTAGAGCATATTTCATCTTGGATGCATACATAAGATCAACAGTTGCCGTTTCCTGTCAAAATATTTACACTACTACAATAATGCAAGGGAATTTAGTTGCAGCCATCTCGAGTAGCAACTGCATAATTAGCCAAGCTGCACCTCACATTATAACACATATCGTTTTATATCTGTTTTCTTGTACCAGTGTCCACATTTCAGAAGAGCGGAACAAAGGCGCAGGTACCGCATTGTAGCTTAATATGTGTGTGGTGCCAATCCTTTCACTCACTTTAACGCACCAGTGCAGAAGAAAAGCAAATGGGGTCGGTTTAAAGTGAAATGATATATTTCTTTTATCTTACCTGGGTTGTCATTTTCAACCAGGCAAAATTCAGTCAATCAGCATCAAAATTATTAAAAATAAGTAAATACAGTATTATATTGTTTGGCTGCGTTTGTAGTTCTATACATAAATATAACATTTTTAAGCACGAAACTAAGATTTGGGCACTAATGTCAAAATAGGCATCTATAGCTACAACTCCTAAGCTTTTAATGCCATAAATGTCCTAAATTTCTTCATCATATTTATTAAGGAAGAAAATGGGCATTTGCTGAAGACCAGCTAGACTAGTGATAGATATAAGGAAATGCAAATATTAATGACTGGTAGAGATGGGTTAAGGTATAGTGTTTCGTAAACTGTTGTCAGTAAACTTGATTTTGAAGCAAAGCTAACAGGTCATTTCCATTTTAATTACCCATACATTATCGAAATTTTAAATTTTCTATTAAATATTTCTACCCGAAACCACAACAGAGATATAATGGAGCATTTCCCGGAATATTCGAAACAATAACGAACTGTGTGCTGAGAGACGTTAAAATATAATGAATTAGCAATGGTTAAATGCAGCACATTTTGCTAGAGGTCTTGGCCTAGTTAGCGGACGGCATGCATGATGTCAGCGGGCTCAAGTGTCACGCCACCTCAAGGTCAACTAAGGAGCGTGCTCGGGATATTTCTATGTTGTTTCGCTCTGTCGACTTCATTGTGCAGTGCAGCAAATGTTGATCAAGTACAATTATGTAGAGTGGCTTTTTTCAAATATGTTAATTGCCAAAAGATTGCATTTGAGTTATTAAAAAAAATGTTAATTTAATGTGTATGATGACAAGAAGAACAGTGGTATGTATTGTTACATCACTTTACAAACACTTTTAATTCAGGAGGTTGTACTGTATTTGCCGAGTTTTTTTTTTTTCTCCCGGGGACTGAATTTGAGAGGCAAAGGTGATTTTTGATAATGCTGATTTTTGACATTTGTCGATTATGTGTCTTCTTTAATCTGGAATGTTGATTTTGTGACTGAGCTGGGTTTAATAGCGATATCACAATTATTTAATGGACGGTAATTGATGGTAGCCAAGTTCCTATCGCTTTTCATCATTTGATGGTTGGCGAGGAGTTCCTGTGTAGATAAATGTCTACATGTGCAGGGTATAGTTTGTGACGCTTTGAAGTTTAAAGTACAGCAGGGAGGATATGATGCGATATTAAGGATCGTATTACATGCCCAATTTGTGGAAATAGCCTTGTATAGTTTAAGAAAACTCAAGTGATGCGTATTATTCAAAATTGCCAAAAAGATTCAATGCATGCTTTATAAATCGGCTTTTTATGGAAATTTCATTGAGAGAACAAAAATACCTGGTGCAAGTTACCATCTCATCAGAAAATATTTAACATTTCGTTGTGAATTGGTATTATTCCTTTTTGAGGGATATTATCGACCATGTTTGCGGCGATACCAGTGAGCAAATTGGTTGAGACAGATGTCAACACATGTTAACGCGCGTGAACGAAGAGAAATGTTATAGCCTCCGGAATATCGGAGTAATTTATGCAATATTTTGCTTTTTATGATACGTTTAAGAGTAATTTCGACTAGATTCTATCTAGATTAATTTCTGTCCCTCCCTCTCTCTAGATAAGTAGTTTTCAAATTGACAGTTTCTGGAGTTTTTTGCATTTTGTGGTATGTTTAAGGTGAATTTCAGATTAGGTTAGTAGCTTCCCCCGAATAAGTATTTTTTCAAAAATTGTAGAGTTAATTCCATCTCAGAAGCATGCCAATTTGCTAATTTCGAAAAATATTTTTCGCAATTACCATGGTATAGCTCTTCTACATAATAACAAACAAATTTATACATCTTCTAATCTTAGTAAAAAGAGGAAGAAGGAAAGGTTGAGTGTTGGCGCATCTTTCTACTTGCAAAACAATTTTTAATGCTTTTAAATGAAAATACAGTTCATATTTAAGCTTTACATTATTATAATTTAATTATAATTGTTACATTTATTTTGTAGCAAAAAGGAACATTAAGAATCCTTATCACGTTCATGTTTGTCATTCATGTAGACCCCATATTCGAGAACTCTCATCGTAAATATATTTATTTATTCATTCATTTATGTAACATTTAGCTAATAATGTTAACGATTTAAAATGTAGTTTTGCAGTTCATGGTTATAATACAAAGCATAGGTAGAAACTAATTGCATTGGCAAGACAACTCGCTAACATTCTTTCAGAAAGACTATTTCTCTACTATACCTTCTTTAAAATCACTGGGCAATTATGCTAAATGCATTTTAAGAAAACATTTTAAATTTCGTAATCATTAATGCTTATTATAATATAGAGGAATATCTCCGCAATACAATAGATTGGATTGCATATCGCATTGTACTTTGGCATGTGCCATGTGGTAATTAGCTGTTGTATTTGTTTTGTATTCATGTTTTATGTAACTTTATTCATTTTACATAGCATTTTTCAATTTTCATGTATATTGTATTTATTTATAGCTTATTGAATTTGTTTTATGTGAATTATGATAAATGTTTATTTAGTGTTAGTTACGAATGTTGATTGATTGCGATCCCAGTCATTGCATCACTTTCCTATATGCTACTACTTTTCTCATTCTAAGCCATTTTTTTCTTTAATAAGCTCTTTTCTCTATTCATTAGTTCCTGGACACTCAAACAATGTAAGGATTGCTTCTTCATTTCCCTTCCAGATGGAACGTATACGCTGAAACCTGTAATTTCACACATCCTTATCTGAGCCAAACGATCTCCTGTTTATTCCTTCTTTTTTTTGCAATGCTCAATATATCTTTCTTTTGCAAAGTTTATTTTCATTTCCTTATAGAAAACTAATGAGCGTATCTCCTTTATTTCGCCCTGCATAATCTGTTTACCCACATCTTCACACCATAATCTGATTTACATCCATAAACTTCTTCCTTAGACATTCTTTCCCCCCATCCCGTCCTGTTCCCCCCATCTCCTTTAGTTTATCAACACAATTGTTAATGCACCTGTTGATTCACATATTACTTTAAAATACGTTTTTCATTCAACTGGTATACCCTAAATCAACGTTTTAATACTCGTTCCTTCACCATACCTTTCACACTAACCTTTCCCTTTTCAAGTGTGAATTATGTACCTCATTCATCTGTAATTTAGAATGTTGTATTTGACATGTTCCATATCCTAAGCTAATGCTAATTACGGAATCTACAGAGCAACAACTAACTAATGGACATTTATGAAAAACATTTTGAATTTTTTCCTATAAAATAAGTATCCTATCTATTGGGATTACTTCTCATGGAATGCATTGCATACTAGATTTTGCTTTAGCATTAAGAGCTGTCATTTCTTGGAAAGTAATTTGCGAGTTATTACTCTCCAAATATTGTCCTCAGTCTTTTGGAAGGATATGGTATGTATGATGTATATCTCCATGGTTCATTTTAGAGATGAACACACTGTTTTTTTACGATCACCTACATAACAAAAAATCATTAACTTTTTTTCATACCCCTAGTGAATTTCTTTACAATTTGGAGCATTATGTGCAACAGGAGCCTGAAGTCTTATGACAAATTCGGTTTTTTCTCGCTTTCACGAGTTTTCTAATCTCGTGGAAGATGAGTTATCCCATGGAGTCTGCACTTACTACACTAATATTCTGCAAAAATGAATTTATAAAAACTTAACCAATAAAACATAGCACAATATTAATTTAACATTTATTTCTTATCGTTAATACCAGGGGTATTTTGCTTTTTTGTTAACACATGCAGATACGGATGCGAACAAATCCCACAAAAAATACTAAGTAATGCCTTACTTACACTATAAGGAATTATATTTCTCGATTTGATTTAAAACATGGAAGAAAAAATCCAGGAACATCCCTGTTTTCCATGTAAGGTTTTTTTTTTTTTTTTTTTTTATTACGCTTTGACTTTTCCTTGAAACATACTTTAAGACAGTATAATATTTAAATGTTTCTAAATAGATTCTTTTGGTTTTATATGTAAAGGAATGTAAAGAGTTCCCCCCCTTGGGGACCTAACACAACTAAAATGCACAGAGGCGTGCCACATTTAAATAAAGAAACACATAAAAGCACTATATAAAACACTGTAGAAACAATGTAGAACACCGCTGAAGTCACTTGAGGCACTGTAGAACACTGCTGAAGTCACTTGAGGCAATGTACAACACTGTTGAAGTTACGATATTTCGAGCCTACTGTGGGCTCTTGATCACGTGACAAGAGTACAAGGACTGTGTCTATTAGTACATACCGCTTGTGTGCTTTACAGTCTGCTGGGCTGGCGAGCAGGGAAATCAACTTAGACAGAATAAAATTTCAAGTTACTGGTGGGAGAAGTTTAGATAGATGTTTAAGCCTGGAGGGGTGCGTGCCTTGTGTAAGACAATAGTTATCTCCCTGTCTCTGAGAGTACTGGTGGGGGAAGTAGGAGGTACGTCATCTATGAATATTAAAGAAAGAAAAGTGTCTAAAACAGAGTGGTGAAGGCTGGCATGTTGGGCCATAGGTAAATAAATCTGGTTTTGACAGATCGTCTGTGGTTGTTCATTCAAGTAAAACTGCGGTAGAAGTTAAGCCAATATAAACGGCAGGACACAAATTACATTTAAGCATGTATATCACGTTTGTGGAGGCACAATTGGCAAACGTGTTAATTTTAAATTCTGACTTAAGTGTCTGTCTGAGAAAGGAGTGCTATGCGTTATTAAAGCTAAAGTTTTGCATTTAGTTCTGTTGCAGGGATAAGACCCAGGTGCTGGTAGAGAAACAAGTGTGGGATTAAGTTTCTTGCGCAGAATGGTTTTTAAATTATGTGAGGACCTGAAACTTAGGCGTGGCGGTTTATGAAACTGCTGATGTTATGGGGTTCTGCTTTAATATACTGAAACATTGGCTTAAGGCGTTCTAAACCGGAGAAATAGGTGGCTATAAAGCTCAACTGATTTTTATCAGTTTGTTCCAAGATCTTGGGTGTACGATGTTGGCGGGGAGACAGAACTCTCGAATGGCACGAGGATAACCGCGATCAAGTAATATGTCAGTTAACTTAGTAATATAGTGACTTAAGGTGTCCCTGGAGTGATAAAGAAAAAGGAATAGCTTTTTTGGTATGGGAAGGGTGACAACTTCAAAATGTATATACTGCTGCAAGTTGGTTGGTTTAATGTGAACTGACATTAAAAAGTTTTTGTTAATCAACAGAATATCTATATCTAAAAAAATAACCTGACTTCGAGAGACTGTGGAAGTAAAAGTGACTGAGTAATTGATATTTAACCTAGCAAAAAAAGCATCGAAGGAGGCGCTGCCGTGGGTTCAGATGACATATTATACATACATATACATTTTTACCGCATGTTATTGCCAAAAATCATGCGTTACGTAGATAAAGTTTCATAAAGAGTAAAGTATATGAGGGAATAGCATTTCCTTCTAGATTTTACATTAGCATTAACGTCAAAAAATATCGTAACTTTTCTTTCTAACGTCAGCGTATATTCCACAGTGTCTGCTTACATTCTAAGCGTTTGGTTACTTCACATTATGTGACGTTGGTAGAAAGTGTTTTCTGATGTAGATGGGAGTCATTTTGAGCAAGATTTCTACCCTTAAACAATGCAATATTGCTTTCTAGACTATGTCCCATTAAAGTAAATGAAACTATTTCGGGAATGGGAAGTAGATATTGAATGGGATGACATGACATGCCTGACTGTGAAATCTGCAAGTATTGTAGAAAATGTTGAAAATTTTGTGTAAATGAAACAAAGTACATTAGTGTTCAGGAGATATACCAGACTGCGACTGATGAAGTTATAAGTGCATTGAAAAAAAAAAATTAACACATTTTGGGCTATTCCATTTACCCTCAAGTTCAATACGTGAAAGTGCTGGATGAATATGACATACATTATGCACATCCTCGAAATGGAACTTCATTCAGATTGATTGAAAACTTTAGAGGAAGAAAACGTATATTAGTCATGCCTTAAAACCTGCTGCATTAAATTTTCTTGTAGTCAGCTTGATCCTCCTGCACAAGTAATTAGTGATAGCTTGTTCAGCACCCTCGATCTTATTGCTCCAGCTGTGTGGTTGTGTGCTTCTCAATTTATCCATCTGATGTCGCCGTAGTTGTAGTTATTTGACGAACAGCAGATACACATAGTATTTGCAGATTCATTATAGACGTTAACAGTAATGACATTGTTCATGTTCTTTTCAAAGTAGTCCTGAAATTCCAGTTTTTCTTATTGAAATAAAATTATATAGAACATTACATTAATTAAATTTATATTTTATTTTTCATTTTAAGTTTCACTTTTGCTTTATTGGTGGTTTCTGAATGACGGTGAACCATTTTTAATCATTGCTATTATTATACTATTTCCCCTCTTAAATCCCTACTTTGTTTAGCTAACACCATTTCTGAATTTTAACCTTTTTTGCACACACACGCGCGCGCGCGAAATACAGATGCTCTGACCGCCACGGGTGGCCGAGGTCGTTAAGGGGCGGACTCGTGAGCGGGAGGTCTGCGGTTCGAATCCCACCAGGACCTTCCTCCCTGAATGAGGATTTTTCGCAGGTTTTCCTCAGTCTTCATAACTGGTAAACACGGGAAGGTACCTTAAACTTGGGCCTGGAACGTTTCCCAATATATCATTTCATCTCTTATGAGTGTCCACCGCCTGTGGGACCTCAGTAGCAAAAACGGGCGTTAAAAATCATTAAAAAATGCTCATGTGATTCGTCCGATACACCAGACCGTCCTATAAAGAGCTAACCTTTATCTACTGTGTACATGTTGCTCCAGAACTGTTTCTATTTTTTTGGTCTTCTTTTTGTGTAAAAATATCTACAAAAAGTTTTGCGTCATTCAATGCCATATTTATCATTTCACATGTAAAGTTATTCGTACTTATTATGCTCAATAAAGCAGATTCCTTATTGTGATTACAATGTTATTTACATAAGTAGCATTTTTACAATGGAAAGATCAGAGAATAAGCGTTATTTCTCTCTACCATACGGGGGGGGGGGGTATATACTTTCATGGGCTAGTATTTAATCGCACACTTTCACCGCTAAAGCCTAGCGAGCGCACAGAGCAACAACAACCAGAACACGCCGAAAGGTACATACCAGAATCAATGCGATGCAGTGAACGGTATTGGCAAGCGTAGCTTAGTTTTATAAATGCCACATTTTACCAATCTCTGAAAAACGTATATTTAAATTTTCGCGCCCTACAGCAAATGCTCAAAATGCTCATTATTTCATAATGAAGTGGGGAAAATAGAGAATAATGGTGTTCTGAGAAATCAATATATAACGGAAATCATTATCCAAGAGCAAATTTCACTGCAATATCACCTCCATTTGTCATTTTTCTCCGTGCATTTTCTTGTCTTTTTTTTTTTTTCGCACAAAAACAGCGTAACATAATCTGAAATATCATGGAAAGGATCACAAACATTTTTTTAGTATCAGTATTATAACTTGGTTGAACACTTTTCAATGTTTTTAAGATGATCCAGTAGTGAAAAAGTACGATTGGTACTTCTTGGGCCATTAGATCAGAATTACTCAGAGGAACTTGACCGAGTATAAAAATTTCCTTTATTGCCATTAACTTTGCAACCAGAAAATAATGCACCGGTTTTAATTTACAGGATCGCCAACCGCTGTCAACCTGACGAATAAAACTTTGTCCTCAATTGTAAATATTTCGGAATGCTTGCATTCGGGGCACATATTGTTAGTGTTTCGATGGCATACACATGCCTAATAGTTGTTTAATGTATTAAAATATCAATAAATGATTTCTGTTTGCATTCAATTGTATGCTATGTCTTTATTTATGCAAAGTCGTCTACAGGTATTGCAGTCATTTTCGTGACATGCGCACTCAGAATTTAATCTCGCGAAATATGCAAGCCGTCCCTAATGTATAATGTACACATTGTTGTACCAGGAATGACCTAGATATCCGAGTGATTTGTTGACGACCATGGAATGTGCTTGTCTCTGCAGAATAACGCATATGACTTTGTCCGTAATATGAAGCAACAGCAGTAGCAGTGAAGGCTTTGTATTTTTGTTAACATATATTAATAACCAATTCATACCATAAGATATTCTGTATTCTGTTCAAAAAGTCTTAATATTTCAAGTTCTGTATTTAATGTTTGTGCTCTTTATTTCTTGATATGAAAGGGGCATTCAAAATGTAGTAATAGAAAGAGCTACTTTTTTTTTTTTTTTTTTTTTTTAAAGCATTTCTAACACATTAACCGCCTCGGGTGGCCGATGTCGTTAAGGTGCGCACTCGCAAGGTCTGGGATTCGACTCCCGCCATGACCGTCCCCCTGACAGCTTTTTTCCTGGTTTTCTTCAGTCCCCATAAATGACAAATGCCTGGAAGCAACGCTAAAACTTAGTACTGGAATGTTTCCTTCCTTAAAAAAAAAACCCTTTTCCTATTTCTCATATCATCTCGTGTGTCAGTGTTCACCCCTATGATTCCTCAGCAGTAATGGACGTTAAACAATAAAAGCAACTTATAATTTCAAGTCTCATAGCAACATTACGATTGAGGAGTCATATATCAAATCATCGTATTGGGAGATGTCACATTGACTTAATACCACCTACCTAAAGTTGAAGGGGAACGTTTGACTATTCCAGCACGACCATCATTAGACCCCTTACAATGGATGATAGCATCATTCAACATGCACTGGGAAATATTTCTCATTACAGCAGAGCTTAAGTTTATTTTGAAAAATTGATTGTTGAGAAGCTATGAATGAGTGGATTTCTTCTGTGGATGCACATGCCAGGTTTGTGTTTTCGAATGCTGTTGAGTCATAGAGCGGGCAGGCGTTGGGTTAGGACTCGCGGTTTGTTTCTCTGGCTCCGTGTTGATGTTCTGCCCTTGAACATCGATCTCCGATACTCTTGCCTTCCCCTCCCCCTTTTTAGAATCGTTTAAAGATGCAGGTGCACTACTATTTCACTCAACAAATGTGTTGTACAAGTAGAAGTAACTGGTAAAGTAAATTTGCTCTGAGGACAGTGCGTTGACAAATCGTAGCTCAACTCGATGATGACGAAAGTTGTGGTTGTCGTGAGTAGTGTACCACTACCTGGTAACCAACCTTCGGTTTACTAAGAATAGGTTTCCGTATATCCATTCTAATAGCGTACAGCATTATTAATAAACATTTATATTGCTCGCACGCTTTTCATGGACCCATAAGGACGTAACGTTTCCCTCATCATCGACTTTAGGCGGTAAATACCTAATTGAACCGTAAGCGTGTATACTCAGCGCGTTGAAATACCACTCCCAACTTTTATATGTGTATTTATTTACTCTGCAATTGGACTTATGCCTGGATGCAGAGGAGAAAAATGAAGCAACAATATTTACAGACACACTTTTGTCATATAATCTAATTTTGATTAGGAATATCTAACTAAATAGAATGTATGGCAGTTTGAGAATGCTGATTTTATGTGAGCCTAGCTAAATATCTCAACTGCAGTGCTAGGATTAAAGCAAATAATTATAAATGTAAAGATTTGATGTTTTATTCGTTGTGTTCTATGAACTAAAGTAATTATCTAAGTTAATTGCTAGAGGACAACCCCGATAGACTGCTGCAGACAGATTATTTCAATTGTTTATGGCTGTGTTTAAGAACTGCAATTTTTCCACGTCTGTCCTGTGTTGCCTTCATTGACATTTAAATTTATGATCTCCTTCTGAGTAATGTGAGGGTATGTCAAGTCCAAGATTCTTCCAACTCTCAAGACCATACGTCTTATTAAAGTACACAAAGGCTCGTTTTATTGCCAAGGATTACTATCTCAGAACAGCACATTTTCAAAATCATGTTCTGTGCATCCTTTCACCAATTTAGCGGATGTTCTCTTCACCCTCTTGAGAGAATTTTTTGTTTCCTATAGGGACCCCAGCAATTCAATTATTGGACGAACAAAAGACCTGTACGCAAATTCTTGAATACCGCGCTTCCCATTAACTAAATGTAAAGCCTTTCATGTTTTTTTCTCATTACATTATTCCCACCCCAGCGTGTCATGTACATACATTTATTTTTATTTATTGTAAAAATTCAAAATAAATAAAAGTAAAAAGTTTCTGACCCTAGCCATTTTTCCTATAAACCATTACAATACTTCTTATAAACATTCAGTTCAGTTGACAAATAAAGAATTATAACAAATATACTCGTATTTTATCTTCACTTCATGGCTAGTATTCCCGCCTTCGAATGTCCAGAAGGTAGAAACACTGACCTCTCATCAATGAGAAGGTACAACTCTGGCGGTACAGAGGCAAATCATCCCTTCTATTCTTACACCCCGAAAGAAATTAATTATATATTACAACTATAAACTAATGCTTAGTATTTACAAAGTTATGACTCGGTTTTAACTCTTATTTCTTCATTTTTCATCTCATTTGGCGTTACAGCCCGGGGGTGAGCCTTGGCCAACCGCGGTGACCTCTGCATCTTCTGCCTTCATCTCACAATTTCGTTAATGGAGGATAGTATTGCAAGGGGAAATGTGATGAGGATGCTAGCACCCCACCGGTCGCCTATCACGCGGTTTTCGCAATCGCTTAACTCTTATTTATTTGGCCAAAACCGTAACCAACTCAAAATTTCAACGCGTATAAATGGGTGTTTACGTAAAAGCACATTGTCTAATTATATTCAAAAGCATTTCAATGTTTTTCTTGCAGGGCGATTTCCCTGTCTACACACTAGAAAAGAAAAAACTATTTCCCTTTTTGCTAATCAATACAAATATATTTTAACTCGGGTTTATCTTTATTTTATTTATTCTGGCCCATCTGTTCCAGATCGCTGTGCAAAATTTCACTATCATAGTGTTCCCTTATCTCTTTGTACAGGGGAGAAGTGGGAAAAATGGACACTTAATTATACATTATTTTTGTTTTCAGAGAATTGAATTATGAGAAACTAATAGAACTGCCCATCTTCCCTTTGTATCTAAAGACGTTCATTCAGAACTTTAGCTTAAGATATTTGAAAAAATACTTTTTGTTCTTAAGTTCCTCCCATATATAAAAACATTATTTCTTATATTTATTATAGAAGTAACAATTTAATTGAATTTAGAAGGAATATAAATACTTTGTAACAGCTTTTTTTTTAAACTGAATTCGAAACCGTTTTATATCTTGTCAAACATAAGTTACAAAACCACTATTGCACTTTATTAGCAAAAAAGATATTTCATACATTCACCAGATGAAACTGAAATGATAACTTTATTACTATATTATTTATGGCAACAATACCAAATTCGTTTATATCGGGAAAATAACATTTTCAAAACGCTCTTTCTTGCGCAGGAATTTAATCAGTGCTTATAACTTTTCTCACATGAAAGAAAGCAGTTTTTTTTTATAAAAGTTTACCAACACTTAAAGAGCTTTCTATCAGTACTTTTTTGATAATTTATCAGTATGTTGATTTCTTTAGATGAAAAATCTGCATCAATCAATTCTTAGTTCTTAATTAAATGTTTATTTTTCAGTTAGATGCTGTAGATCTGTTATTTTATTTATTTCATAGCTAAATTATCACTTGCTGTCTTTTCTGGCGAGTTTGTTAAAATCTCTTCCCCCCTTCCCTTCTTTCTATTTTATCTAGTGTGAGTGGTTACTTTAGAGAATAGGGGAATCTGTGTTATTGGTTCCTGAATCGGAATTTGTAACCTTATCTGAACTCTGTGATTCTACACCTAGACTAGAGTATATTTTATTAAATCATCACTGTTGAATTGTTCAGTAATCACTCTTTGCTAACTCTGTTGTGTCGCAATTTGAATGATGAAAACACAGATATGTCAAGAGACTGTCTGCTATGAAGATGTAAACAAGTTGACACAATTATTCCCTTGCTTTAATCATTACATTCAGTGCTAATATGACATCTAGAGTAATTAAAGTTCTGATCTTCAGCATTTTGTATGCTGAGATTGCAGCAGTAAATCGCCCAGTTCTATTTGTTAAAGCAATGCTATCCGGAGATGATCATTTAAGAAATAAGTTCTTATAACGTACTCTTGGGTAAACAAATACAGGGAGCATAGTATATCTAATGCTTTTTGCTGTACACAGTACAGTTACTTGTTCATCACAGCTGAAGTCTCTTGGCCAGCTTTTTTTCCAATAATTTTTGTTGCGGTGTTGACTATGATGACGCCTGTCTTACCACAGTTATAAATACAATCCAAAGCTACTGAAGAATGCACCAGCATAAGCTTTATTAAAAGTTGTAGATACTCCCATGCTTGTCGCTTTCGGTTACCTAATTGATAAATAAGATTCGGTGCATAAAGCCTTTAAACCATTCATAACCATAAATTATATTTTATTCCCAGATTTGCGGAATTTGCGCTTTAAAGCGGTTGAAATGCCTGTATTCGTGTCAGACAGTAGCGCATTTTACTTGCCATAAGCAAATATCTACTTTTTAACGGAGGGCATACTTGTACATTTTGGCAACAATTATGATGCTTGTCCCTCAGGTACTGTACATTCATTTGATGATGACATATTTCCATATTGTTTTTTCTTCCATTTACGAGACTTTTTTTTTTCTGTAAAGAGGAAAAATTGTAAGTTAGTCCATTTAAATGAACATAGGGAGAAGTGAGATAATGCTCCAGATCTCCCTAGCTAACCATTTTGTAAAAATATGGCAATAAAGTAAAAGGCCACGTGCATGGTATTTAAACTGAAATCACTACTAGAGAGCTTTCAGGGAATAATGAAATTACTGCAAAATAATAATGCAATAAAAATTCAACATTTTCAAAGATTTCAAAAATGATTTCAAGGCTGCGGTAGAAATTCATTTTACTCTCCTCTTGTTGCTTCCTACCTGATTCCCAGCTTGTAATGGTCATAGAAAGTGAAACTGCTACAACTCTTTATTTTGTGAACGCACTTGCCTCCAAATTATGGAGGGAAATTCAAAGTGCTCCACGTCTCCAACTTCATTGTTCTGTTCCTTATAATACGATAATAAACGATCAGTCTTGGCGATCTGCTTCTGTTGTATTCGCTGGCTAATGTGTGTGATGCAGCTGCTGTTGTCGATGTTGATGTCAATCTCGTTGATTGTCTACGATTCATCAACAATTAACAACCCAAGGCACTTCCGCTATTTCATTGAATTCTTTCCAAACGGAAATGGGAGAGAACATTCGTTCAAAATAAATATGCGGAGAGATATGATACACTGTGGGATTTATTATCGCTATTTCTATACAACAGGTGTTCGTCAAGAACCGGATTTGGCACATCAAAGTGCTCTTGACCTAAATTCTATTGTCACTTCTCGGCGAAGGCTAGAATTACGATCTCTTCTCAGGTTGTCACTTGCGTAATCAACCTATTAATTACCGTTGATATACATTCCGCAACTCACACGATAAGATGTTGATTTTTTATGAGCAAGCCGTTGACAAATGAATTCGTTAGGAACCGGTCGAGGAGTTTGTGTGGATAACTATCAGATCTGCGTAACGATTAATTAAGTTGCTTCAAGATGATGCTCTTGAACCCGTATATGAATAATTCAATCTAATAAACTTTGAAATTTATCGGCAAAACACGGACACCCTTACACAGTAGCCTCAGCAAAAACACTTCTCGAACTGGGCTAATTGCCTCCTTTCATATTCTTAAGCAACTTAGTTCCTCATGAGATCCCAGTGACTACGGGGTTTATAAAAATAAGCTCAGGCTCCACGCGACACTTCAAATTTTTGAAATACAAAACTGGCTCGCTTACAACTTACAAGAAACCTAACGTGGGGCAAACATTCGGAGTTCTGAAGCGATCAAGGCACAGATCGTAACCGCGCACAATTGTAGAAGAATTATTAAAACTGATTTAAAACTGGCTTTCACCTTGCCCTTTTAATTACATAAGATAATTGCACAATCTAGAAAACTCTCCATTGCCAGATAAGTCTACATTATGAATGCATAAAAGTTCTAATTCTATTTTCCACCGAAATGATCTAGTATATTTACATAGTGAATTACTTGATTAAATAATAAATATTACATGAAATACATATGTAAAACACAAATGTTATCATTCATGGGGGCTGCCGATAAATGCTGTTTCAAACTTTATATTGCATATCTGTTTATATGTTTATATAAATTAGGAGCAGCAGCGGCCGGGCAACCGACCCCAGACTTCTCTGTTTTCACATCGGAAATCAACCAATTTGTTCATAAATAATGTTGACACCAATATATAAATTTCTCTATCCAAGAAGTTCAATTGTATGATATATTTCTGGTCTGGGGTTTTCTGAACTTATCAAATAAAAACCAAAATGCAAAAAACACCTCTCTAACCGCACTAGCGATTCGAACAAGTGAAACAGCAGTACAGACTGTGCAACTCGGTACGTGATTTCGTACGAGAACACGTTTAAGTATTATATTAGAACTTGAGAATAGTGTATTTTCCTTATTATTTTATCACAAATACAAATAAAATGCTTATAGCTTCTGAAACGCAAATTTAAACATATTTAGAGTAAAATTTGTTTTTTTGTTTTGAGAGACTATTTGAAAAATGTAACAAAGAATATAATTTTTAATCTAAATTGTGTTGGTTCCATTGAAGTATTGACTTTTTTCTGGGCAAATCTTTCTTTCATGCATATTGGATAAAATTATAACGCAATTTCATTCCTCTGAAGAAAAAGTACACAGATACAAGGCTAACAGTTTTTCACAATCACTTTCATTGAGGCTTGTATTTGGGAAAAATGAAGATTCCGTAGTATTTCCCTTCTTCTTCTACTAATCCCAATGAAACTATTTTCTCGGTTATTAATAGGGATTTTTTTTCCTTTGGAAATGTTCAATCTTGAACCTAGAAAGTTTTTATAATCTTCTGTTCTAAAATTTCATTCTTATTTTTTTTCAGAAATCAATTCTATTTCACCATGTTTTAAATCTACTCTATAGTAAAATTGCTATGTTTTCCTGAAAGAAGAAAATATTAAAATGTAATATAATAAACATTTTAGTAAAACTTAAAATACATCCTTGGAAAAGCAGTTATTTCGTACAAGCATTTTTTCCCATTCCTGCAACAACTTTGGCTGTTAATGTCAAACTAAAAATCAAATTTCACAATACACTGCGCTAGCATTAAAGATTTAAATGTTCGTATACGTGTGGCAGGCCTGATTCCTTAAATTAAATTTGGAATTTTTCTGAATTTGTTTTAATTTTGCACGCATCACAATTGAGCACGATGAAATTGCATTACTTCAATATTTGACGTTTCAGAACTCAGTATAAGAATTTTTACTATTTTCTATAAAAATGAATTACTTTAACTGAATTAAAATTACATTAATATTTAATTAAGGGTTCGGAATGCTTCCTGTGCTTCAGATAATATTCAATAAAAATAAAAATATTTTAATTTAAAAACATTTGACTCTATAACTCGTAGAACAGTAGTTTTAAAAATGTTCTGGTTTTATGGGGGGGGGGGAATGAAATAAAAAGTTGACGTGTCTTAACACTTTCTCTAAAAACGTAATTTTTAATTGAATTGATGCTTTTCATACCTCTAAGAAAACTCTTTTTCATTTGTATGTTTTTATTAAATCTGAAAATAACAAAATATGTCTCGAATATTTTGTATAACGTAGTCATTTACATTAAAACATTTTTGAGTCAGTACGCATTATATTTTGCCCAGAGATGATCATAGTTCTTCACTGTGCTGCATTGTTTTACTATCCAAGGTAACCAAATTTTCCAGCAGAGGGACACTGTCAGTGCAAAAATGTTAAATTTGATATCCAAGTAGCAAGAAAGCTTTTGGTGCCAGGTTTTTAATCACGGAGAGTATTTTTACCTTTATAAGACTGATGTATAGTATCTTACTTTAGATATATAAATAGAACCTTTCGTAAAGATATACAGTAAGTATATATAAACGCTGCCAAATTAAGTCTAAATCATATTTGCTTTTGGAGCTGATGTTTATTTATATTTTATTGGATGAAAAAATGTGCTTGTATAATGACAATTTTAAATTTCCTGATTGGTTATCCATATGACCAGCAAAGCAGAATAAATATTAGAAATGTTAATTTTATATGAAATGTATAAAAAATTTCAGAATCTTAAAACTTAGGCCAGTATTGATGATTTTGATAAAATAACATTGTAGGAGTGAGAGAGGGTTTTTTTTTTTTTTTTTTTTTTTGAAAAATTGATTGACATCGAATTCATTATGATAGGCTTAGTTCATTAACATTTGAAAATAAAAAATAAATTGTAAATAAAAATAAACATTTACTAATAAAATGAGTTTAAGAACTTGTACCAAAACAGTTCTAGAGGACATTTTAATATCTTAAGCACATTTTTTGTATGCAAAGTGTCCCATTTATCTTGCTCGTCCAATATAACTTTTTTCCCAACTTTTTTCTGATGTGTCAAATGATAAATAGTTCAAAGTTTGTTTAACATCATTAGTTATTTTGGGTGAATAAGATAAACGAGACACTAAGTAGAATGCATTTCCAAAATATGTTGTATAACTTCAAAATTTAGTTCATATGTAGGCTATAAAAATGCTCTACGACTATTTTTTTGCACTAGGTCCTCTAAAGTAAATGCTTAAAATTTCGCTCGCCTGCTTGCAAGTCTCACTTCGAGTTTCAACCAAGTTTATTCCAACTTTCTGCCATTTTACGTTGCTAATAAGCTGAAATTTCTTTGTCGAAAGATTTCACTTTCTCCCACAGAGACCAACATCTCAAGTAGAAATATAAGGGTTTAAATCAAAGGAGTAATTGATATCCTAGCCTGTTCAACGCTTTTCTGCGAGACAATGAGACACCGAATTGAGACCTATATCCAGGCGTTATGTTTGTATATTTTAAACGTATTATATATGCAATTAACAGTTCTTTTAAACAGCATTCTTTGAAAAGTAATCAATATTTAAGTATTATCTTAAAATTTCAATAAGAAGTTACATATCAAATTTTGTGAAAATTGCGAAATTTCTTTAAAATAAAATGGTTTGTATTTATGATTTACTCTAATATTTAAAGAACGACTATTGGTTTAAGATTAAACTCCTAAGCAATAATTTAATCCAGGAGATGATCATCGTAGGTATTGTTAAAGAATTCAAACGTACTTTTTGTAATTAATGGTAGCAATGAGCTGCAGAATGCGTCAGTATCGTCTAATATCTGTGGTAGTCTGTAATTACCAAACAAAGATTTTGCACAGAGACAAGGGAGACCTCTTGCAAGGCTACAGAAAATTTTTTCTTTATATTTTAGAAAATACAAATATTCCCCAATATAAGACAGTCGGTTATAACTTCCCAACGATTTCCTAGGCAGGTTAATGCACAGTTTGTTAATAGTCGAGCGAGAGAGGCCTCCCCTCTCTTTTTAATGCATTTGGACAGAGATATTCTTTTAGCGCCGACGCAATCTGTAGTTTCAGTATTTTGAAGATTGAAGAATAAAGCACAGTGGAATTGTTGGCATATTTTTGTTAAACTTTGGTATTGATATATGTTCATTACTAAAGTTCACTAATACCAGCGGAGAGAGAGAGAGGGGGGGGGGAAACCCAAGGTAATGCCAGGTAGATGAATAATTTCATTATTATGTAAGCAATTATATTTTAATGTAGAAAGTGAATTGATTCAGAGGTTAAGGTTAAAAAGAAAAGTGCTCAGACTGAAAGTTTGAAGCAGAGGACTGCAATGAAGTTATGGCAATTTTGTCATCAGATTTTAATACAATAAACTAAAGATTGATGTAAAGGTTTTTCTTAGGCATAGGATTTCTTACTGTCGCTATTCAGTAGGAGAATCTCAGCAGTCATAGGGTATCAAAAATGAAATGCATTGCGCCACTAACAGAACAACCACGAAGATTGTTTGGAAAACTGTTTCTCTGCAGAAATGTCAAAAGAAACAAGTCAATTTTAAGTGCAACGAAAAGTTCATTAGCTTGGAGCAATAGTAACCATGTTCTAGCCCAATTCTCTGGTTTATTATATGAACTATAGACTCCCAGCTTGGCTGACATTGCAGTAACCCGCCAATAGGGTCCCACTTCCGCTCCCCTCTAGAGGAGAGCTGTGTATCAGAATGGAGCACCATTTCTAGAACCAGTCGCAATCATGTTACCATAGAAACCGAAACAATGATCCACTCTTAACGGGGCGAAGGTAAAAGACGTTCTGGCTGTTCGCAACGACGTTCATACTTAACGACAGTCAGATGCAATTGCTGGTGTTGCAGTGCTGTTTCTGGCAGCCGAAATAACGATAAACTTTTATAGACAGAACGAGTGATTCTGGTGGTTTTATTCATCCCAGAGATGAAGGAAATCGGCAGTCGTTCTCAGTTGAGGTTGCATAGAAGCTGTGGAACCCAGCAAGTACCAGACTAAAGCGGCTCAGTTGCATTAACCAAATCCTTTGCTACATACATACCGTTAAAATGGCATGAATTAGGGACTGGTCAAAGCCTGGACAGTACTCTGAGAGGAAGGCAGAGGTGAGTCATCATGGTGATTGCTGCACTGTCGATCAAGAGGTTGACTGAAGCCCGAAAGCAATCGAGTGCAGTTGCTGGGACAGAGCGTTGAAATTATGTAGCCAAAGAAATGGAAAGAACATGCAACGTGCTCCTAGAAATGTTAAAGAGTAGATATTGACAGCTTGCATAGTGCAGCTACAAAGTTTCCGAGAAGCAATTTTCTGCGATCTATTTGATCTCACTTGTGAGATTCTTCTGTTAGTGGTAGCTTCTAGAAATAATAAAACAAGAGGCTAATCCAATGTAAGTGTGTCTTACGAGTCTCACCTAAATTTTTTCGCAACAATTGGTTAGAGACTGAACTCTTAAGAGCCAAGAAACCATTAAAACACATGCGGTGCTAAAGCTACAATCATCCTATTTGAACACAGAGGCTATAGCCAGAATCTGCCGGCGTTCCCGTACTGATTTGGTCAGGTATGAGAGACTTTTCAAAAGTTCTGCACATTGTAGGTTTTCTCTTTAAAATTTTGTCTAATGTTTGAGTTCCATATTAACACATCTGATAAGTCGTTTCATTAGATATCCTCACAAAGTTTTAAAGAGGAACTCGTAACAGAATTGAAAGCATTACCACTTTAATTGAAACATTCTCATTCCAAAGTTTTATGTATGATCGCTAATCACTCTGCAAGATCCGTCCTGAATCATCTTTCCGTTCAGTCTTCAGACAACTTTGCTCTTGTATTTTATATTCTCTACTGATCTTGCTCACAAGTGATACTGATAATGCTATTGGACATCCGTGCACAGTGCGTAAAACTTTTGATAAGTTCCTCGTAATTAAAGCCTGGATATGCACGAAATGCATTTTTTGTAAAACTTTCCATTGTGATATTTAAAATAGGAGCAAATCTTATTGATTCAGAGAATGTTTTCAGATTCATTTTGTTTATTAAGTATTCTCAAGGCGCCTAAAGTTTGTAGTTTACTAAAATTAATAACATGAATTAGGTTAAATATACATTAAAATGAACTAAACTAAATATTATATGTTACATTCAATGTTGCCAAAATTTCTCAAATATTATTCAATACTCATTGTGCCACAGACAGTGAAACAGTGTTGCTTTTTTATCTTTTAGTTCTTAAAACCACTTTAATATATTTAAAACGATTAGAATACTACAATATACTTTTCCATTAATGTGTAAGGAAACCTAAGAAACTGTACAGCTGATCAAATAAGTTCTGTTGGTTTTTTCGTGATGCGCAAATTTCATACGTTGACAAGAAATAAATTTAACGTGGTAAGACTTGTTACAAAGAGAGTTAAAGTGGTAGGTTCAATGTTTCCTGTGTTAAGAGTTTTCAGCAGTCAAACATGAGCACCCCAAAGATGGTGCTCGCTTGTCTACTGTGTGAATTTAAAATCTGAAACGGTGCAACTACAGCTATGCCTAGAATGTGCCAGTTTTATGATGTGAATGAAAGAACAGGGTAAAGATGTTTCGCCAAGTTCCAACAAGGCAACGAAAGCCTCAAGGATGAGTCAGTGAGAGTAAGATCAACATCATTGACTAACGAAACAAGACTTGTGAGGACGTGAAACAGCAATTCAACGTTAGTCAAAACCATACAGATACATCTCTAACAGTTAGGAAAAAAACTATAAACTAGGTCGCTGGGATACCCCGAGTTGACTGGCTCAGAAGGCTGCTTTAACTGACACCTGTTTTGCATTGTTAGCTGCTGACATAGTTGAGAAGTGGATCCTGTATGACACTTGAAGACACAGTAATCATTGGTCCATAAATGTATCCCCAAACAACCGAAGGTTGTGCTCTGTGCATCTTGAACTGCTGCCAACGGGCCAATCAACGCCAGTGTGTACTCTAACCAGCTAGAATGTGTTTATGAAGAGCTGAAAACTAAGGAATCTGCACTCGTGAATCGGAATGGTGTTTTCATTTGAATAATAATGGAAAACGACATACAGCTGAGGTGGCTCATGGGTAGAACATACTAATGCACCCACCTTATTCTCCAGACATTGACTGATTCATCAGATTATTATACTTTCCTTTCTTTGTATAATCACCTCCAAGAACAATTTCAAACATTTGCTGATCTGGAAACTACAATGGATAGTTTTTTTGCCTGCCACTGTAAGAAGTTCTATCACAATGGAATTCATAGTGTTCCATCACTTTGGTAGAAGATTCTCGATAGCAACGAGGGCTATATTTAATACTAAAACTATTATTTTAATCATAGCACGATACTTCGAAATATGTTGTCTCAAACTAACAGAACATTTTTGGTCAGCTTATAGGCAAGTTTGTGTAGGCTGAAGCCGTTTAATTAAATGCATACTTTCCCCTGTAGATCGTTGCAAAACTTAAGTTAGTTGTGAGTGACCTTTTGTTATTTTTCACATGTTTATTATTCCACGAATTTGAACTGGGCAAAAAAAAAAAAAAAAAAAAAAAAAAAAAAGAGGAGGAGGAGGAGGACTAGAGAGAGAGAAGAAAAATATCCTTCTCGTAGAAGCAGGAAAGATCACTACAGTAGTAAACCCTGCTAGTCCTAAGCGGACAAAAAGGGATCTCAGATTCCTAATGATCCAGACGTCCTTGCTGGGGAAGTTTGTCTTATGACAGCTTGCTGGCAGGTCAGAGGAGAAGGAATTTGGGCAACGACATTGTAGTGATGACTTTAGCGGTTGGGTTGACCGAAGATAATAGATATCATCAACGAAACCTTTCAAGGATAAACATCCAAGTGTACCCCTGACCTCCAGGTTGAGGGTTGGAATGGAGGTTGGTAACGTGGTAGATAATTCTACAAATATGTCGCACTGTGGCAAAAGAAGAGCGTTAGCCATTCTGAAAAAAATGAAAAAACAGATGCATGAACGACATTACGAAGATTCCACAGAAGTGCATGAATTAATAATTGCTGACAGCATCAAAAAACGTCTAGCATACTATTAAGGAAATAAAGAAAAAATAGCTTTGGGTATGAGAAATTAATAACACTCTTACAAAATAGATAATGTATTAATGAGTTACAGATAGAATAACTACACTGAAATTAAACTCAGAAAAATTATGTTGCATTATACCAGTTATATCTGCATTAATAAAAAGAAAATATATTTATGTCAGCTCCAATATAAAAAATATATGAAAATAACAGATGATGTCAAGGATACAATACCGAAATTGGTTGACTCTATTTAAGATACAACTGTAAATAAAATATTTTGAGAAATGTGTAATATTTTACTGTCAATGAAATTGTAGCAAGGAATAAATATTATAAACTGTCAGAAACTGATGCTAAATAAAAATAATAAAACGCTAAATAAAAAGAATTAAAAAACTTTTTGAAACGGGGAAAATACCATGTAAGTATTATATAAGAGATTATGCACAACTAACAAAAAATCCATTAAGATATAAATGATAATGTATAAAAGTATATAATTTATAATTGGCATAAATTATACTTATACATTGAAAAGAAATCTGCAACATATAACAATTTTTTAAAAAAATGAATTGAAGAGCAATATATATTCCAAAGAATGGTGAAAAATTTTATTTTAAAAATGTTATAATAAAAAATTCGTTAATTTAAGATAATAGTAAGAGCTATATCTTGAAATGGAAAAAGAATAAATTTAATTGAAATAAGGTCCGATCTTTCTTTCTGATAAGGAAGTTATAACAGATGTAATAAACAGAACAGTGTTGATACATGACCGTGCTGTTAAACAATACACCCGTAAATATGGAAATCTGCGTGTGTAATAGTGCATTGAATATGAGACTTTGTAGGTGTGATTTTCGAACTATGAAACTGAAATATGAAGCAAAGTCAGTTGGTAACAGACCACACCCAGTTTACACATTGAAACCTCCATGTTATATGAAGAATAGTGAAATAACCCCGGTACCAAATTTTCTTGGGACAAAATCCGCAACATAGGGTTAACAACATCGTACACCATGGTACCAAGCGATGTTCTCTGGGGGTTCCACAATCCCTCACTAAAAAAAAAAATCGTGTTTGCTGGTATCAGTAAATCTGGGCCTTTATAATTAACGCAACTTTTTTTACATGATAAAATTATACAGCTGTCGCGAGTCTGCTGCGGTGGAGTGGTTTAAATGTTGGGTTGCAATACAAAGTCGTTCCTAGACCTGTCTTCTGCAATAGTAGATGTCGTACTACCAGATCACTTTTGCTCCTGCTGCTGCAAGACGTCTAGATTGCTGGCGCTTGTAACACATTCTCCAGACTTGAACTTCTGCGACCTTTTGCATTTCCCGAAAGTGAAGGAGCGGTAAGCGATTATGGAGCCATTGCAGCATATTTGAAGGTGTGTACAGTGTGGCAGAAAACTTTTCCTAGTGGTTAGTGAGAAGGAACAAATTTCTTAATGTAAACTACTAAGATTTTTTTTTTTGAGGGGGTTATCAGCAAGTGCTTATTGGGTTTCTTAAATGCACCTTCTAATTTAACTATTGTTGAAGACCAGAATGGCACTAGATTGACTATGGATAACCTCCATGAAATCTATGTGAACGTGATTTTTAAGTTCTTAACTGGCTGCATATACTGCAGAATGTATAAATACAGTGGAGGGTTACCTGATCAGCTCCAGCTGCAAATTCTTTTGAGTACACTGGGTGAATGATAAAATGCCGTCAAGCAGGGATTATTTATAAGTTCAAATTCATAATAACAAACCAAAATAATGTTTCTTACCTGGCATTAAAAGTATTTCAATGAATTCTTCGCTTATACAGAGGAAATCCATGTTCTATACCACTGTGCACTGCAGGCAGTAATTAGCTGAGTGAACAAAGGACATACATTAGAACTATCAATGTGTTTTCATCATCATTTACCTTTCAATTAAATTTATACAGCATACGTTTTTAGGCGTAGTCGTTGCCTACGCAAGCAATGAAATGAAAAGTTCTTTTCTTATATTAAAATGTACAGCTCTAGTGTAATTTTGAATATAACAGCATACTTTTATCTACTTTATATTTAATGGAAAAATCCATAAAACTAGCCAATGAAACAGGTTTAAAAATTTAATAATAAAAACTTATGTTTATATCACACTAACATTTCGTTAATATTGATTTAAATTCGGCATGGCAGAATAAAGGGCCACAGTCGACAGTTTTAACACACATTTTCATTCTCGTAATATAATTGGCATGCTTGGATGATTTTTAAAACAATTAGCATTTGGAATCATGAAAAGCGTCCGGAAAAAAAAAGAAAATATCAGTAATCTTGAACCGGGAACGCTTTACAGTTGCCAACTTTTCCAAAACGCTATACAAAATATCAACAGTATTGAAAATTTGGCTCAATTTTACTAATGCACTGTGCAGTAAATTCCTGTTAACAATAACTTAATAAATAATTATCAATTTACACTAATTGAAACAAACAATGTTTGCTTTAAATAACGTTAAAGAGCTTTAAGAATTGCAAGCATATAACAATGATTTTACCGGCAACTTGACTGCTTCTATCTGCAAGTCGCAAATCATAATCAGCAAAGAGATATAAGAGAAACAAGTTTTACTCGTGATTGATTTCACTTTGAAACAGTTGAACAATTATAATGCAATAAACTTTCATGTATTACCTTTTTACAAATGCATACATTACAAATAAATAATTACAACAGGGAAGTGTTTTATTTTTAATACCTATTTACATTGCTCAAAGCACCTAGCTTCATTTATGTAGACGCAATGGCACACGAAGGAGAGTATGTTAAAAACTGAATCCATTCATATGAAATCTCCGTTCTGCCGTCTTTATTATGGCACATATTTGTTATCTGTAATGACCGAGATGGAAGGCTTTATATTTTACGCTCGAAATTCGCAATTAAAAATAACATCACTCAATGAGTAATACCCATATTTGTTTAAGTATTTTAATGAATTTTAAGATATTATGAGCAATTTTCAGAAAAAGATAAATTGTGAAATTTTTGGTGTTCCGTTTAAGGTTCATAAGAAA
Source organism: Metallyticus violacea (assembly GCA_030762175.1). Taxonomy (NCBI): domain Eukaryota; kingdom Metazoa; phylum Arthropoda; class Insecta; order Mantodea; family Metallyticidae; genus Metallyticus; species Metallyticus violacea. The sequence continues at coordinate 49,033,431 of CM060842.1, forward strand.
TAATTTTTGAAAACCTGAAATGCGATAAACAGGGTGATGAGCAAATCTAAAACGCTGACAAATAAAATTTGAAAAACACAAAATAAGAATTGCATAATAAATTTGACATTTCAGCAGCTGGAAGGGTCACAGACAACCATTCTTTCATTTCTAAATGCACCGTTTTTCAATACGCATCATATGTTTTATCCATTCTTTGAACATTTCGCAAGCACGGAAGTTAGCAGATGCGCAGGTTTACGGTTTTATTTCTTTTACGTTTTTTTTAAAATGTTTGATTATTTTTCGACTGCGATTTACTTGTATTTCAGTAAGCATTTCTAAAGTCAGTTGCTCCTGATCTTTCTTATTTTCTGTAATATACAGGGCTTCTCAAAAATAACGCATAATCTGTTTTACGGGTAAATGGGCGGTTTTAGGAGAGAAAAAATCCGAAGATACGTCAACTTTTATTTTTTAAAAGAATTTATCGTATAAATGCAAACTCTTAATAGTGTTTGTTGCATGATATATGGCGTCATCAAATAAAATTTTAAATCAGAATTTATGATCCCCTAATTTTCTGATAGAGCACCTTCGTTTTTATGACTGTGCTTCATTTTTTTATATACAGAAGCGTATGTTACTATGACAACAATATTTTTGTCATAGTGACATATGCTCTTTTATAAATTTTTTTGTCCCTGGGTTTAAAATTACTAAATGATACATCGCTTTCGTTTGCTACAAGTTAAGTTGCAATAGGATTCCTGCCCCGACCTTTGAAAACAGGCGTTTTAATAGGTACTGCCACCAGCCGAATAACTATGCAGCTATTAACACTAGGATGCCGAAAAGTTGATGCATGCTCTGCATGAAAATGCTTTATTGTCCGGTGCAAATTTAATTAATATATATTATTCCCAGTAATATAATTAATTTACCTGAACAGTTCAGAAACATAGCCGACAAATTAATCAAGCAGAAAATAGTTTTGTTTTTATCTTCCCAAAATACAAGTTTCTATACACACTACTCCCATTATCTTTTACTCTATCTCATCGCTGAGGTACTTTCTTGATTATGCGTGAGAATAAATCTGCTGGTTTGAAGTTGAAGTCCTCAAGCCAGGTTTGTAAAGCTTCCTCGTTATCGCACAGATTCCCTCGAAGAGTGTTGGATACAGAACGAAAAATGGGAAAGTCTGAGGGCACAAGATTGGCAGAATATGAGGGATGTAGAATATCCTCCCACTCAAGCTCCTAGCTAGTTGCTTTCATCATATTAGCGGACTGTGGTCGTGCATTTGATGCAGTCTTCTCGATCTTTTTCTTCAATTGCGGTCTCAATGCGTCTGCTTTGTTTACAATAAATTTCATCAGTTTCTGGGAAGCAATTCTTGTAAACGACACCTTCTTTATCCCTTCATCTTTGGATGAACTCGAGTATTCCTTTCTTTTTCCCCTCTTTTTCTTTTTTTTCTCTCTCTCTCTCTGACTAGTAATCGTGAACAGGAATGGTTTGTTCATGAGTTAATCAATGACGAGCAATCAAAAATGCAAAAGGGATATCCGATGATTTTTGTTTGCACTTAAAGCGTGGGTTATCCATACATCACATCGGGTTTTTAACTTTACCCATGATGCAAATATCGAACAATGGTTGACTGGTTACAATTCATCTCACTTGATAATTCTCGTGTTGAGTGACATGAATTAGAGTTCGGAAGGTCTTCATCAAAGCCCGATGATCTTCCTGTTCATGGCGCATCGTTCATGTTTAAGTGGCGCTCTTTGAAACTACAGCAACAATTTCTTGCTGTGTTTCCTGCAATGGCATTCTCCCCATAGACGGCAAAAATGTTTCGAGACGCCTCTGCTGCCTTTTATCCTTTATTAAGCTCTGAAGAATATCGGAAGTGCTCATTTTTCTACTTGACACTCCATATTCTTTAGTTCACAACTTTCTTCAAACGTAATTACAGGCACAAAGTTCCAAACAAGGAATCGCAGATGATAAACAATGTCCTAGCAACGCTAGAAACTGATGTATCAACCTAATATGCTGCTGTTCCTTGGTGCATTTGTCTTAGACAATTTTATTGCAATGTGAACTTTACAGATAATTTTATTCATCTTACAAAATAGTTTTATTTCACATAGTTTTGACTGATTTTTCAGTATCGAAATAATATGAATTTCTTGGAAGCTACGAGTAGCCCCTCTCTGAAATATATAACAAAACTTATTAATCTGATGTAAATGTTTTGTTAATGCAAGACACATTTGAATTGATGTGTTTTATTTTGTCCTGGTGCTCCGTCAGAGAAGAGGTGTAGTTTGTGGATATTTTCAGGCAAAGAATTCTTGCAATAGGCATATGAGGAGGAGCTTACCTCGTTTGTCCCCTTCTCTTCAGCTTCGTGGTTCAGATATATGGTACATGCCTCAATTTTATAATATAATTGTCTTAACGTTTTGGGCTGCAGAGGTGGAAGGAGACCTCACAGGAATTGTCCTGGTTTAAATATGGCAACGAGGTAAAGTAAATAATAAAAAGCATGAAAGAAGGTTAGAACAAGGATATAAGATATCAGCAGGCAGGAAATCGAGACAGAATGTAACGCAAACGTTTCCTTGAGTCTATCAAATGAAATGAAATTAACCTGAGGTAATGAGGTATATATGCTCGTTCTTGGGAGAAAGCAGAGATCAGGAATAGCTTGGTTTAGACTGCGAGTTGGTAGGCATAAAAATTGCTAATAATTCTGATTGGAGAATCTACCCATTTTGTGGAGGTGGTGAGGAATTGGTACATATTTTGACCAAATGTACCCATGTACCCACGGGGAACACTTGAGAATAAAACTGTTTCCTGAAAACTTTTAAAGCAATTAGAGAACGATTGGCATGCTGGGACCTATTTGAGAACCATACTAACTGGTTAAATATGGGCATTTTCCTAGCCTTATTGCTCGAAGCAGAAGCAATTTATTTTCTAGTTAAAACGCAATAACTAGTGTAATTACAAATTATGTAATATATTTCCATTCGTATATCTGTAAATATTGTTCCTCCCATTTTAATATGTATTATTAATATTACTGTTTTATATTCTCTTTCTAACTATTATCATAATAATGTACGGTCTACGATCCATGCATAAAATATATTTGTAATGGTTATATAGAAATTTATAACATTAAAGATACACCTACTACTAAAACATAAGTGCAGAAACAATTATGTAAGGCAAAGCATTTCCTGCATGTGGATAAATGATAGTCAATTCAGTCATGTGACTTGCCTGTAGACACAAGATCGCGGGTTGAATCTGGCCAGGGTCGATGGGGTTTTTTTTTTTTTTTTTTCGGGCGTAAAAATCCTAAGTATGGCTTCCTTCGTAAGGGAAGTAAAGCCGTGAGTTCCGTGTTGTAGATTTACGGTACGTAAAATAACCTCAAGTCTGAAAGAAGAGGCCTCTGGGCGAAATTTATCGGCCGTTTCACGCCCTGAATAGTTTTGAACGACGTGAAATATTAAAGACTGTGTGTAAATAAAATCAATGAACAAAAAAGTCGTGCGACTTTCTCACATTTGTTCAACTTGCTGCCTTCTTAACGCTGTCAGAGACATAAAGGCTTCTAGTTCGTCTTATTTACTACAGATAGCGCAGTATTAGTACTAAACAATTGATAAGTGTTTCAGCAGAGTTTTTTTTTTTTAACTAAGTATCATTTATATCTGAACAGTTTTATAACTGTAGATTTCTGCTTCTCTGGGTCAAATAAATTTTGTCCAAACCAAGAATATGAGAGGCACAGAACTGCGGAAATTCCCTACTCCTATGGTTAAATCGTTATTTTAAAACTTTGCAGTTGATAGCTTCAAATGTTAGATGTTATGGCAGCTGAATTGGATAAATGAAAATGAAGGGTGTGTAAGTAGAAGCAGGTGGCACCCATGCATAAGAAGAAAGTGAGAGGGTACTTATTTATCGTTCATCAATGTGTGCATCTCTGTGAGCAGACAATGGAATCGCAGAAGTTAATGTGCTTCTTAGCTTCACCTTTAGAATTTTGACCTTATGACCCCTCAACAGCGGTAAGAGATCGTTTACAATTACATGTTAGTCTCCAGAGGAGAATTATAATGGAAGAGGCAAGGCTGTCCATCTTCCCCTGATTATACGCTGGGAGGCTTTCCTTCTCGTGCGGGGAACATGACAGATTTACGGATGCAGATGGGATAGTATTTGAAACAAATATGAAATGGGATATATCATTAAGTATTGACTAGTCAGGGATAGAAGTTTATAATTCTTAGTTAATTTCTAAATGGAGACGGCTTAAGATGTATCCATGGGGTGCCTCAGAACTTACTAAATTGAATTTCTATAGTATTGTCGCTCTTTTAAGTAGTGATATGCAAATACATTTTAATAACGAACTTCCTGAGATGCTGAATATAGTTAGTGGGATAAGTATAAGCTGCAACAGAAATAACTTTTCTTTCACTAATCAAAGACTCTCATCCGCTACGCAATCGCAAATTGGTGTTACGAACGTTAAGTTATTGAGTAACGGCCTCGCCGCCTGCCGAGGGTGGTCAGAACCCATAACGTTCATTTAAAAATATTTCGTTATGTTAAAGACGAGGTTTTCACGTAAAAATTATCCCGTAAAGGTGGTGGTTTCATTCTCGTCCGCTGAGTATGTCGCATCAACACGAGAACGTACTTTAAGGTTGTTTATTAATTTGTGTATAAAATGTTAGCTCATTGAAGATGCTGGAAATGTCATCTTCGGGTGTTACATTGGCAAAACATTCTGATGGACACGTTTAAGTTCTCCCACTGAAATGTTTCTTTTTCATTTGATATTTTTCTTTAGTTCCTCCTTTGTGTGAGGGTTTGTTTATAAATTCTGTTCTTCAGGTAACCGCAAAGGTAAAAATCACACACTGTTAAATCTGGTGAGCTAAAAGGTCATAAAGTAGCACTAATCATCATCTTCAAACACTCCCTTAATTTTATACATGGACTCAGCTGCTGTAATAGCAGTTGCAAAATCTTACTGAAACCACCCATATGATCCTTCCTCTGCAACCTGCTGATAAAACGGGGTCAAAATGCATCTATTGTCTCGTAAAAATTCAAACCGATAATATATTTTAGCTTACAGTACCCAATCTCCAACATTCCTATCATAGCAATAGGTTTGCTTTATACGATGTGGATATACAGTACACCAGTAGCACAAGGCAAGGTCATTCACGTGAAACCAGGCCTCATCTGAAAAGAACACAAGCGGGTTCATTAAACGTTAATTCACAGATTGGGGGGGGGGGGTTCATTCATAACAACGCACTCTTGCTACAGAATGGTCTCGTTTTAAACAACGGACATGCATTTAAACTCCCACTTGTTTTGCTAATTATGGGAGTATTTTGTTGGTGACGTTCAAGGTTTGTACCAAATTCGACTACTCCATCCTTTGTTAAAACTACGTTTCCGTGTGAGTTTTTTATTTTGCATTGATCCAGTAAATCATATTTATTCCCAATATCGGGAATCACTTTTCTGGAAGGAGGTAATGATCAGAGAACTGCAAACGAAATTCTGGACGAACAGGACTGGCTGACTGGCATTTGTGGCAACATTTACACACGGAAATGCGTTGCTCTAGAATCAACTGTACCTTCTTGGCGAAACCCGACCACTGCACTGCTTCGAAGCGACGTTCAGAACAAAGTGAAGCTGGTAGGGAAAGAGTGGGGAGCCCGTTCGCAGCCGACGGGTTTCAAAACACCGCGCGTGTGGGATAGTTTACGTGAAAGCTCTCTAGTAATTAATATTATATTCTCCATCATAATGGCTGCATTTTGCTGGAGATAGCTTGAATCCCTCTTAAATAAAGTTTGAGACACTCAACGCAATTAATTCTTTCGAACATTGAAATTGAATTCCCGGATATTATGTTTCAGTGCCTCCATATTTTATTTCAGGTATAGCAGTAATTTTATATGATACGCACTAACATACACAGTAACCTACTGGGCTAAACGTGTTGAGCACTTTCGAGAAGTTTCTAATCTACATCCTTTTTCATCAATCTTCTCCTCTGTTAAAGTTCGGTATTTTGATTTTGGCTTCTTGGCAGTGAAAACGGTTTGGGTTCGAACTTTGTTCGCCCATTTGAAGAATGTTACCTACTTCAGAAAATTTCACTAGTTTCTGTCCTATATTACTTGTATGATTTATTTTGCGCATAGCATTCATTAGTAAAAATGCTTTGATGGGGCATGTGCCTCACTCGCGGCATACAATACAGTGTAGAAAGCCTAAAACGCACTTTCGTACAAAAGTGTAACTGAAACATTTAGGCGATAAATAGGAGTAACAAACTCAATGTCCTATATCAAAGGAATTTTTAACTCCAATCTTACTGGAAACGGCTCGTTCACTGTAGGTCAATAATATCCACTAAAGTATACAACTCCAATTGCTTAGCAGAATGAAGACACACTATATTGTGAACATATCTATTCCAGCATTTGTCATTGACACAAATTACAAACCTAGAGTGTCTGTAAAATCCGCCTCTTCTCGCAGAGTTCACGTTGAGTTGGCCAGATTTGTAAATGTGATTACTAATTTGCGAATGAATTGATTGGAAATGGAAGTGTGGACTCTCGAGGTCCTGTTAGTGTTCATGTATTATTGAATATTTTCTCGAAGCATAATTTTTATTTTGTAAGCATTTTTGAGCTGTAGCATAATTGTTCTGTACACACCAGTTGAAAGCCGAAGAGCAATGTGACGTCATTACAAACTACAGTGGCAAATAACTAGTAAATAATTCCTGCTAACGTGTCATTAATTAGACGGCGAAGCATTGGGCTGGAACGAAATCCCATGGACAACTTCCGGGTTAAACTGCCCGTCAATCTTATTTTCTTATATATTATCCAATTATGAATCTATATGCATGAAAGTCACAAAAAAGAAAATGTATTCTGGGCGCATAAAGCCTCCATTTCCGGGTTATGTTGGTGCCCGTCACCACAGCCACTATACTTTAACTTTCGTATCCGTGTTTCCCCTTTAAACCAAGAAGGTTGCCCAACACTTAAAACTAATAATTGAAACTAACACTTGAAACTTAACACCCTACATGAAAACAACCCAAAACTAAAAGACAGCCTCAAGAAAATTTAAATGACAGACTAGGAGGCACTAGCCTAATTAAAAGAAATTTAGTAATGGAACTACACGCTTACTCCATAAATGAGCTATGACTGTTCAACTCCTCAGGATTGTTAGCGGTATATCTTCCACACGTCTGCGGAAAAAACCCCAGACTAGGAAGAATTTCCTTGTTTCTGGGAGAACATCTCCCCTAGACACAAACACTAGAGGTTGAACCATTACTGATTCAACCTTCGTGTATTAACCTTAATGGGGAGTTGGAGAGGCTGGTAATTCTCGACCTTTTCCAGTTCCGCCCTCTACGAAGAATCTGCATAATAGTGACGTTATTGATGAAAGCTTCGTTACCTCTGACAGTCAGGTTTGAGGTGCCAGCCGACCAGAGGAGAGCAGGTTGCTTTGCTCGTGGTACACAGTGGCTGGAGGGTTTAAGGTTTTGATTTGTTTCTTAACGATCGTCACTACCGTACCATGCTTGCTAATTTTGGCGGGCTTGGTTGACACCCACAGGTCAAGAATATGACCGGCTGTCTCCAAAGCAACAGCACTACGCCGGCAGTTTGTCTCGGCGTCGGGATGGTACCTTCCTTCGACAACCCGACAAGCTTGAATATTTGTTCCGAGTTTAAGTGACTCAGTAAATCCTGATGGTTTTAAGATCGACGGTTTTAGGACCCAGTTATTACCTACTGGATTGCCGTAGAATGCACCAGCCCCCTATCCTTTTAATAGCATGAGGACACTCGCTCCACTCCTTTACCTTCATTGCCTGTTTATGGGAGTTTGTATCGAAGAATGCAATGCCAGCTCAGCCCTATTGATTGCAGCATTCGCTGGTGACTAGATTTTATCTCCCTTCCTCAAAATTGCACTGGGAAAATTCGTCGGGCGTCTGTACGAGTTTCTTCCCGGTATGCAAGAATGCGAGGGGAATGAGACTTGCCAATTTTAGCATTCCCATTCCACCAACTCTGCTACTGTAGACTTACTTGGGCAGGTGAAAAATGGATTTAACAAACTGCCTCATCTGGTTTCCTACCATTGTCAGCAGCGTTTGAGAGGAAGACATCATTATTGAAAGACACAAATACACAGTTATTATGTACCTTATCAATAATTCCACTTTATACCATGCTTTTAGCAGGAGGTTAACAAGACACTCGGCAGAGGCTACCAAGTGGTCCTTGAACATCTGGCCTACCTAACCGCTCCAAGGGTTGATGTGGCTACACAGAAACTTGAGAACATCCTCTGGTGACACTGAGGGTATTTTCCCCCAATCAATGAACAACCCTGGGTCCATCAAGACCCAAGACTTACTTCCCAGCACGATCCTCAAAGGGGAGGACATTTGGCGGAGATATGGCAAGTGCAATAGGGCGATGACTATGCCATAGCGCTCCCACCATAGTTTCCTTACCCCCCCGGACAACCGCTAGCAGAATATCGGCCACAAATGCCAAGATGTTACGAAGTTTGTTTCTAGATACCGATCGCAACACCTGGTCGATGGCAAGAGGTTGTAGTGCATTACCCTGATTCAAACATCGCTTTTAATGGCCAAGCATTCGCCGGAGGTTACTTCAAAGAAAGTATCCAGATACATATCTCCCATAAAGTTAATCGGTAAATAATCAATATCCTGTACCTGTAAACCACAGAGAACGGCACCGTGACTGACGGAGTCAAAACCTTCGCCAAATCCAACGCAGCCAACGTCATTCCCTCATGCTTCTTGCCGCAATTGACCGCATCGTTTAGAAGAGTAATGTTGCGGGAGGTTCCACTTCCGGAAACAAAATCCCCTGCTCAGAAGAGATTTCCGATTAATATCTTATGCAGCGGTTCAAGAAGTGCAATGGTGATCGGTCTCCAAATACCCGCGTTGTATATTCATAACTCTGATTTGGGAATAAATATGGTCTTATTGACTTTCCATGTATTGGGATACACACCGACGAATAAGATGGTATTATATACCTTGGCCAGAAAGAGAGGAATGCCGTCTTGCAATAGATGTATTCGCATGACACCATACATGGAGGGATTGATACGCGTGCTTTCCTGAGCCTGGTCTCAATTCCTCTAGAAGTGATGAGCGAGAAACATAGGACGAGCGGTTGCAGGAGCATTGAATCAATGTCTGGTCGGTATCGGCATTATCATCATTACTCTGTTTGCATCGTAGTTCAGAGTAAAGATAGCCTAACTCCGCAATCGGGGCTTCCTTTTAACCACCGGTATCGATGACAAAATCTCCATCTTAAGTTCCGCAAGTCGCTTTGGACATTTACGGATCATGTTCAGGCAGCAAGAATTCAGAAATCACTCCCTTAGGAGTCTGCTTTTCCTCTTGACTCGCTCCTGATTTCGGCGCTCTCCTTCACCTCTCTCGCTCCCTTTTAACACACCAATTTGGTCAAAATACCATCCAGATCCTCCAGGGAAGTTTCCTCCCCAGGAGAACATGGGACCAACTGTTTCAGAGCTCCCGCCAAACCAGCACAGCCCTTGGATTCTATCTTATACTTGCAAGGAAAGGATGTACTCGGTAGCCTCTCTCCTCCACACTTCAGAATCCCTAAGGAATTTATCCCGTCCGCCAACTATCCCGATGGTGATTTGTAACAAATGGCTTTCACTATAATATATCCTCATACACTTATTACTATATGAAACTCGTCAGAATCTCTCACTGCCTTCTTTAACTTGTAACTAATTACTCTTTACTCACACTAAAACCAACGATTGTCACGATTGTCACACACACACAAAAAAGTCGTTGTAAACGCACTACTCGGCCATTTATCTTTACTCTACTCGTTACTTTTTAACGATTCAAATTTAAGAACGTTCTAGACTCATCTTAAATCCTATCTTTTGATGCACTTAACAGCACGATTGCTGCAACCTTTTCGAACGGTGGCTGAAATTCTCCCTTTCTTTCCCGCCTTTGTGGATTCGTAGTCCTTGACAGACTTCTCTTTCAGGGAATGTTTTCTCCTCAGGAAAAGCATGATTTGCTTCAAGAACCTTTTAACGTTGGCTTTAATAGAAAGGTCTCGTGCAAATATAAAAAATATAATTACGAATGGCTATCCACGGCTAACCGATTGGGCGGATGCACCCACCACCCGTCGCCGGGGACTACCCCGAATTATCACTTTTCGGCAAGGACACACCCTCTCCAGGGATTGGGACAGCCGTCCCAAACTTTACCGGGTCTGGGCCTGTTAACCTCACCTATCCCAGGGTTACCCCCAGGTGGGCTAGTATACCACCCTAAAAAGCACTGGCGATTTCCAGCCAAGGACGAATTTCAGAAATCTCAACGACCGAATAAGGACGCAGGGAGCCACTCTGATCCCGGAAAAACACATAGCCTGTTGCTTTATTGGGCATTTAGACAATATGGCCTAACAAATGAATAAAATTAAAGCCGCCCAATAGAAAAAAGAATGTAGCTATCTGGCACCTAATTCCGGAAGTATTTGCTCCTTAGAAGAACCAATATTCACAGGTGTAGAGCGTCCAGGACACCTATGTCCTTAACTGAAAAAGGTGCATTTAGTCAACAAAGTTGAACACAAAGATCCACGCGGAGGCTGCACCCACAAGCAACATGTTTACCATAAAACATATCGCTTCACTCCTCCTCTAGGAAATTCTGTTGAACTCTTTGACAACACGGTGACCTCAGAGACAATGCCCGAGGAGGGGGGGGGGACGATCATCCGGTTGTCACAGCCTGTACACTTACCTAATTAAGCAGACAACTCCTTACTGCAGGTCTGGTAACTACCTCTACGTTAAAGCGCGACCTTAGGTTTTGAATTCTTAAGGCATCAATTTCCGGGTTTTGGTGATGCTCATTTACAAAGCCCCTTGACTTTAATTTTCGTATTATATTTACCATTTAATCCAAGGAGACTGCCTAAAACTTAAAACTAATATTTAAAACAACACCAAATGTGAAAATGATCCAAGACGTAAAAGAAAACTCAAATGGCCGACTAGGAGGCACTAGCCAAACCAACAGAAATTTAATAATTGAAAAACACGATTTAAAAAAACTCAAAAACATGCACTAACCTGGCCGCGTTATTAGCGTACTCCACAAATGAGTTATGGGGTTCAAGCTCATCCTCAGAATTGTTAGGGATGAACGGTTAATGTTTCTTAACCGGAGTCTCTGCCTTATCATGGCTCCTTATTCTGGCGGGCTTGATGTACACGCGCAGACAAAGATTATGACCTGCTGTCTCCACCACAGCAACGCATGGCGATAGTTGGTCTCGGCGTCTAGGTAGTACCTTTTCTCGATGGTCCGACAAGCATTCATATTTGTTTGCAGTTTAAGTGATTCCGTAAACCACGGTAGTTTTAAGTTCGGCTGTTTTAGGAGCCACTCCCCTTCCCCTGCGAGTGTCATGACAGCTACTTGCTCCACTCCTTTTCCTTTATAGCCAGTTTATAGAAGTTTATAACCCAAAGAGCACACCGCTAGCTCAGCCCCACCGATTGCGCTACTCGCTGGAGCCTAGATGTTAATTTCCATTCCTCAAAAAATGCTCTAGAAATGACGTCGGCTGTCTGTAAGAGTGTCTTCCCAGCACGAAAGAATACGAGGGGAATGAGAGTCCCGGCTAGTATCGATGGATTTTTTCGGGCCTAAAAATCCTAAGTATGGGTTCCTTCGGAAGGGAAATAAAGCCGTTGGTCCCGTGTCGTACATTTACGGCACGAAAAGAACCTCAAGCCTGAAATTTTGTCTAATCAAAATTTGTCAACCGTTTCACGCCCGGAATTGAATGGAACGCTGATGGCTTCAGATGTTAAAGAGCGTCCTTAAATAAAATGAATCAAAAAAAAGAAAAAAGGAATGAGAGTAACCAATTTTGGCAATCCCATTGCACCATCTCTGCTACGGCTGTAGAAGAACCCATTGCAGAACTACTTAGGCATGTGAAAGATGGATTTAATCACTTGCTTAAGCTAGTTATCTATTATTTTCAACAGCGTTTGAGAGGGAGGTTCCATTTTGAAAGGTATGAATACCAAGAATATATTATCAATAATTTCAATTTCTGCCATAATTTTAGCGGAAGGTTAGAAATACGCTCGGAAATGTCTAGCAGGTAGTCCTTGAATAGCTGGTTTATCTGGCCATTCCAAGGGTTGATGTATTTACCCAGGTACTTAAGAACATCCCTAGTGACACTGAGGGTCTTTTCTACGCAAAAATGGCCATCCCTATATCCATCATCCAGCTGAACTTCTTTCTTTGCACGATACTAAAATAGGAATTGGCGGGTTTATGGCAAGGGCAAAAGGGCAAAGACTATGGCAAAGTTCATTTACCGTAGTTTGTACTTCCCCGGCCATGCGCCTACTAGAAACATCCGAAAATGCCAAGATGTTAAGAAGCGAAGATTCAGGCCAAGATACTTACTAGATATCGATTGCAACACCGGATCGATAGCCAGATTTTTTTGAATGGCGTTTAACGCCCGTTTTTACTACTGAGGCACCACAGAGGATGGACACTGATGATACATGAGATGAAATGACATATTGGGAAAGGTTTTTTTTTAAGGAAGCAAAACGTTCCAGGCCTAAGTTTAGGGTACCTCCCCAGCATTTGCCATTTATGAGGATTAGGAAAACCTGGAAAAAACTGGAGACAGGGAGACGGTCCTGGTGGGATTCAAAACCCAGACCTCCCGCTCACGAGTCCGTGCCTAAATGACCTCGGCCACCCGCCACGATTTGTATAGCAAGATTGAACAGTAGAAGTGATAGTGCACTTCATACCTCTTTTAATGGCCAATCGTTTGCCGGAGAAAGTATGGCGGTACATGTCTGCCATAAAAATGACCTACAATCCATGGAAGACCGCGCTGTGGCTGACGGTGTCAAAAGCCTGCACTAAACCACCGGAGCCAGCGTCATTTTCTCAATCTTCTTACCGTAATTGATCGCCGCATTTAGAATAGCAACGTTCCGGTAGGTTTCACTTCAGGAAACAAGGCACAGAGACGATCTTTGCTTTCGATCTTATTCGGCGGTCCAGAAGTGCACAAAGGATCCATCCAAGTAATAATTCAATAGTGATAGGTCGCCAACTACCTGTGTTGGACATTTCCAATGCTGATTTGGGAATAAACATGGTCCTATTATTCTTCCATGCATCGGGATACACACCCACGTATCCGATGGTGTTATACAGCTTGGCAAGAAAGAGCGGAATGGCGTCTCGCAGTAGATGCCTCCGCATGACCCCATCCATACCCGGAAAGGTTGATGCCCGTACTCTCATGAGCCGTGACTGAACCTCTCTAGAGGAGATTAGCAGGAGACATCTGACGAGCGGCTTGCCGGGCAGTGACTGGATATTGTGGCCAGTATCGGCGTCACCATCACAACCCAAGGTTCGGATTAAAGATGGGCTAACTCCGCAATCGGGGCTTCCTTCTTCCCACCGGCCGCGAAGGGCAAATCCCTATAATTTCCGTAAGGCGCTTTGGACATTTGCAGAACATGTTCTGGCAGCGGAAATACAGGAATAGCTTCCTGGGGGGTCTTTATTCCCCCCCCCCGCCTGTTGATGGGTGCTCTTCTTTCATCACCTCTTTCATTCCCTCGTAACACCCTCCTCAATCCTGCGTTATAACACCCAGAGCCTCCCGGGAAGTTTCCTCCCCAGGAAAACTAGGACCAACTGGTTCAGATTTTCCCTCAAACCACCAGCACCCGGTTGGTATCTCTTACCTCTATGGATAGGATGTATTCGGTAGCCTCTCTCCACATTTCAGAATCCCTCAGGAAGGCACCCCCATCCGCCAAGCATCCCTGTTGGGCCTAATCCCCGGAAACTCCGGATGGTTCTTCCACATTAGGTAGGCCACCGGATAGGGGTGGCGTCAAGGGTCTGGATGGAGAATCACCCACCCTAGAGTGAGAAGTTGTTGGTTCACTCCAAGTGTCACATTTGGGATGTGTCCCTGGCCCGGACTGGGTCGGCATTTTCCTACGTTGGTATTTAATTTGGTCCAAAGTTTTATAGCGGAGCTCCACAATCTTATGGTTAATATGCCGATATTCTGCATATTTTACACAGAGCTCGGCAAGAAGGGCAAGCTCCTCCCCCGTCCATGAACCAGGGCCTTTCTGTTGAGGCACCACTTGCTCGAGCCTCTTTGCATTCCGGATGCACCTAGCGTTCGTGTGTGCTGAGTCCCCTTCGGCTTCCAAAGCCCCTACCACATTCGGAACAGGAATACTGGAGTTCTCTCCGTTCTTGTGGCCCGGGGCATTGGGCACATGACAGATGCAGCATGTGATGCCCTGAATGATTTCGAGCTTAGCCGACAATGGTAATTCACTTCTGTTTAAAGGTTTTGGGTGAGAAGTGATACAAGTACTCATTCAGCATATCATAAACCTTCCTGCAGACAGGGCAGTGGTCGGCCTGTATAGGATTCCGACGTCCACTGAGGATATTTCTGGTACGCCTCCCCAGCCACATGCTTCTCCCATATTTGTCTCGATTTGCTTTCGTGTATGCTTATTATTTTTGGCCATAATCGAGGGTAAAAAGGGAGAAATTGGGGTACATCTTTAACAGAGACCGATATCCCCAGGCATGCCGTCCTCGGTAAGGCCAACCCCAGCTACCAATCCCTCGAGAAAGGGACTAGGGGCCCTTCGGGGTTGAGGGTTTCTCCAGTCGTTACCAGCTGGGAAGAGTACTTCCTGAATCCAGTTCAGGCGGCTTTCACCCCTACTCTCGTCCCAGCCCTTCCGTCGCAAACTGGGTGGATGGATGCACCCACCACCCTTCGCCGTGTACTAGCCCGAGTTGGCACCTTTCGACAAAGGACCCGCCTTCTGGGAACGGGTCCGCCTTCCCAAACTTTCTCTGCTCTGGGCCTGTTAACCTAATCCACCCAGAGTTAACCCCAGGTGGGCTAGCGAACCGCCCTGAAAAGAGCGGATGACATTCGGACAAGGACGAGTGCCAGAGTTCCCACCAACTAATAAAGGACCCAAGGACGCACCCTGATCCCGAAAATAAACAAAACATATTGCTTAGTCGGAAATTTAGAGGTAGAGCCTAAACAAATAAATAAAATGAAGCCAATCTAACAGAAAAAACTGGATGTAACTATCTAGCACCAACTACAGAAACTATTGGATCTTTGGAAGAATCGACACTCGCAGGTTTATAGTCATCTGCGAGAGTGAAGGACGGGTGTTCCCTCTGCTCCTAGCGCTTAACAGGGAAAGGCGCATTTAGCCAATAAAGTTGCCAACGGGGATACGCGAGGAGGCTGCACCCGCAAGGCAAATATATCGCCCCTATAACATATTACGTCACTCCTAGAAGGAATTATGTTGAATTCTTCGCCAACATTTTGCGACCTTGTCAAGAGACAAGGGCCGGTTGGCACCGAGCCTGTACAGTAGCCAATTGCCTAATTAGACAAACAACCCGTTACGTACAGGCCTCGGAACTACGATGCCTTAAGCCTGGAGTCTAATCCTTTACTGGGTAACTTCCGGATTTCAATGCCCGCCAGTTTTGATTTCCTTGTTTTCTTTTACAAGAAAATCCTTAACACTCTCAATAATGTACAATTATTAAATGCTAAAATAAATGAAATAAAAAAATGCATATTATTGTGAATTGTCTTAAATTTCTAAAACTCAATCTCAATCCACAAATTTGTTTTCATAAGCCCTAAAATTACTTAAAATATTTAAACTGGACATTAAAATTCCAATAGAAATACCCTCCATTTGTCTTACACTAAAACCCCAATATTTTAAAATTTCCCTAGTCTCTGGAGAGACAGATCCTCGAGAACCGAACACCAAGGATTGTACTATAACATCCTCTACACCTGGGTTTGTAATTTATCATAAAGAATCTAATATTTTTTTCGTTTTTTTTTTTTTCTATTTCGGCCTTTGCTAACGATTCCTTATCCTCAAATCGGATGGTGGTATCTATTACATAAGCTTTTTCGTGCTTGATAACCACTAAATCGGGCTTTAAACGTTGATCGTTTGAACCTATAAAGGATTCTTCATGAAATAAAATTACATGGGAGTCCTCTTTTTTGAATATGACTCTACGCTGTCTTCATCACCGTATCATGTCTTATAATTCTTGCTGCTTAAGTGTAGGCGCACAAACCCAAAATATGTCTTGCATTTTCCGGAGATAAATGGCAATGTCTGCATACTACTTCCATTTCTGATTTATATCTTGCCTCAACCACCTTGCAAGCCTGATTATTTCTCCTTGGTTTGATAACTTCCGTAAACTATGAAGGTTTTAGAATGTAGGACTTCATTAACGATTTATTGCCTATTCGGTTCCCATAGAATGATCCTAGACCTTTCCCTTGTGTAGAGCAGTTTTGCCAAGTTTCCCATTCCTGGTTTTTAATTACCATTTTAGGTGCATTTACCTTTGGTAGGCTCACTGACCATGAGAGTCCTATCGTTTGAGCCACTTTTCCCAGCTTTGAGTTTAAGTCGCCTAATGCGAAGATTACTGTCACCCTAATGCCTTTTCCCCTGCAAGCAGAAATGGCAATGTTATAAGTTTAGGAAAACACAATCCCTCATCTCTCTTTCTGGATTAAAAAAATCCAGAGACTAATTGTTTAGGTGGATGGATAATACCTATAACCTCTTGTCTTAATCCATTATCTACCTCTTCAAAGTGGTAATGCATGGTGATTCTAAAATTGATAAATAAAGGAACTTGGGAATCACATCCACTGTTAAAAGTTCTAACTTCTGCCAGGGTTTCAAGTTTAGGGAAGCATATTCTTCTTAAACTCTTTACTCACTTTTCCGCTCAAGGGATTAATGTTTAGCCCTAAATATGTTAGCATATCACCTGGATTTGAATTTGGGATAATTTCGTTCTCAATTCTTAGCTTAGGGTCGATCACCGCCCAAGTCTTCCTACCCGGGATAATTTGTGTACCATGGATTTGGTAGAAGAAAATTTTAAACCGATATTCACCAATTCCTGTACCAACATATCCAACATTATTTATACTTGCTCTGCTTCCTTCCCTAATAAGTCTATATCATCTGCATAGGCCAACGAGTTAATTGCCCAGTCTTCAAATTTCAATCCTCCTTCCAACTGTTCAATATTTCCAATAACTTTATCAATTCCTATATTAAACAATATTGGAGACAAAGGATCCGCTTGCTTAACACCCCTTCTAACTTTTATTTCATTCCCATCTGGAAAAACAATGGCATTAAGAGAGTCAGTTACATCCGCCGTTTACCCATGTAAATTGTGACTTGAATTCTTTCCATAACATGCTGTCAGAATACTGCATGCAGAGGTTAATGAGCGGATTTTTTCTTAAATTGCTTTACAGATCGGTCGTAAGTTTAAAGAAGTAATGGAGGATTCTTAGAAGAAAATGAGTAAAACAACATCAATCCAGTTAAAACTACGAAGATGACTTACCTCATTCGCCTACACCTACCAACAAAAAACTACTTTACATTTTTCCGCTTCCACCTAAACCACATCTGTGTAAATAGTTTTCTTCTGTCACTAAGTGGGTGCATGATTTGTTTCCCTGGCACAGTTTTAAGCTTAGAAAAATATTAATTTTATTTTGTTCGAATATTATTTCCTGTTTTCTGATATAATTATTGGATCACCAAAAAGAATGATGGTGTCAAGCTGATGATAAGTTAGGTCTTGCATTTTAATGCTCTCAGTACTACATGCTTTCTCAGGTGATGTTCGTAAGCTAGAATAACTACACGTTCACAGTCTCGATCAGTTTTAAAGTCTGTCAGGTAGATTTAATAATGATAATACGATTGGTTTTTACTTTCATATCTTTCTTCTTTAACAGAACTGCAAGAAATGTTATGTACATTCCTAGTAACATTAGCATACAATTAGATAACTCCTTTATTATCCAGTCTGCCTTCCAGGGACAATAAACCTCTAGTATCAAAAAGAGAATGAAACAGCTTGTCAATTGGAACGCAGGCTTTTATTGTATCTCTCTCCGCTTTCATTTCATCAGTTTTTGCTTATCCTGATCCACGATATAATGCAACCAATAATGATGAGGTTTAGTTCTTTGTAATGTCTTTGCGATATCTACTTCCCTCACAAATACTTTTTATCAGTGACAAAGCTGTTCTTTGCAGGTCTCCCCTTTATTTCGTTGTAAAACATTGTATTATTCACATCAAATTCAATTTACACGACACGATAGTGCTGATTCAAGAACGACAATGGACATACGAAGGCTGTTGAATAAAGAATGGTCGTAGTTTATTTACAGGCACATTTTCTCGCGCTAAAATTAAATCTTACAAAATGTTGTTAGATTCGGTTCCCTTATGTGAGAATTATACAATTTGAGATATGTGCAGTTCCGCCTGCAGCAAAAACGGTGGTGACACATGATGCTACTATGAAAATATTAGAAGAGGCCTATAGAGAGTTTGTTCTTCCCTGTAGTCGGCCCAAAGATGGTTTAAAATGTTTCAAGGCGGAAAATAATCCATTTGGAAGAAGGTGAACCCGAAGCTACAGTTAGTGCTATAGCGGAAGAAAACATTAACACTGCTGCTATCTTTCTGGTAGAAGATCTTCAAATAACATTAAGAACACTTTCAGAAATTCTGAAAATTACAATGGGCGCCACTCACACGGTGGCAACTGAAAAGTTGCACATGAGAAGTGTTTGTGCACGGTAGGTTCATTTCGTGCAGGTTTGCATTCAATTGAAAATTATGTTACTGAAAGATGCAGATTTTTCTTTCAAGGTAATCACTGCTGATGAAATTTGGTGTCATTTTGATGCCGAGAGCAAACAGTAAACTTCTATGTGGAACTGTTCATCACCAAAAAGTAATTGCTTTTGCTGGGAAAGTTATTGTTATATTCTTTTTGGATATTCAAGTAATGGTTTGCAAGCATGACGTGCCTGTATACAAAGCAGTAACTGGTTAACACTACTGAGAGGCTCTGAAAACTCTATAAGATCATATCATATGCAACTTTCTACATTTCCGTGAAACAAACGCATTGCTTAAGCGCATTACGTTTTTGAATATCACAAAAATCAAGTGAAGTACGGGAGTAGGTCCATAAGTTTCCGGTCTAATTACTTTCTAGATATGATAAAGAAATAACTATATTTCACTTATCAATACAGTTACTCTTTACTGCAATACTTCTCACATCTTTGAATTAATATTTCAATCCACCCTCCCCAAAAAATAGTCAGAAATCTGATCTGCAAAATGGGCATAAACAGCATCCATAACTTCTTTATCACACTTAAATTTCCTTCCTCTAAGGTCCTTTTTGAGTTGTGAGAAGAGGAAATAGTCACTGGGAGCTAGATCTGGGCTGTAGGCTGCATGATCCATCTCCTTGAAGTCGCATATCTTCGCAGCTTCTTTTGCAACAAGTACAACTTTGTTGTGAAGAAGGCGCACACCACCACTCAGCTTTCCTCGCCTTTTCTCTTTGATGAAAGCATGTAGACTGTGCAGTAGGCCGGCATAGTACTCCCCATTTACTGTGGTGTTCCCTTCCTTGAAGTCAACAAAAACATATTCCTTCACGGTCCCAAAAGATTGTGATTATGATCTTCTTGGTTGACTAAGTGACCTTGGCCTTTAGAGGCGGTGCTTCGCCAGGTTTACACCACTCCATTGATTCTCTTTCGGACAAGGGATATCAGTAGATAATCATAGTTTCATCTCCTTTAACGATGGTTTGCAGAACTTCTCTCTCGTTGCCAGGGTAGAGCTGCAAAAATTCCTGACAACAGATGACTCGTTGCTGCTTTTGGACTGAGGAAAGAAGTCTAGCCATTTTGCACTAACCTTATTGATGTTTAAATATTTATGAGTAATTCGAAGGACTGTTGTTTTAGAAAGGCCCAACCATGCTACTATTTCTGTTATTTCGGCTACCGGTCTTCCATAATTTCTCCTTCCACAAGAGCGATGTTTTCAGGAGTGAGCATCTCTAAGGGCCGGCCTGCACACTTTTCGTCTTCAAAGCTTTCTCGACCCATTCGAAAAAGTTTGGCCCATCCTTTTACAGTAGAATATGAGGAGGATGCTTCCCCATATATACCGTCCAATCGCTGTTTAATTTCATTTGGAGTAAGTCATTCTTTTGTGAGGAATTTAATAACAGCTCGAAACTCCATTTTGAACATGTCACAATCTTCTACACATAGCGTTCTTTATGCAACCATATCTGAACAACTGAACACAGTGGAGCGGAATTTGCAGCTGCAATTATTTACTTAACAGATAAGATATGACACCAGAGAAGGATTTTGTGAAGATGATAATCCTTATCGGAGAAGCCAGAAACTTATGGACTTAACCCTCGTACGTCCCCTCACTCTCTCCATTGTCCAGTTAGCCTCGTGTAAATTTTTCAAATTGAGGAAACACCTTCAAGGGAGGCATTTTTTATCACCAGTATCAGCGGTGAAGGCTGCAGAGGCGATTGTGAAGGTCATGTCAAAAAATGGTTTCCAGCATGTGTTTGAATATTGGAAGAAACGCTGGAACGGGTGCATTGCATCCAACGGGGACTATTTTCAGAAAGATCATCGAAATTATTACAATGAATAAAGTATGTTTTCGAAAAAAGGTATAACCATTTTTATTGAACATCCTGGTAACCGCAATTTAAACCGCATGCATAGTAACGTGAATAACTAATTTTTTTCATGTCATAAGCAGAAATTGGTGCTTATGAAATCGGTTTTATACTTTGCTCACATCGAATTCGATATTGTTTTAACTTCCCAATGCACGGTGTTTCTTGGTACATTTCAGACTCTGCCTATCGACTTTAAGCATTTTGCTTTTGCATTTCATACATTGTGGATAAAAAGCGAGAAAAGTTCAATATTTAAAAAATAATTAGTATATATCAGTAATTAGTTGATAAATCAATGTATAAATAGACCTGACCCTAACCTAAAGTACAAATTTCCATTTCCATCATGTGTGTAACATTACGAATTTGAAATGTATGAATACATTGTAATACATATTATTTGCTGAAATACAAAGTGGGACAGAAATCACTACTTACTGAAAAGCTTATTGTAAGAATGGTGGGGGGGGGGGGTTTACAGATTGAATTGTAATTTATGTTAAGACTACTAATTACATGATTTCTTTTGCATCTATAAATATCTGAAGAAGATCTGAGACATTTCATAGTATCGTACTGTGTTTTTATCACAATCACTGTCGTAATTTCGTAACATATACTTTATCGTTCACTACTCTACATAAGACAAAAGTTGAGAGCTGTGGTATAGGGGATATTTCTTTTACTCTCATTTTCCAGTAAAATTGTCATCAAACTCCTCATAAATGTAGTATAGCACAACTGTAGCATAATGAGATGTAGTACCATAATGTTGGAAGTACAATAAGTTAAAATTATGGTTGTGACGCTATAGCTCTAAATTGACATAAATATTTAAGCAAATTCAAGTACTTCTTTGCAGTAACTGACTATCAAAAACCCAAGGCCCGCGGACTCCTTGGCAAAAGATCCGCCCTGAAATAGTTACACCAGATTGACTTAGCTGTCTTTCAAGAACAATTCTGTAATTTACTGTTTATCATAGGTAGAGCTATTTCTGTTGACCTGGACGTATAATTTGATAGTTGCTTCATCATTCCAATTTATTTAGAAATAATCTCAGTCTCAACTTCTGCTAACTCACTTCATTAAGAGTGTCTCACAAAACTGGAACCTACGATTTGAACCGGTTTCTAAAAGATCGTGTATGTAATGTTTTAATTTAGCCTGACATAAAATTCTCTTCTTGAAACGTTTAATTCAAAGAGAAAGTCTAGAGTAGACGTTTTATAACTTTGGACAATTCTCTGCAAAGTATTAAGCTTATTTTCAGTACTTAGTAAAGGCATGCCAGATCTAGATGAGTTCCATACAAAGCCACTTCCCCCTACATATTTGCGTAGATTGTAAATTCCTTCTGCGATGATGGGACAGAGTCAAAATGATTATTTCGTTTCATTTATCAAACTAAAACGCCAATTATATCAAGTTTTTAAAGCAAAAACATTTTCTTCGTTGCTTAACATTTTCACAATATGAACATGGCAAATAAAGTCAGCAAAAAACAAACGTATAATAGTGTTTAATTAATATTATTTTGCAGGTATTTATAAGTTGATGAGATGACAAATTTTGGATAAAGACTTCAACGTGTTCACACTACCTGCGTCCGTTATGTGTGTAAATCATATCGAATCACTCAGCTTTTGAATAGTTAGCCTGGTATCTACTGGATGCTGGACATTCTTCGGTTTCGAATTTCATGCGCTTCAACTTCGCACTATATTTCGATTTGTTTTCACTCTTTATTTTCACATCATCATTTAAACACCAGATCGAATAACAAATCCTTTCTCTCTAACCTCTTATTGTTCTTCATTGAAAATTTGAAAATGATTTATCATTTATTACATGGAGATTGCAGTATCTAACAAATACTGTTCTCAAATTAACTGTAATGTATATATTGTAATCGTAATTGTTCCTACTGAAATGTAGCTTATGGTCTTAAATTCGTCAGGAAAAATAAATATGTTTTTATAATGAAGGTAATGAAAAATTAACTATATAATAAGGTTACAAAAATGTCCTGATATTTTCAATGAATAGTAAGCTTTTGTTCCATCGTATATATCTTGTATACCATATATATATATGGTTCTATCGAGCGAAATAAAATGTTAGTGTTTTATAAAACTGACTGCATTATTCTGTTTAGGTTTCCATTACTCTAATATACATCTGACAAAGGTTGTTTAGTCAAATGTTTCAGCAATCCATTCCTATGAACATGCTCTCAGGATACAAGACGAATATTTTTATAAATACTATACGGTATTTATTTAAACTAAAATGTTTAATATCTTTCATCCACTAACGCTTTGTTATAGCTCTCAACTTGGCGGTGTACCGAACAATCGTTTCCATTGCTTATTTCCCCTTTTATACAGATACTGGTAGGGAAGAGAGGTTTGTTTTCTAGTGATTTTCTGTTACATTTCCCATTTCGTGAATTAATACTAGCATGCCATCCGCATATCCCTTGCAGTTCTATTAGCACTAAAATGCCTCCTACACGCATTACTGCGAACTGTGTGCATCTCTAAAGCTAAAAGACTGAGAAAGCACTTCGATCCCCACAGTCATAAACGTGTTTTATAGGCGACCATCTCTGATGGAAACTTTAAAGACCATAAAGTTGCAATTGTACGGTCATTCATCAATTGCACACGATTGTTTAAATGCCTTTTATCTTATATTACCTTTAACAGTGAAGAGGCAATTAAGAAGTATATGATTTCATTATGTAACGTATACAAAATGTTCGCCAACGAAGTTTTTGACTGCGTTCACATTTTTTCATTGTCTTAATATTAAATATAGCATGGGAAATATAGTATTTAAATAAAAGTATCATAAAAGTATCTTTTCAATGCTGAATTAAAAGGGGTGTCCGAAATTATATTTATTAAAATTATGATTTTATATTTTTAATATTGTAAATATAAAATAGTCGATAGTTTGCATTTTAAATATGCAGACCTTTATTTATCGCCTTGACTTCCAACTTAGATCCAAATATACATTCGAGCACTTAATGCCACCATAAACGAGAGGTAGCATAATGAGTTGGCAATCATGTAAAGGAATCTTATTTTTTGTTTAACATTCTTAAACACGTTTGCATATGATTTGAATATTTGCTTGAGATATTACAAATAAACTTGTGATGCAAAATACAAGTGAATAAGGCTTATGCAACTTTTACCACGATATTGATATCCATCTCAGGGATTAAAACATATTAATCAGCAATTTTATAAACGTGGGTATTAATAATTAAGCACAGCAACATTCTGGATTAAGCCATTGCATACGTTGTACTCCGGGTCTGGATTTTTTTGGCCTACAGCGGTTTTAAAAATTACCTATAAAGTGTCCTAACGATTTTAAAAATAACAAACATTTTATTGAAAATACCAACTTAGTTGAAATAGTACAGTAAGGCGGACATAACATGGCCACGTACTGGAAGATGCTAGTCCCTAAGACCTATAATGCATATGCAGGTAGCAGATTGTAGTTATAAGGAGGCTTTCCAGCGAGTGCTTTTGCATTCGTGTGTTACTCGATGCTTTGATTGTGTTTAAATCGTTCTTAATTATGCTACTACATTTATGATTCTTGCAGAGAAGTGGTAGGGAGATTCTGAAGAAAATATCCTCAATCTTATTCCGAGTAGAGAAACTCTTCGGTAACTTATTTAAAAAGTTACGAAATACAGGAGAAAAAAAAAAAGGTTACATCTATCAACATGGACGGTGTATAGGTTTCATTTCTTACCTCATTTCACATAATGCAGATTACAGTGACCATGCATACGCTCTCGAAGTACAGGACCGTAGATTGTCGACCAGTACTTATTTTAAATTAAAAACTCGTTAAAACGTCCACAGATGCGATGGGTAGCAAACTTAAATGTACGAAATCAGTGTATGTAATTTCCTCTTCGAAGTCAGTCATGATAAAATCTCCCCCTTCAACATACCAAGTGATGTAAAACCAACATTTTGTAGCCTGAATTCTTCTCAATAATAAGTTACCAAAAATTTACTTCAGTTGGTGGCATAGAATGATAATTGAAAGCTTCAGGTCTCCTTCGTAACTTTCTGCATCATTCTAAAATAATTGTACTATTGTATATAATTTTTAGCTTGAACATAGTATATTTATTCTTTCCGATGTTTTCAATTGATCCATTGACCTTCATATGTTAACTCTCACCCCATCTCTCATTGACAGTTGTTCTTTTGCATTTATATTGTAATAAGTCATTTTCTTTCATTTCAGAAAAGTTCCTTGACAATCCCTTCCGTTCCATTCTTCTTTCATTTTCATGATTTTTTTTTGGTACAGTGTATTACTGATCTTTTAACCTTAAATTTAATTTCAACATTTCTTTTTACTATTTCAAATATTAAAGTTGATGTTTGCCAAAAGTCAATTTCCATTACTATTGTTAAGAATTATGTTACATTTCAAATGCAGCTTTGTGCCCATATGTTTCTATGCTTTTGACCAAAACGTTTTCGATATATCTTCCTCTATATCTTCCTCTATAGAATGTGACAATCATGCGTTTCATCTTTTTCAAATAAAATTCGAAGATAAAAATGTCATAAGTGTGTAAGTGTTCCTAGTACTTTTAATTCTATGATGTGTGTATTTACTATACTCGTATGTTCGGATCAGTATGCCCCGATAGAGAAAGCAACTTATTCGGTAGCTATAGAATATCGTTTCATGAAATAAATACAGCATGAAAAATCTTTATGGGTGGAGTATATTGTTATAGTTGGCCCCAAGTTGTGAGCGCCATTTTGAAATAGGGTTGTTGGTGGAAATGGGAATTGGGCTGTATGGTAACTGTGTTAATTTAAGCCGGCCTATCGCAGATCAACCAAGTTTTTCTCCACAAGATTCTCTAGGGCTTTCCGCTGATTTTTGACCGCTGTAAGCCAGCCAGGGCTGAGGGAATGGGGGATTTGCTACTGAATGCGACGATAAATAACACCTGATTTAGTTGCTCTTTATTCTTCCAAACTTATGAACTCACGTCGGGTCACTGTTAAGGTAAGCTTGGTAAACATGTAAATTTGGTTGTGTACACCGAAATGGTGCCAAGTATGAAGAGAGTACTACTTCAATGGTATTTAATGCAGCACAATGGAGCCATGTGTAGCTCATGCATTGATGGATTGTCAGCCCTCGTTTATGCCGGATCCTGTATCTCGGACTTAGGACATTCTTCGTCTAACTGCCCGGGCGACGCAGCAACACCAGCTTTGTCTGGAGAATTTTGATACTACCCCGTTTTGAGGCAAAATCTATTTCTTATGTGCTCAAGGAAATATGACTAAAAGTGTCGCGAAATATTCCCGCCAGTTTTGTTTTCACCATGCTCATAGGTTATGTTTACATCACTCATGGTTCTTCCTATTCGCTACTCAGTTTTGATCAATCCACAAGCTCCGCTATTCAATCAACTCACTTCATAAAATTTTTACACATTACTGTCAATGACCTGCAAATGAACACTTGTCGCGTACCCTAGCAAAAAGTGGCAGACTTCTAGCCAGAGGGGCGAACATATTTCGCCTGCTGCGTACCAGAAGGAATTAACTTACATTGTCTGACTTTTCCAACGCTTGCCTTGCATGTTCAGAGTGAGATTCAATTTCATCTTTACCCTTTGCATATTACATATTATTTCTTAAATATTACTAAAAGTACATATTATAGATATTTTGCTCAGTCTTAAACACTATAGAATCTTAATTTTACCTACGTGAATGTTGTCATCGAAGTTTCCTATATACAGAAAGCACAACATACCTACAAGAGATCACAGAATCGTTGATTTAAAATTACAAATATTAATTATCTCCATTATTCTGTAATTGATGGGGATCCAGGGACAGTTTCAAATATATTCTGACATTGCACAAAACAACAAAGATACGTGCGTTTCACAAATACTTTTCTTGCATCTGCAACATATGTTTTGTTGTCATTTTTAGATGGATTGAATTTATGTATTGTATGTTTGAGGAGCAGTACACGCTGCGGCTATGCTTATTTATTTATTGTGGCAAAACTAAAACTATTATATCTTTCTCTTTCAATCTAATATTCTAATAATATTGCATTAAGTTGTAAGTGGTAATACTGCAATTACAACATAAGCAGTAACAAGAACGATACACACACAAACCTATACGAAACTTGCATGTGCAAATATATATGCTAGTAAACATGATTAATGTAAAACATTATCGCAATAATAATAAGAAGGAAGCATCAATTGTAGAAGCAGCAACAAACGGACAAGTCATGCATATGTAAACCTATGCAAATCATGAGAGTGGAAATAATATATATATATTGTTATGAAGGTTATTGAAAAATTATAAATAATAAGAATAACAATAACTCGGTGTGCAAAAAGACTTTTTCCTTATTTTTTTCTTTTCCCCCGCCTGGATATATGTAATATGAATACCCTGAATTCAAATCTGTTTTCACTTTTATTCTATCGGGCTAGGCTTTTAAACAAAATCACATTAAATGTAATGCACTTATATTTTTTATGAGATGTGTTTTAAGACATATACCTAAGACAAAACTATTTTATAGGTTTAATTTTAACTTGAATATTAATGAATATATTGAAAAAAGAGCTATGTGTCAATAATTATGAATTTTCGTTTATATGGAAAAGAAAACTTCATAATTGAAAGTTGTGATATGTCCTTCACCTGTATCCCTGTTTAATTTTAACTTGAATATTAATGAATATATTGAAAAAAGAGCTATGTGTCAATAATTATGAATTTTCGTTTATATGGAAAAGAAAACTTCATTATTTGAAAGTTGTGATATGTCCTTCACCTGTATCCCTTTTCAAACACCACTAGTAATCAGCCATCATTTTCACATATTTCCTTGATAGTGGTTTCCATTGTTTTAATGTTTTCATGAAACCACTCAACTTGTTCTTCACTAATTGCATGAAGATTCACAGGAAAGTAATGAATGTGACTGTTGAAAAAAAAAATGCACTTTAACACTCGTTCTACACCCTAGATTTCTAAAATGTAACATTTCCTCCACAATTTCTTTATAGTTCTCAGACTTTTTGTCGCCAAGTGTGCTGTTACTTTTTGTATACCAATAATGCGAAGTTCTCTAACTAGGACATCGACTGAGAGAAGATCTCATCCTGCGTTAAGTTCACGAATAGAAAACACCTGCTGCTATCTTAGCTTCAGTTTACCGTGGGAACTCTGTAACAAGAAAGTTGAAACAATCACTATTCTTATTCAGAAAAGCAACAAACTGCTTCATCAAGCCTAACTTAATACAGAGTGGTGGAAGAAGGACATTAGAAGAAGAAACTGCCTCTCCCCCCTTCTCTCTTTCTCCAGGAACTAAATTGCTCCTTTGCGACCGATTTATTTCTGGTTCAATATTCTGATTTAGACCAACTGTCCCATTCACAAACAATTTCTTGGAACATAAGGCATGTCATTTTAAGGTAATCTAATACTTCTAATTGCATTAAACAATTTCATAAAAAATGCTCCTACATTTTGGCAGTATTGCTTTTTTGACAGCATTGTTCCCACCAACTTTCAGGTCTTTTACGTTCTGGGCAAAATAATTACTGAAATATGAAGAAGACTTCCTAATTCTTCTAGGGACAATCTCTTTTGTTCGCTTATTTTATTTGGAATCGTTGAAACAATGAATAAATTCCAAGAAGTGAATTGTCCACAGCATTAGATCAGCATGTAGCTATAACGTGTCTCAACCTTAGCAGGCAGCACAGGTTAAATGGGGCACACTGTTGCCGCGCTCACAACTAAAGCGTGCAGCTGCCATCGGGCCATTAATTTAATGTCATCTTGTGAATAATACATCAATAGTTAAATATCTGAATTGCTATTTAAAGCCATTATAAAACATACAATTTTTAAAGGCATTTTATCTCTTTTTTTTTTTCCTTCTATGTTTTATAGTACTTCGAAATAGGATTTTACAAGTATAGGAAAAGATATTTTCAACCAAATATGATATAAAATTCTAAAATCTTTAATGCAGGTGACCTTTATGCTTCGTCACTGATAATGGTGGACTCCTTTCATTTCGTCTTCCATAACCTGGATGGACCAGATTCTGGTGAATCAGGTGCTGGTGGTTCTGAAGGGACAATTGTTGACTACATTGATTATGAGAGAGAGAGAGAAGAAAATAATTATAATCTTGGAATCAATTTATTTTATTTTATCCACATAGTTCGCTCAATTTTGCACCGTAATATATTCTTATGCTTCTGAGATTAATCGCCTCATTTCTGGTTGTCTGAATGACACATTGTTCTTTTAATTATTTTTTTACTTATGACTATACTATTTCGATGGGATTTCGTTCACAATGATATGGTGGGAAGCGAAGAACTTGTCGCCCTACTATCTTTGCCATTTTATCAACAATGCATTTGCCGTATCTCAAACACAATAAACAGAACTTTTCGTTTAAGCATATCATACTCGAAGGAGATACCTTTCTGAGTAAGCCAACCAAGGATGTAATTATTCTCCAAGATATGACAGGCAAAATGTTTTTCTCCTGCTATGATACTTTGCATTGTCCATTACAATAACAGCTTCCTCAGGGAAGCAATTGTTCAGAGAACCACTTCTCGTATATTTCACCTGTCATTTCGTCATGTGTTTCTTTTGTACAGAAATGTAATATGTTAGTTCACTAACATTTCTAATGAGCCCTGGCTCATTTCCGGCATGGACCAAAGCGTATCTTGATCCTCGACTCCCGGTTGGCCTGATTCCTATGCTTAGACCTTCAAATGCTGCTTGAACACTTTAACTTTGATATCTCCTAAACACTTTAGTCACTGTTTTACCCATTTACCAATTTACCCATGACTAGTCTGTGTAAACATCTGCTTTCCCCTTTGGGGTGTGTGTGTCTCGCTATCATATACCTAATATGTTTTTTTTTTTCTGTTTTCCTTTTATTATGCACTTGTTTCCCCTTCTTTCATATTCGAATCCCATTCGGTTCAAAGTGGGACTTGAGAAATTTGGTAGGGTATCATTATTGTTTACCATCGCGAAAATTATTTCAGCGTATGTTGAATGTTTTTAAACAACAAAGAATGAAAATGCGCCGCACTCCGCTTTATACTATTCCGTCATATTGCGTTAACCTAGCGTTTTTTTTATTTTTCTCCCCTTTTGCGTTCTTTTTTGATGGCGCTCAGAGATCTTATCGTTCGTTCGTTTTTTTATTTTAAACACTGCTATTTTGATCACTTGGTGGTCGTAGCTGTTTCTTTCACTGCCTTACATTTTGCTCGAAAAATAATCAAATAATCATTATTAATTTGCATTTCTTACTTCACCATTTCGCCTCTTTCTAGCTTTTCCTCTGTAAGAAATATTTACGTAAAATATTAAATAACCTACACATCACTAAAGGCACAATAAATCCTTATCCTTATAAGATGACATTGTTAAACTTTTAGCTGGACATTGCCTGCCTGTTAGATTGGCGTCTGCTACCTGAATAGATCAGCGATCTTTGTTCCTCAATAAACAATGAACGCAATAAGACAGCATTCTAGTTTATTTCAATAACTATTTCCAACTCACTACATTTTTTTTCGCTTGATCCTCGTTATAAATCCAACAACAAAAAAGTTTCTCATTGTCTAATTTCTATGCTGAACAGGTAAAATTTACCGAAAATATTTCATTTAAAAATTGTAACACTTCTCTTATTAAAAATAGAGAATTCCAAAGAGGCAGGATTCAGCACCTTTATTATAGTTCAGAATAAAAGTTAGTATGTTCTAATCGTTAATTTATTAAGTACTGCGTGATAAACATACAACCATAAAATATGGGCTTTACTGTAAAACGCATTATCTTTAGAAATTTGGGCCCATAGGAATTTATAATGACTCTAATAATGACATAATTTGGTGCTCTCAAACCAAAAAATTTTCACTGTAGAAAATACGGAGTTAATGACAACATGTATGCATTAGAAAAAGGCAAGAGATAGCTCATTTATTTCTATACTGTCTTTTAAGATTGAGACGATCTGTGTACAAGATGTAACAAAAAGTTTGTCAAAACTTTGGGAATTAAAAACATGTATGGGATAAAAATATAATATTAATATGAGTCCGGAATTTCTTTATTTCCTTGTTAGAGCCTTTTTTTTTTTCCTACACCTGCATTACATAGCAATTCAAAAACAGATCGTGGGAAACCAAAATGTCACGGACTCCCTGGTGCACCCCTGGAGTATCTCGTATTGTCTGGCATCCTTGCAGAGTAAGAGCACGAAGACTCTCTACACCTTCAGCTAATCCATAGATCACATGAGCATCTGCAAACTCCGCATTTGAATACCTCATTTTACTCTACCTGAAACGAGGGCGGTAAATACAAAGAACTGAGACTACGTGCTCGGTGTTACGGTAAGAAATGAAGTGAGTAGTAGATTGGTAGTACAGCACGACGGACAACGGTGAATTTTGGATAAATGAATAAGCTTATTTCTCATACATCAACATATAAAATATTAATAACAAAATGAACACAATTGAAATTTAAATATAACAAATAGTATCAAAAGGTAATTCCAGAAGGTAGAACTTCAATCAAAATTTAATAAACAAATATGTAATTGGTAACATAATTATAACATTTTGAATATATTACAATTTTTTTATTTCTTAATACTTCAATCCAAATATTCCAATTTGCTAGCTCAGCCCCCTAGTCCCCGGTTCATCAGCAGCTACCTACTGGAATATCCAGGGGACGAGGCTCCGCTCCAACCAAAGAACACAATGCTGTAAATAATTTATACACAAAGTGAACCTAGGAACTAAGAGTAGTTGCAACGCCCCCACTCTATTTAATCAGAGGTATAAGCAAATATTTACTTACTGTACGTATTAAGCAGCTGTTCTGTTGTGGAGCTATTGCTACCGGACAGCTATGCTTAGCATTCTAGCTTGCATATCACACTGGTAAGCTGAATTATAGATCAAAGGCTCTCAATGAAATAAAGCATTTCCGGACCCATGTTCATATAACATATTTGTATCCTCTCCCCAAAGCTTTGACATACCTTTTTGTTACAATTTGAATACATCTGTAAGCGAAAAACTAGTCACTGGCCAACGATTATAATATTTTTATTGTATGCTCGACCTAATTTGCCTATAACACTTTTGTGATATGTTTGTGCTAACCCTTTTCCTGATAATTTGTGAAGATCCTAAAAATGTACCAGACACAGGGATTTGAGTTCATTGACAATCACGTATATGTATAGAAGTTATTGAAATCCCAGAAATTACACACACACAAAATCGAACTTGATGAAGCCTGATGAAGGCTATTTTGAAGTAAATGGAATCTTAAAAATAATCGGTCTAATGCCTGTGGAGAGAAATTGAAATTTTTGTTAACAGACCTTTTTTTTTTTTTTTTTTTTTTTTTTTTTTTTTTTTTGTGATGACGCTCAAGAAAAGATCTGGTTGCAGATAACCTGCCATATTGTGGTACAGGAATGATAGACATCCTGAACCAAGTAAATTGACTGAAAATGGGACACATTGAACGACCAGTGAAGTGCCTACACTTTGCAAAAGACCGTGGTTTTTGTGCTAAACTGGGAAGTTACTTTCCGTGTGTGTTCACATTTAAACGTTCCATTTTATGTCAGCGTTTTGTTAGTTCCCTGGGCTGTTTTAGATACGCCATAATTTATTATGGAAAATTATGAGTTGGTAATAATCCCTTCTTAATATACTGTACATGTTTTCACCCATATATCTTTGCGCATATTTTATACACAATCTCAAGGTTAAACAGGTTTAATGTAAAAATCAGTGAGGAACAAAGTAGGTTTAGAGCTGGCAGATCATGTTTTTATAAAGAATAGAAAAACAAGGAGAATAAAACTTGGAAACACATTTGATATTTGTTGACCTAGAAAAAGTCATTAAGAAAAGAATTAGAAGTGTAACCAATATTACAATTAGAGAATTATAGACAAAAATGAATAACACACTTAAAAACATTGACAGAAGATGGAATTTAAAAAATATGTTGTCAGTACAACGTGAAAGCAAGAAGATCAATTGGATCTTCTCCCCCCCCCCCAAAAAAAAAAGTTGAATAGAAACACAAATGTGAGATCGGAAGCAGGTAGGATCTTATCCATTATAGGAGAAGATCTTTGATTTTAAAAATGTTCCATTACATGGAATTCGGCTGAAAGTGTCTTTTTAACCTTAATTTTTGACATGAGAGTTTAATATTGTTCCTTTTTGCTGTTTCAAGAATAATTTTAATTTAAGCATATGCTCTGTGATTAATTACTATGGCAGAAAACCCGCTTTTTAATAAACTTCATTCATAATTGAAACAGAAACGCTAACCCGATGGCAGCCTTCACTAATGTTTTCAGTGGGGAACACGTGGAAGATATTAAAAAAATACAGTTCGGCTTTGAATTGTTTCAGTTATCTTTTATCAGGATTATAGTTTTTGATGTTGGTGCTTGGCAATGATTGCATTGCCTTGCCTGACTGACTGTCCAAAAGGAGCAGTTTGCACTGCCTCGTATCGTGTGTTGTGCATGTGGAAGAGCTACAATGTGGTCGTCCTTCTGGTTGGTTGTCTGGGCAGCATACACCGTCTCTGTCTCTCTCACGTGCTCACCCCGCTGGCGATTAATCTTTATTAGAACCCCCTCATCCCACTGAGGACAAGCCCGGCTCCTGGATTACGCGACTGCTATTTCTCGTACCACTCTCACTGCCTAATCTCAGGACTGCGCCTTACAAAAACATTCCACGTGGCTATAAATAATAGTTTAGATATGCCGAACTTGTTTTTCTGCACTTGTATCTGTCTTTAGTTCATGCTTCTCAATGACAGAGTCCCAATGTGTTGAGGGCTGCGCTGTTGCATTTATTATCCATCGGTAGAACAATTCCAGAGAAGGAAAACGACGTCACGAATGTGTGAATAATTGTAAGTTTGGCAGATCCATGTCCTATTTATATTTGCACAGTTTACTGGTCAAAACATTTCCGCTTTTCTAGTGAACGTTATCACTTAGCCTAGTCTTCAACAAGTGAGGTCCATTATTTGACTTTTTAATTGAGCAATTTTTGTATGAAGTCAATAATGTACTGCTAAACTTGTTTCACACGACTCTCCTGATCAAAAGTAAAGATCATCACATTCTTGATATTTAAGTGCGTTGGTCGAAATGTTTTTGGTCGTGGGGAAGACAAATCTCTCCTATCTTTGGACAGCGATTACAACTCCTGCTCACAGTCTCTTAACTATTGCCAATAAAAGTCCGTGGCGCAGCAACTGAGAAAGCTAAGCAAATTTCTCACCCGTTAAATAACTTTTAATAAAAATGAATAAATTTAAATTGGGCATTGTGAAATGATAAAATGACTTACGGCATTACTGTGTCGAATTAAGGGAACAAAATTAGAATTCTTGCAATCTATACGTATTGCAAAAGAGAAACCTTATGTTTTTAGAATTATTTTATTATAATAAACCGCAAGAATAAATAGCATACTATCAATTAAATTAAATTAAATATATGGCCTCTGATAGACAAAGCATTACTTTGTGGGTATTTTTAAATGCAACCATATTTACAAATTTACCCATTGACATAATATTCACATTCATCAAAAACCAAGGTCGCGGGTTCGAACCCGGCCAGGATCGATGGATTTGTTTCGGGCGTAAAAATTGTAAATATGGCTTCCTTCGGAAGGGAAGTAAAGCCGTGGGTCCCGTGTCGTACATTTACGGCAAGAAAAAGAACCTCAAGCCTGAAAGAAGGGGCCTCTGAGCAAAATTTGTCGGCCGTTTCACGCCCTGAATAGAATGGGACGCTGATGACCTGAGATGTTAAAGAGCGTCCTTAAATAAACAAATAAAACACCCATAAATAGATAAATGTAAAGTTTCCAGTTATATTCTGTATTTAAGAAGATGATATCCATATGTTTCAATAAAATAAAAACACATTACTATTTAAAAACAATTTCGATGTCCTAAGCAAATATACAGAATTGCAAAGAGCAATCGGAAGTTTTATCGATTTTCATTGACTTTGAAATGTTATTGTAGAAAAAGCATGTAACACAAACGTTTTTGAAGGTTATGACAGAGCGCTCTTACATACAAATATAATTCTCAAACGCATATTAGGTTAGTGTTTCACATTTTCTATCTTCATAACGATACTTTTTTTCAATGTAAAACATGCATCGTTATAAATACAATTTATATGCTGATTTAATTTGTCATTTTAATATAAAACAATATAGAAACAATTAAAAGCAAGAGCACTTTTTAAATTTTGGTTTTCAAGTATACCTTTCCTAATTTTCAGAAACTACTTTTCTTGTTTACTTAAATAATTTTGTTGTGAAGAAATAAATATTGGTGCCTCTAGAGTGATTTTAAAAGTTTAATAACCCCTCCCCTTTTAATGGCCTATTTCTCTGATTTTCAGAAACGATTTTTCTTATTCCATTTAAATGGCATATACGGAGTTTCGTTGCGAAAAACATATTAATGCCACTAGAGCGCTTTTAAATTTTGGGGTGCAGGCAAACCCACCTCCCCCTACTAATAGTTAGTTTGTACTAATTTTCGGAACTATTTTTTCTCCTTGTTTTATTTAAATGGTATGTGCGGAGTTTTGCTGCGAAACAAATATTTAATACCGCTAGAGTGATTTTTAAATTTTGGGTACCCTCTTGCTGTTATGTTTGCACTGATTTTCAGAAACTATTGTTCTTTTTTTATTTAAATGACATTTATAGAGTTCTTTTAAAAAAATATAATTGCGGCCCTTAGAGCAATTTTTAAATTTGAGCTTAACCCCCAAAAGTTTTTCACGATTACCCACACTCCCAATAATCTTAATAATTTTCGAAAACTATTTTATTCGACTTAAATGATCTTTGAAAATACAATTATTTGTGCCTCTAGAGCGATTTTTAAATTTCGATTCAACCCCCAAAAGTTTTCACGCTACACCCCCTCCTCAGAGTGGCCCGAATACCATGATTTTCGAAAAATGCTTTTATAAATTTTAAAGATTTTGACTGAGTGTCACTGAAATAAAGCAAAAATTGCGACCGCTACAGTTTTTTTTAAATTTTTTAGCTGTAAGTTTGACCCCACCCTCAATGGTCAAATTTTGCTGGTTGACGAACTAGACGAATCGTTTGTTAATTGATGGCTATGTGCCCAGTTTCGTTGAGAAAAAAATAACATTAGCAACCGTGTGTTAACAGACACATATATGAGAGAAAAAGAGAGAAAGTGGCACATTTTTTACACTTCTTTTTCCTTTCTCGGTGCCTAATACGTACGATCGATGCAGATTTGGATTGACTCTTTGCATTGATACACGAGCAATAGCTTAAACCATATGTCAAAATAATGGAATACGTGTCCCCGTAGCTTCTGAATGTCACACGAAGATCGTCTTAAACAGTATCAGTCACAAGTTTCACACTTTTATCTGTTGATGTGTTCAATCTTCCAGTTTTAGGTCATCAACGCTAATACGGTACACCGTAAACTCACCACAAACTTTAATCAAAGTACTGTGAATTTCTGTGGGATTTTTACCATGTGAAGTTTCTATCTTAATATAAAATAGCTTAAACCATATGTCAAAATAATGGAATACGTGTCCCCGTAGCTTCTGAATGTCACACGAAGATCGTCTTAAACAGTATCAGTCACAAGTTTCATACTTTTATCAGTTGATATGTTCAATCTTCCAGTTTTAGGTCATCAACGCTAATACGGTACACCGTAAACTCACCACAAACTTTAATCAAAGTACTGTGAATTTCTGTGGGATTTTTACCATGTGAAGTTTCTATCTTAATATAAAACCTTTAATCTAATCGATCACAGTACCCGACATACCTGCAGACTTTATTTCAGCTCTTGTTAGGGACATACAGAGTACTTAATATATAAAATGAACAAACGGGATACTTTCTCAAGCCTTCAACTCCAATGAACATAATTTTCATTAATGTTAAACCATCCAAACCGCGGCACTGCCAACTGTGTATTATTTATTAAATGACCTGATTACATCATCCTATTTCTACACCAAGGAAACCGACTGAAAAGGCGTCCATTACTTTTTATTTTAGGTATCAAATCGTTAATAGGTATCCACGTCATGGGATTGGTTTTGCTGAATGTTTAACTTGATGAGATAGTTGCTGTTTTTCTTGGATGTATACTTGGTTGAAAAAGTGTTCAAGGCAGATATTGCAAATATGAAATATGTAAAGATTATAAATAAATTATTTGTAGGTTCTTGTTGAGTTGGAAAATAATTCACATGTGAAAATAGTAAAATAAAAGTCAGAATTTATATCTTCTTTCTGGCACTTAACATAATAGAAAACCCAGATAGCTAAAATGATTCACTTTCTTTTAAAATTCACTACACTATTTATAGAAGTGGCATAAATTCTAAATTTTCTTCATTTCGAATTTTAAAACTTCCTCTAATCTCCCAAAAGTTTCACATAAGAAGAATAATAAATAAAGATGGAAACTCACAACCATACAACTGTATAGCGACCCTCATTGCTTTATAAACTTTAATTTGGTTACTTTCCTTGTATTTTTAATGTTTTAATTTAAGGATATAGTTCCGGATATTAGAAGGTGCCTGAGGTGACACCATTTCAAGGCTCGATGTTAATTGCTGGTTATAGGAGGTGGTAATGTTTGTGTGAGAGGCATAAGATAAATCCCTCCAGTATGCTCAAATAATGGGGCTAGAGAGAGAAACTACATAGGAATATAGCGTTAGAAAAGTTCGGAGACAAAATGCTTATACAAGTGGAACGCTGCGCTGTAGAATGAAAAAGATTGAATAGTTCAGTTGGTGGACAACTTGAGTCATATGCCCGACTCAGTGTTTATATACCTCGACGTGAGTTGCTAAAATCTCCAGAACTATCGAGAGAGCTAAAAAGTTCCGAAAGATGGCATACTGAGTGTGACACTCATAAAGCTCTCTATTATACAAGTATGAACACGCTCCATTTTGGGCCTAACCGTCTCTAACTCCCATAAGACTACTTGTTAAGTTTCTGTCATTTTACTCGATTGTCATACCGTTAATTGCTAAAATGTTTGTGTTATACTGTTGAATGAAACCTTTTGCGTCTGCTCATGTTGTTCTTTTTGCATTAGAAGGCCTTGTATGCTTTTGAGACTATGTCAGTTATAGTTACAGAAATTTTGCATAGTACTGCATCCGAACTCAGCGTCCAATGACAGATCATGTACCTGCAGAGGAAAAGGCTGTCATCGGCTAAAATAGAAATCGCAGTATTAAACGTAGGCCTTATTAATTACATCCTTTTAACTCGTGAAACTTAAATTAAGTATTTCTCATTTTATTTTGCTATTCATTATTTAAATTATTGATTGTAATGCAATTATTATATCAGGGTCGACAAACTGTATAAGGCATACACAGTTAATCTGTTAGTTAGGGATGAATTGTAAGAATTATAGGGCTTAGAGGGCTTCCTACCAAATTCAATTTAGAACAAAAACTTTATGTAGTTTAACATTTCTCTGCTCTAAATTAGTTCAATGAGAATGGCTATGACAACAAGAAATCTATATTTTAATTGGTATGTGAAAACAAGAGGCAAATAAACTCAATGATATGCCTGAAAATTTAAACTATTTATAATCCATATATCTGTATTTTCTATTTCTTTTCTTCCAATTATGAATGTGTATTTAGTCATCTTATAGTAGCATGTTGCATTTATTAAATGATTTTTTTTGCAATAGTGGCATTGCAAATGAACTACATGATTGTAGTAAATTATTTTTACTTAACAAAATTCAAAACACCTTCACAAATTACATACATTCATCTAATTTTTTAAATCTATGGCAAATGTTATTAAGTGCAGAGTGTATTGTAATAGAGTAATAATATTATAAGTGTAATACGCTTTAATAATAACACTACTAAATACAATGTGTCCATGTTGATAAATATTTTATTACATTACCTAAGTTATTTTGAATGCAGTTTACATGTCAAATTAAACCCTGAATGCGATATACTTCACCCGTTCTTTCCTTGAGTTGCACAACCAAATGCACACAACACCTAGGCATGTTAACTAAATTAAAATACATTTTTAAAAATGTTCTGCATATATACACATGGCACAAAACACCTGGATCCTTTATCTAGACCGAAAGCGCTGCCGTTTCATTTAAAACTTCACTTATTTAAAGTTGTGATTATCCTCCTCATGTTGTATGCCTGTAACATATGGGACATGGCGGCAAATAGTAGGCTGATATTTATTCAAAGGGCCCAGAATAAAGGGCTTCATGCAATTCTCTCTGTATCGCAGCTTCCCGACCAGATTATATCATGAAACCATCTCTCTTCCATATCTAGAGGAAGAGATAGGCGCAGGCCAATAAACTCTACCTCAAATTATTACTTCATCAAAGTGCTCTCATCCGTTCTCTAGGCAATTACAATTGGTAAGGGTGGGCCAAAACCAAAATTGAATGACCCACAACTGGCCTGCGGGCATCTTGGATGACATTAGTTCAACTCCTCTCAATAGGAACAATAAAAGTTTTCCAAACATAAGTTGCTCTCAAAACTAAATGAAATAGAATCTCAGAAGCAATGTAGACATGCTAAAAACCTAATAACGGTTATTAGGACATGCCTATATTAGCAAACACCTGGATACTAGATCCACTCATCACATCAGGAGAAGTTAGTTGAGCATTATTTCCAATAATCCACTTCCCTCTGCCATAAAAATCATACTACAAACACCCGACACTAGGGTTAAGCCCATGCACAGGTAGGAACGCACCAACTGCACACAGACTGGTTACTAACCCAGCCTGCCTTCAATTCTGGTTTGATCTGGTTTAAACGTGCCCATAAGGCGTATAATCAATTTGCAAAACATCCTAATAGATTGGTTAGGGAACTAGGCAACGACACTAGTGAACTTATGAACTTAGTAACGGTTTCATGCCCCACCCCCAGGGAGGTGCGGGGTCCAGACTGACAACAAAGAACATGAAGTACCCCGCTAAGACGGTCTTGGTAATCAAAATTGTAAATTTTCTGCAGTACAAGATTGTGACAAACCTCAGCTGATGCCTTGCCAATCGGTTGACGTACTTCCTCGGTTCTTTGGAATCGCAGGTTAATTTAAGCCGCATTGGGCGTGTTAGACACTTGGTTGGGAGGCCAGATGTCCTTCCATCACACGAAAACGAACAAATCAAGCGTCAGAAACCGCCCGTAAGTGTTTGGAGAAATACTTACACCCCATCCACAAGACCTTCAGCCCCCCGACTACACTTATAGACCAAAGACAACTAGGAGAAGCTTGCAGCGAGTTGTAAATAAATTACTCAGACCAAGATCAGGGAAAACTAAGCAACTTGCTGCTCAGGATGAAACCTTTATAGATGATGCTAGGAACTATCCCCTTTGTGTGTTACGAAAGATCAGGGGGGCAAGCAATGTTTGACGAAAAACTGCTTTCTTGCCTTTTGTACCGTAATTTTTTCTCTTGCTTCCAAAGGTTAGTACGATATAGTATCCTATATAATAATACTGCCAGTGGGGATATAATCAGCAGGATGAATAATTCCACCGTAACGACTGTAACATCTGAAAAGCAATTAGCAGCACATAAGAATATATTTTTTACCACTTTCTGCGTGTAGACATGAAACATTAAAAATC
The DNA here is from genome assembly GCA_030762175.1 of Metallyticus violacea. NCBI lineage: Eukaryota > Metazoa > Arthropoda > Insecta > Mantodea > Metallyticidae > Metallyticus > Metallyticus violacea. The sequence continues at coordinate 49,074,235 of CM060842.1, forward strand.
TTGTATCTAACAGTGTAATAGACACTAACTTTCATGTACATTTCAAATATTAAGTAACCCAATTCTCTTTAATGAATGTAACATATTTTGCCATTAGAATTGTAGAAACTTCCAGTCATGTACACATATTCTTGCTGGATTTGCCCCCCCCCCCTTTACTGCTGTGGTAGTCTGTCATCTTTCAATAGTAGTAATGCTAAATAATATGATAAGGTGAAAAAGCTATCCTCAACTTAATTGTTACCTCTCGGCTGCAACGAATGTAACATTAAGAACGTTACAATCCGAAACCAACAGTTTATTAAGAATTCGCAGCAAATTGACGTTTATTCATCGTAAGTATGCATTGTATAACAATTAAATCTATGTAAGGATGTTTTACTGTTTATTAAACTTCTTTTATGTAGAATAAATGCTTGGAAAATGAGGACTTCTCAAGTTCAAATTGAATGGATATGTCCCGTGAATGGCTAGGTTCTCTTAAAAGGGTGAGCTGAACCCGACGAGATTTGCACTTGATTAACGCTGCACTATTTAGCTTTCCTTGTTCTGATCTCCTTCGGCCCTGCTACTCTGGACCAGTGCACTACGACTGCCTCGTGTCTCCTTCCGATAAGAGGATCCCCCATGGTAGAATTTCTCGCCCATCTGCTGCTCTGGAGTCTCGATACGTGGTCACAGAATCTCCACTTCAAGCTGGTAGCACAAATCGCCAACTGTCTTATGCGGAAGTTTGTCTCTGAGCGATACTCCCAGGATCTGTCTCTCCACCTTCCTTTGGTAGATTTGAATTCTTTTGTTTGTCAGTCAGGCTCCATGTTTGGCATCAGTACAGTAGCTTCAGTGCTCCTAATGTAATTTTACGGCTCAACTTTTGATCCATAAGGATGAATTTCAGGGACTAGAAGATTTTCCATACCACGACTCTTCTTTTCAGTTCCTTCTCCATTTTGTGCTGGAAACTTAACTAGTTGAGGTAAATAGACGTATTCAGTTACATACATACTGCAGTTTCACTTCGTCGTCTCTTATTGGTAATGGCTGTCTATTTGTCATGACTGGAGTTTTGGTCTTGTTCATAGATAGCCCAACGCTCGCACAGCAGTTGCTCAGCTCTTGGAACATTCCTTGAAGCACTTTGGAGTCCCTTGCAAGCAGCACCACAGCGAAGCTTAAATTGGTAACTCTGTGGCCATCCATTACAAACAACTTTCTCCCATTTTAGTTTTCTAAATGTCTTCCTACAGGTATTTAAGCGTTTTGGTGAAATTGGATTTCCTTAAGCCTCTGCTAAGCTTAAAGATTTATCCATTCTTTTTTGGACATACTTTGGCATACGACTCCTTGAGAGATATGACAGTGATCCTAATGTATACAGTACTTGCCCTTTTTAATAGTGTTTAACGTCCGTTTTTACTACTGAGGCACCACGGCGGATTCCTTACCTTAAAAGTGCTTATAGTACACTTGGATGTTCGAGCGAATCAAAGGCTTTTGTGTAGTCTACAATAGTAATTATTTCCACAGAATATATTTGCTAGTTCATTTTGCTTTAATTTCGTGTCTAGAAAAGCAGTAGCGTATCGCAGATAAGGCAGTCCTCTTTAAAATAAAATACGGTATTTTATTTACTTGTCTTCCTATGGATACAATTACTTGGAGTCTTGGAAGGTAAACTATCTAGTTAACTTCTACTTACATATTTGGGTATTTTTTTTAAAATGATGGTTAACTTATTCTGTGGGCCTCTTCAACAGGGACTATAAAATTATCATCAATATAAGGGAATGAATACTTTAGTCTTTGGCTATTTAATTTTCGAAGAGATTTACTTTCATTTGAAAAACTTGAACTTTCATATCAATATCATCCGTTGAGGTTGATTTGCAAGAAAATACAAATTGTTCCAGCGAGTGAATACAATTCGTATACAATACAGTGCGTGAAAGAATACAATTTGCTGAGGTTGGAGTTCATGAGTGTTTACTCCATGTAGATGCTGTAAAACATAAGGACCCAATGGTGTGTGATGAACCTCTGTTAGGTATTGAGTGTGCTGTTGGTCTCAACTGGTGTTTTGTTATTAATTTTCGGTAGAAAAGGTTCCGTTGTTCGCGAGTATTGTGAGCGATATGTGCAAGCAGAAAGATGCATTAAAAGATAGGAGTTGTATATATCCATTCTGCCAAGAGGACGAATCAAATATAAACCGGACATTCTCTTTCTCTCTCTCTTTCTGTTGTACTTTATTCAAATCAAATTAAATAAAAATGGATATATCTCGTTTTCTACATAATTTCTCCTCCAGAGGGCAGAAAGCTTCTTCATCCTGTTATCGAAAGAGTGGAATTGCCTTTCCGACCAATTGCTGGACGAATGCTTCCGCATCTTCGTCGCTGTCGCATCGTCGACATCTCAATGCATTTTTAAAGGTCCAAACATAATATGGGAAACACAAGGTGATAAGTCTGTAGGGAGAGTATTCTAATGCGATCCAATGGACTTCCTCGTTTTGTTTTGTTTTGTTTTGTTTTTTTTTCCCCCGCTTGTTAAAGTAGCTGTATGCGGATGTGCGTTGTCTTGAACTTTTCGAATCGATCTGACTCTTTTTTGCCTCAAGCAGAATCTGGCAGCATTGACTGTTTATGAAGAAAACGATGGAATAGAACGATTCAATGCAGAAACATTTCTGCTCTATCCCGGTATTGAAACAAAATCCTCTGAGACAATTCCATACTTCCAGCCTTTTGATCTTCACTGAGAATCTGAGTAACTCATCTTTCCGAGACTTTTCGGTACTCAAGTAATCTGAAATGATATGTTGAACACTTGCATAAATTATCCCATACGCAAAAGCGATTTCAGAAATAGGAAACATTGGTCTTAGGACGACGCTGGTGGGTTAATTTTCCATTTTCTCGTCCTTCGGTGCCACTCATACACTTGTGATTTAGGCAGTGTGTTATTTACAAACTGTACCCTTTATCTTTGCAAAACGTTGGTCAGTTACGTCCTATGCCGGAGGGGAAAAACAAAAAAAGTTGGGCAATCTAACAGTGTAATTCTTGTTCGAACATGGTGCTACTGATGAAATGGCTGTGCGAGCTAGGCTAGTTACCCCCCACTTATGAAACCGCATACTTAACTTGTGAAAATAAAAATTCTGGTAAATATTTGATTCCCCTCGTATGTTCCTACATTGATATTGGCAACGGAACAAAACATGAAGCTGTTCTCTGTTTAGAAAGGCATTCTTTTTCTTCAGTACCTTTGTGAATGAGATAGTAGAACTTACCGATAAACAGAGCCCGAAAGTTAGGCAAGTTGCTTTTTCTATCTGGGTAGTTAAGAGTCAGATAGGAATGAACATGTTTCCGTACATTTGGGGTCGGTATTTTGGCTTCCATTGCCTATTTTAATCTTTAAAACCTTCTCCCCTCTCTATTTTGCATCGTTACGGATTTCTGCAATTATTTACCCATTTTAAAAAGTACAAGGAATTTCAATGTATGGAAGTGAAGAAATGTTATAAAAATTAAATGGTATATTCACCTCACAAAACTATCTATTCAGACTCTTGTTATACATTTACTTCTTTTCAAGCAGTCCAAGCGTTCTCATCGACCCATTCACTTAATTTAATGAGCAGAGCCTTCATTAGTGAAAGGAACTCAAGTTTACCTCTGGCATACAAATACCAGGAAATAGAGAGGATGAGGGAAAACAATCAAAGAAATAGTCGTATAGACTGGAGCATTGCGAACAACATTACTTATTATGAAATATAATATTCCCGTAATATTCCTTTTATGAGGTTAATCTAGAGAATTTGAATAGTCCTGGCGAATGGCCTTGTATGGATCTGAGTGAGGCAGTTCTAGGAAATTTCTGGTGGGGGCAACTTCTCAATTGCATAAATGTAACAAACAATTGCAAGCGAGAAAGATGAGAGCTGTGCAATAAACCGTCCCTACAAGTGTTCAGTACGGAAGTAATAGAGGCATTAACTTGATTCCCCTATAAACGCAGACAGAAAATGAACTCGACCAGAAACCATTGCGCATCTTTTGCTCATTGACCAGAACTATTCGAAACTACTTTACTTTGTCTTGATCAACATTTCTATCATGTCCTGAAGAGAATGTTCTGTTGTAACTGGTATGAGTCCTCCCGAAGTAGTTAGTTTTAAATATGCTCCATTCATTTCAGTCGAAGTAGAACGTTCTTTTTCCATGATGAAAAATGTTGCTTGTAACCAATAAAAATAAGCTTAAATACATGAATTATATGGTAAAGAAATTATCTTAAATACCTGAAACACAACTATTAATGTGCAGTACACGTGTTATCTGTCTAATTAAACAGTGTTTCTATGACCTAAATTCACATCCATTGTTATGCAAATTTGTGTAAAATATCGTCTGTAGATTGGAAGTTAATGCAAGAGATTGTTTTAAATTATTTTTTTTTATTAAAGTTTAAATGTTTGAAGGTCATTTTAATTCCCTGTGGCACCTAGTCCGGCATAATAGCTGATGTTATCCGAAACGCATCAACAAATAAGATATGAGAGAATATCATATTCAGGTAAGGTTAATAAATCAGTTCGCTTCAGTAGGGTGCACTGTTCCTAGTGACAGGCCTTGTGGTTGTTCAGTTGCGACGGCTTGAGTCACCCCCTCACCGCAACACACCGTGGTCGATGCACCTGGGTTCGAGCTCATCTTACCGCGACTGATTCATACCAATACAGCTGCGTGAACAAAAACGACCGATGTGCACGTGCATCTACAAGCTTGAGATGCTAAAGTTCTAGACTGACAAAACATCACTGTATAAATCCGTTGTGCTTCAATGCATGTTTCGCTATGAACTGACAAGTGAATATCTAAAAATGTACTTAGGAGTTGAATTGAAGATTTTATTACCTCATAATTAAACAGTTTTTCCCGAAAATGGTTTTTCAGATAGTTGACTGGGTATTAGATTGAGTGCAGGGGGGGCTGTGAGATCTGGATGATAGTACTTCAGTAAAACAATCAAAGAAATAGTCGTATAGACTGGAGCATTTGCGAACAACGTTACTTACTATGAAATATAATATTCCCGTAATATTCCTTTTATGAGGTTAATCTAGAAAATTTGAGAGAATTTGCCGGCAATCTACAAAAGATTGTTGTCATTATCTTGCATTTTCTCGGAAGTGCTTCTGGTTTGCGCTACTCCATAGATTTTCCTTTGGAAAGAACACTATACATAATAAAGAACAGGGACACTCTGTAACAAAAACTTTCAATTCCTTTTTCTAATTATGACAAAGCTTTAAACTCTCGCTTTAAACCTCAGAATGGAATTTAGGAACCCACGTTGTATTTATTTTCGTAATGTGAAGTTTTGTTGAACTAGAAGCTTATAATGCCACCTTATTTTGATTTCTCTTTATTCTTGAGCAGCGGTTCTTAATCTGGCCCTATTGTGGCTCATTCGAAGCATTTGAATACAGCATTTATTGTTGAACGTATGCAAACAATGAATTATAAGAAAACCAAACATACAAATTGAGGTAAAGGAAACTATAATACTGGAAACTATTATTTTTTCCGATGTGGTTTTTCAAATAGATAGCTAAAAACATGGACCTGGCAGAACACTCGTGTATCATCATAGTTTCCCTAGCAACAGCACGTATCTTTCGGCAGAAAACTGCACAGGCTGGGGGTTGCCTGCCTCTCTGAACCCTGATCATAGAAGACCATCAAAACGTTGGTATTTTGTAACAAATTAATTCTATAAGAAATCATTCTCTGCACCCATTTATATATAACGTAAGTGTAGAAAATGTTTGAAAAACATAAAACTAGAGCTCAGAATACAGCGCTATCCCTCTCTTTCAGGAATTAAAATTAATAAATTACCTCATATATTGTTACTTACGATTAATATTATGTTTTGTGCGTTTATGCATATTTTAATATAATTTTATTTTATTATTACTGTTATGTAAGGGTGCATTACAATAAAATAATTCCACCAGGGTTCTAGCAAGATACCCTAAGTTCAGTTCTGGAACGCTTACTTTATACATATTATATATACGCACATAGAATGCAATTTAAAAAGTTCACACTAAAAAGTTCACAATGAAACTAAACACTAAAACCACGATATATTTCGAGCGTTGGCTCTCGAACACGTGCTGTGAGTAAACTGAGCTGTGGCTGGCGGTCTCTCTTTTAATGAGGCATAAGGGTTATGACGTGGCAGGCAAGCTGCCTACTATAGCTGAGCAAAGTGGTTTGGCGAACCTGACAATATCATAAAGAAAAGTTCAGTCCTGGTGGAATACGGGTCTTATGTAAAACTATATCTGCCATCTCCAGGTCTCTAAGTGAAGTATGTTTGGATGGAGGAGCGGCATCTATGAGAGTAAGAGATAAACAGTCATCGAACGTGGCTTGGTGAAAATTGGTGTGTTGTGCTTCCGGCAATGGGGAACAGGTTTTAACCAAACGCCTGTACTTGTTCATTCTGATGGAGACCATAGTGACGCTAGTCCAATATAAAAAGCTAAACAAAATCTACATTTAAGTAAATACACAACATTAGTTAAGGTGCAGTTCAAGAATGAGTGAATTTTAAACTCTGATTTCAAGTTCGGACTAACAAAAGACGAGCATGGGGATATCAAAGTACAAGTCTTGCACTTGGGCCGGTTGCATGGATATGAGCCAAGTATAGGGAAGGAGACTGAGGATAATCAAGATTTCTACGGAAAATGCTCCTGAGATTGCGAGCCGATCTTGGTAATGTCTGAAAAAATGATGCAGTTAGATGATTTTGAGTGAGAATATTGAAGCTGTCTTTTAGGATAGTTTTAAGTCTTTCAATGCCTGTAAAATGTCACTATAAAATTCGATAGGTTATTATCTGCTGGTTTCCGAGTCTTGGGAATGTATTTATGATAAGAGGCCTGGACTTTGGGTTTTACTAGGGAAGGGGGATAACCCCTCTTAACTAATTTGCCAGTTAATTGGGTAATGTATTTATCCAGGGCTGAGTCATTATTACAAATTCGATGTCCCCGAAGTGACAAAGAAAGGGGAATTGCCTTTTTAATATGTAATGGGTAGCAACTATCAAAATGTAAGTACTGCTGTAAATTAATTGGTTTAACATGGATTGATGTCAGGAATTGCTTATGGACTAACTGAATTTCTACGTCCAGGAAGATAGCTTGAGTTCGGGAAACCATGGATGTGAACCTAACTGGAAAAATTCGTGTTCAGCCTATTAAAGAAACCATCAAATGCAGTAATGCCATAAGTCCCAATGATGAAAATGTCGTCAATGCATCTGCGCCACACCAACGGTGCTAAGGGTTCTGAATGCAAAAATTCTTCAATTTTGGCCATATAGAGATTGGAGCCATTCTGGTACCCATGGCTGCCCCCATGACTTGAAGGAAAATTTGCCCTCATTATGTGTGAGGACAAAATGTGTTAATTGGCAGATAAAATCTTTGGAAGGAGTCTGAACGAGGTTTGATCTATCTAAAAAGTAGGCTAATGCTTCTAAACCCTTATTGTGGGCGATATTGGTGTAAAGCGAAGACACATCTACAGTAACTAATAACACGTCATCATAATTATTTAAATACATATACTTTAGCATTTCTAAAAAACGAAAGGAGTCTTTAATAATAAGAGGGTCTGGAAGAAGCTATGGGTTTGATATAAAAATCTACAAGGGCTGAAATTTGTCAGTAGGGCTGCCATAACTGGCTACTATAGGTCGTCTCGGGCAGCGTATTTTATGTATTTTAGGTGAAAAAAAATATAGAGAAATTGGTGTTAACAGTGAAATGTCAACTTTATTAAAACTTTCTAATGGTGCTCTGGTAGAAACAAAATGCTCTATTTCTATGTGATTCATGACTTCAACACAGAAATAGCGCAGTCCAAAGAGATGACAGGAAGGGGCGAGACCTGGGCTGTAGGCCAGATGTTCCATTACCTCGAATCTCATATAGTTAGTGGTTTCAAAGGTCTTTCCGACCGTTAGTGGCGTTTTATTGTCACGCAACAGCACTTTCTTCTCCAATAGATCTCTGGTTTGCTACGAATGGCTGAATTCAGAGTATTGGCGCAAATCACCGTGTCTTGCAGTGTTGATTTTTCACTCCTTTTGCAGGCAGTCCTCCATATCGGTCTCAATATTTAATAGAACTAGATATAGTCCTCCGTTATAGCGATAGAACTACTAGGGAGAAGATGAATCAGATAAAGGAGCGCTTCATACAAATGGGTCTAGGATAAATTTTTATTACGGAAACATGATTGAACTAGAAAAGGAAAATTCTAGGCTGAGCAAGGAATCAAGAAATGAATATGACAATGTGGGGCTTATATGGCACACACGGCTTATTTAGAATTATGGGGACTTGAAAAGTGTCGCACACACATGAAATATTTGTACTTGTAGTACATATGCACTTTGCGCACACGAGTATTTAAATTAGCTGGAATAAAAAAATGAAATTTCCCTTCACACTTTCAGATGTCTAGGCTTGGGACTAGCGAAATAATACCAGAACATAGCGCTAACATGTTTTGATGTTACTTCGGCGGTTTATTGTTTTAAAATAACAAATTAAAAATTAAAAAAGCAGTTTTACCTCCTTGAGCACTATGTTGCTGCTTACTATAGGGGTAAATAGCCCATTTAAGCTGGTTATTTGTCCCGGTTGATATTGTTGGATAATTTCAGTAAGGTACTTGTGTCTCTTAAGGTGTTTGCGATTTTTATTGTCTTTCTTGCTGGCTGTTGGCGTTGATTGTTATATATATATATATATGCTTGGAAATTTTTTAAAACGTGAAACTATTTGGACGTGAGTTATTAAACTGCTTACCTAACGTGCTGTGGAAAATTTAGCAGGAGTTCATTGTCCGATCTGATAAGCTACGACTTGTCCTCATCGCCGGTGGCAAACGCCCTTCGGGGTCGATATAATTCTCGACTGAATAATCGGCGGTTATGGTAGCGCTGTCATAAAGTCTTGTGTAAATGCATCTTGCATATCGCTGGAGGCAATAAACACAATTCGAAACACCAATGCAGCCGTTTTCCGCATCGGAATCTTTGTCCTTGCAATAAGCAGTTAGCCCAACATGCTGTATGTGCCTGCACGCCACGATGGTCGCATTTATCCAAATTCGTTTCACTGCAATGTACACAATGGTTTAAAAATTAATTACCACCTTTTCAGTACTTGATATTTCACCGGCTAAAGCGCACTTGCACATTATGTGACGTAAAGCAAGTTCATATGTCATTTGTTTTTTGTTTTCGTTTGTTTGTTTGTTTGTTTGTTTTTTGCCAGTGTGTAGTTACAATTCTCAATTCCTTGAATTGTGAATATTTGTAAGAAATGTCTGGCACAAAATTGAAATTTTTCATCCATAAAAATCCTTTTGTTTTTCACTAAATATTTTAGATTTTGTTTCACAGCCAAACATTATTGCGTTGATTGTGCAAGCATTTTCCAATTAAAATTGTTCGGTTTTATTTTTCACATTTGAAATTTTATGATCGTTTCATGTAATTCACAATGGGTTTTTGCTAATGGAGGAAGTTCCAAGTTTTACCCATTGCTTTCCGTGCACAAAGATATGATTATAACAGTTTTCTACAAATTTCTCCAGGAATATTAAGAATTTCCTTCCTTACCAGCTTTGAAGATGTGGCAAAGCTATCATCCGTGGTCTTGCGTTTTAACACTATTCAGTAAAATTTGTTAGGAAATGGTTGACTAATTTCAAGTACGAATACATGAAATAGTGGCAGTTTGCGCAATGTAACTGCGATCTCGAGGTTTAATATAAACGTGCACGCGGTGACCATTAGAAATAAATGGTCATTATGCGCAATGTGCCGGGCAATGCGGTCTCAACGAATCTTTGCGTCGGTCGCTGCAAAACCGGTTATTCAAGAGAAAGACCGGAAAGGAAGACGAAATAACTCAGTTGGTTAGAGCGTTAGCCAGAAAGACTGAAGATCCGTTGTTCGAATCCCTAACGTGACCTGAATTTTTCAAGTGTAATTCATTTCCAGTATACACTATTTGACCAAAACTAAAGAAATGTTTCGCGTTAACTTTTTAACTTAACTATAATTTAGACCTCACGGCTGATTTTGTTCTTTTGTGGTGAAGTATCTATTCAGATACTTTTATCCCCGTGACGTGTTCTTCCAAAGCTTTTGCAAACTTCCTTTGCATCCAGTTTCAGACAGTTTGCTCAAATATCCCATATCTTTAAAAGTTTCTACGTGTTTAATATTTCACTTTCTCTCGCTCTACAGCATTCTCTTGTTTGTAAACATTCATTATGCGTTCTAAGAAAGAATTACAAATAATTTGAAAAAATCAAGGCTGGCAAATAAGATTCTTACGTGGACAGTTGATCACATGTTTGACTTTACTAAAGGACCAAATTTGAGAACTTTTCTTGTTTTTGTAGCAGGTCTAAAGTAGCTGGCTACAAAAAAGACCAATTACTAGTGACACTTGAGAAATATCGAGATAACAATAGGACGCTTAAAAGCTGGTGCACGGTTATTTTAAGATGACTACTGTGGTTTGTAAAATAGAAAAAGTACAAAGTCATGCCTATCACGGCAACATTAAGTAGATGTCATAATTGAAATCATTCTATCCATTCCAAAACAAGAATTAAAAACGTCTGCTATTCCTCTATCTCGTTTATTTATTTTATATATCTTTTTTGAATATAGTTTAACGCTCATTTTAACTACTGAGACATCATAGGTGGTATGTCGTTCATGTTAGAGGCTCTTATTACCGGAAAAGTATTGTTCCATTGTATTCACCAACACTTCAAAATGGGATTTTCCCCTATATCTTGATAATAGTTTTCACGTAGGAAATAGCAACAGCCTATTCAGTCAAAGCTTAGATAAAACTTTTAAGGATACATTTACACATTTTGGGAATGGGGGTTGCCCATAAAAATCCCGGACCTCATCCCTGTGAAACCTCAATGGGCTAAACCACATAATGCAGTGTTGCAAAGTACCTGACACAAGCAACAGAGCTTTTGGACCCATTATTTCGGAATTGATCATAGTGCCACAGTTCTGTTCCACAATAAGGAAAAAATTATAATGCTGTTACAATAGAATCATTATGAGTAGCTTGTTTTCCAATGTCTCCAAGTTGTTAGGTTTTCAAGAGAAGCAACATATTAAACAACGTGCAGAAATGTTACGTTATGTTTGCTTTATTTAATTATATCACAAGAGTACGTACAAGTAAAGATATGGAACTTGCAGCGTGTAAAATGTTATACATAATATTACCTATTTAATTCTCGCAAAACACCTGAACATCAACATTTACCCCTGTCAGCGAAAGTTTGATTGCTGCATATAAACATGCTACCGTACACATCTTTACCAGTTATTCTGAACGTTTTATTTCTCCGCCTGTATTCTTGGGAGTTATATTTGGCAACTGCACTTGTATCAATGCCAGTTTTTATACCATATGTCTCGTGTTTTCAATCTTTAGAGAAAAAATATGGGCCATTTAAAATATTGCGACTTTGTTTCAAACTATTAGGAAGATAAAAGTCGATCAATAAGAACAATTTTCATATAGAAACGCAGGTCCTGAAACTCTGTTTGGCAGCAGTACCTTTGTGTGTATAGGAGGCTTATTCATACCAACTTTTTTATGCGGATGTTCTAATATTGATATCCACAACAACTGACGGTCTACAAAGGGAACTAGACTTCTTAGAGGCGTATTGTCAGAAACTGGGAATGGTAGTCTATGAGGAGAAGACTAAAACAATGACGTTCAAGAAAGGTACAGTAGGAAAGAGAGTTGGGAGTATGCAGGTCTGCTGTCATTAGAAAAGGTGAAGATATACACATATTTGGGGGTCACTGGAAGCTGGGCAAAACACAAGCAGCACAAAACGCAAATGCAGAATTAAAAATATACAAACATTAAAGATTTTGGTAAAAATACCGGAAAACCCGCTGAAAACAATGGATATGGTGTACGGGTGGTGTTAGGTTAACTATGACATACGGGGCCGAAATTTGGGGGTGGAAAAGGAACTTAATCAGTACAAACGCAGTTTCTAAAACTTGTGCTACAAGTAGGGAGGAGTTCTTAAGTAGTTTGATATATTTAACGAAAGTATAAATTTAAAAATGAGAACAATTAAGTACTGGTTAAGAATAATACGGGAGGATCAAGCACTTCTTCGAGTAATTTGTTTGAGGAAGAAAATAAGGTTTGGGCATCAAAAATAAGAAAATACTTTGATAAAATTGGACTAGGGAATATTTGGTTAAGGGGAGAGAACATTACGCGCAATAGGTGGAAAATATTTAACAGACCTTTGCCAAATATAGATGGGCAAAATACTGAGACTCAATGCGCAGAAAGGCTACGGTTAACCTGCAGGCTCAAATAGATCAGATGAGGGGAGGGGGTTATCTAGATGTCTGTGGGAGAGAAGAAAGGATACGTGGAGACACATTCTGACAGAATGCAGGGAAACGGAGATTTTAAGAAATGTGCGTTGCTCTCGAGCCTATTTCCTGCCGAGTTCACGACAGTACACATTCATTCGCGAATACGTTAAATAGTTGACTCATAGCAACGTGGTTTTGTGTGTAAATGTTATTTTATATAAGAATCACCTCGCTGTCAGCGTACGGAATTCATTCGGAATATACTAATGAATTACTTTCTTCCAAAGGTACAATTCAAGCAGTTGTGCTCAAATTTGTATCTACTGGCTAGTGGAAGGAGGGGAGAAAAAAAAAAAAGAGGACGAAATCGACACAAATTTTGAACATTTGCAATGAAAATGATTCTCGAAAATAGCGCAAGTGTTAATTTTGAAAATGTAAAGGAAAACGTAGCAATGAAAGCAAAAACATTGCGGTGTTCAAATTTAATGGTGTCGTATAATCGAGAGAAGACGACAAGCGGCACACTTTTACCGCGTTAGCGGACGAGATTTATAACTAAAGCATTAAACGAAAGTGAAAATTTGTTAAATAAGTAGTTGACATACTGTCAATATTTTATCCAATTCAGCGTTAACATTTCAATATTGTGTTCTTGTATTGCTGTTACCGGTATGTAGGAACCGGTTGTAAAGAAGACAATGTCGTTATACGATACAAATGACAAAGACAGAAAGAGCATAAAGACATTTAGCAAGGTAACTTGTGGCTCTTAACGGCTTTAAGCGAGAATTTCAATATAAACAAAACTTCCTGACAATTATCTGAGTTTGGGAGTTGTTGATGTTATCTTGCAGACAAAGGCGTCCTTATTGTGCCTTTCTGGTTTTATATACTTTGTTACCAGTTTATTTATTGGGTCGTATTTCGTAATTTTTCCAGTTTTGGTGCTCTGTTGGCATTTAAAGTACTTTTTAATAAAACATTATTTTATTTACGTTTTACAGTGTAATACTAATAAAAGTTTTCAGTGCAATTGCATACCAGGACCAGCTGTAGTATTTGTCAGGTGAGAGAAACTGAGTTAGAACACAGTAATTTGTTACAATGCGAAATAAGAAGATTTTAAGGTTGGCATATATACCACTAAGTATTATAGTTGCGCATTTTTTCTTTCGCTGTTTTAGAATGATGGGGTACAGGGAATTGAGTTAATACTATTTCCCCGTGCGACGTAAAGCAAATGTGTAACAAATATAAGGTTAAAAGAATTGTGTAATTTATAATAGAAGTGTGATGAATATTCTATTTTAACATAAAATGGTCATTAAATCGATGGATTGATGTATTGGTTTAGGATATGATGTCAAAGGTTTCTTTGTTAAAAGAATGTTTAAATTTTCAGGAGTCTGGGGTAGGGGATTTCTATTGGCTAAACAAAGTTGGGGAAGAGTTAACAAGGAATGCAATGGGTGACGTATAGCTAAGAAGTTAATTGGAGGGAGATTTTTGGAAACAGATTTGCATAAGGTTGAGAATATAGATACAGAAATATTACATTCCATAATGAGGGGGAAGAGGCCAATGGTATTTTATCAAGAGATAAAAGGGAATGTTAAGAGATAGATACTTTAGCAAGTGTAATAAACAGAAGAGAAAGGGGATAACATGGTTTTTAGATTAGGAAACTGGAGCTGAAAAGAATTTTAAAAATAACTGTACGCATTAAATTTGCCCACTATGTGCAAATTTGGAAAATGTTTAGCATTTTTTGTTTGAGTGTTCAGAAACAAATGAATAGAGACAACATGCAATAACTGGTAAATGGTTGAAATTAAATAAGCGAATTGCAGATAAAAAGTTTGGTGACCAAAGACAAATTAGGAATCTTGGACAATATTGATACAGAGTTAAGAATAAGTGATTATTGTCAGTGAGGAGAGATGAACAATGAGTTTGTATTTGCCTTGTGTAATTGGCTGGTAGTGGTATTTGGACTGTATGTGTAGTAGATTAAAAGTTGAAATGTGTATGGATGTAAGCTAGTTGAGAGGGGCTCTGTAAATGAGAAGGGATTTATTGTTAATATGGTTGATTACGGAATTGTATAAAATGGTTTAGTTTGTGTTGTTATTATATTTCTTTGTTTATGTTGGTTGTTTTAGGGTTATTTTTGGGTACCAGAGCTGCAGTAATTTCCAAACATAATTGGCATATTTAGATGGGATACAAAGAATCAATACAAGGAGGAATATAGTATTGAATGTAGAAGAGGCTTTGTTTTCTGGATATCTCAATAGGGGGCTACTGATGAACAGAGGACTGGGGCTGAGCTAATATTGTTATATAATGTAGTTAGTAGATTTGGAAAACGTGCATGTTAATTATTACAATATTTGATATCGAAGTGTTTTAAGATACTGGTCTGAAATAGAACCAGGGTTAGAACCAGGTCATATAATCCTTCGTGAACTTAGAGTAATTTATATAAATATGTGCTATTAAAATAAATAAAACAAAATGGTATGTTAAGCTGAAAACAAAACTGTACGATGGGCGTTGAATAAAGAATGGTACTGGTTTTTTACAGACATACTCTTCAGGGTAAAAAATATTAATGATTCCTGGATGACAAAATAAATAAACACTAATGTTAAATAGAAATGAGAATAAAGTAAAAATTATTTTCTTCTTTACTGGCGCAAGAAAGATTTTGAAATGTGCATTGTAATGTAAAATGGTTTAAAAAATACATAGAGCTCTAAAAAAATATCATAAAAATGAAATTTTGCTCAGTATTTACTAATGACATAACTACAAGTTGTTTCAAGTTCCAACAATAACTTAAAAACTACAGAAATTATAAATTTTATTCCCAATGTCCTTAATAACCTCAACCGTTTCTCCCATTTCGTTGTGAAAATCTTGTATCGCATATGTAAGTGTATGATTTAAAAAGGGAGGATGTAACTGCTGAAGCTTCAAGCCTCAATCATTAATCAAATAAGCCAATAAGTTTTCTTCCTAAACATTTTACTCTGCTAGCTGAAGAACGTGTGTAGTTGACTCAAATCAGACAAGAGCTAGGAAAGTGTTCAAGATTAATGACGAGTTCAGATTTTATAAGCTTCAAAATTAATTTTGCATTTCGTTTTTTTTAGTTCGTCTGTCCGAAGCGAAAGCTGCTTTTTAAAAGTGCTAATTCACAATTGTGGCCGGACAGAGCCGAAGACCCTGGTCCGAATCTCGGTCGTAATTGTCAGTTTTTCCGTGTTTTGCCCTTGGGTGAAAAAGAATCACATTTAATGTAACTATTATTGTATTAAATAAGCAATACGCTTTTCTATAGTACAAAGGTGATTTTCATAATATTTTTACTGTTTTCATTTTCTCAAACACACGAGAGGACCATTCGTGGCACACCGGTTGGAAATGGCTGGTCTAGACATGCAAAGAACGCACGTCAGAAAGAAACCCAGGAATACGCTTGGGGAAGGGGTGAACAAGTGTAGCAGTTGGAATCACCGCAGTCTGACGCCAAGCCTATATACACCGGAGGGCAGGCTGGCGGCCAGGAGGGGGAAGGGGCAGCAGGTAAGGAAAGAGCTAGACAGCCAAGATTACCAACGAAAACACCCTGTGTACCTGCTACAGTGCCTAATCTCATCCATCTGCAGCGCCCGTGTTGTTTTTACTGATATAATTATCAAACAATAGTACGCCAATATAAGATGACTTTAGAAGAGTGTTCGGGACAAATGACTTTTGAGAAGGTGTTTTCCAGTCTTCGTTCATTTTGGAAAGATACAAAACATTACCTAACCCTTCCACAAGTTTTGTCCCTTGCGTAAGAAAGCCTTCTTCAGACAAAATATTCAATAACTATCCGGCTTTCAAGTAAAAACTATCCCGTACGCTCGGTATTTTGATTCTCGGTGACTGGGCATATCGCGGCCTTCCGAGAATGCTCAACGTCGCTTCTAAAATTGTATACAAAGTCTTACTCATTGAAAATACTAGAAATGTCGTCTCCTTTGGTTAAACAGGCATTGTATCGGAAACACACTTTCTGACTGACACGTTGCCACGGTAATGTTTTCGATTTCATCGTTGATACTTTTCTTTAGTTCCTTCAATATGTGAGGGCTTGTTTTATAAACTCTGTCATTCAGGAAATCCCACAGGTAAAAATCGCTCGCTATTAATTCAGGTGAGCGAGTCATACACCTGCACTAATCAATCTATCTTCAAACACCTCCTTAATTTTATTCACCATTACATTATCCTTTGCTTTTATACAGCGTCGGAGGGTTTTAGTGGTATTTCCCTTAAAAACTTAGTTTTTCTGCAAATTATTTTTGGCTGCATTTATTGAAAAACTATATTTTTTTTTTTTGCGCTAGGTTTTCCAATTTTTTACGATCTATTTAAGCTATCACTTTGAAACTTTTTCTACTTATTCATGATATTACCATGAGTGGATATATTATGATAGAACTAGGACAAATGTGACAGTGTAAAGAATAAAATGTTTAAAAAAACGGAAAAAAGCAATAAATGGAAAGTAATTTATAATGTGCTTGAGAGACATGAGTAGTAAAATAAGATCAGCAAATTTCAATTATGTGCATCTGTATGCTGTAAAAGTTTATTTAATTAGTTATAGGTAATAGTCCTTGAGTAAATTTAGTATTACAATTTTTCCAAATTTTTAACGATCTATATAAGCTATCGCTTTGAAACTTTCACCACTTACTCGTGACATTGTTATGATGATGTGGACATATTACGGCAGAGCTAGGAGAAAATGTGACAATGTAACAAAACAAAATGTTGGGGAAAAATAGGGCAAAAAAGGGCAAACAATTGAAAATAATTTAAAATTTGCTTCAGAAACACATTATAGTATTCAAGAGAGATCAGAAACGTTCAATTATGTGCATCTGTATGCTATAAAACATTCATTTCATTAGCTTTAATAGTCATTGATAAAATGGGAACTGAAGTTGATAAATTTTACATTATAAGGACAGGCTTTCACACTCCCCTTAATGCTACCTGCAATTCTTCCATACCGGTGTATCTTTCGGGAAAACATTCAGGGATATTTCAAGTACGTGGAAGAGATAGAAGGAAATAAAATTGTTATATGAATATTAAATTGTCGGAACGTTTAAATGTCTACTGCATGCAATACTACTGCCATCCTTTCATTTACTTCTCTCACATACAGAGGTTAAATGCATGTTTGATACATAAGTAGGCTTTATAGCCGTCCTTTGTTTCTTCTTGGAGTAACTGTTCATTGATTTATTTGAAACCGACAATGATTAAAAGCCTCCGCACATCACAGGTGCAGTAAATTGTCTTGCGCGATAGGACATGAACATGGCTCACGCTATCATATTGCTGTTTTTTCTGCGATATTCTACTAAAAGATGGATAGCAGAATGGATGCAGAGGCTTAGTTATCGTTCATCTTTGCTTTGAAGTCGAAAGGGAACATATTCGGTTAATGTTCTAGTGAAGAATTTTATAATTTATTCCAGAATCTTCAACATGATGGGTAATTTCCGGCATTATTTTCGTTTTACACTAAGGCCATTTGAAGAGATTTTGCAGTTCATTTTGGAGGGCATAAAGAAGAATAACGATATAAACATACTTCATTTATTAAAGCTTTCGACGATTGTTTCCCGAGACAGTATATTCTTTTAAAGTCCTTTAACCCAACTTGGGACTTGCATCCGCAGAAGTTCCGGGTTCCAATCCCTAGAGACCGGCCAACTTTTTTTTTTTTTTTTTTTTTTTTTGGGTTACTCAGTAACTACTTGGGAGAATACTGGATTGGGTCTTGACTATCCAGGAATTCTTTGCTCTCCCATTTCATATAATTTCTTTCCGTTGGTTCTGTTGTGCTGAGCGATTGTGTGAGGTATGGCGATGGCATAAACGCCCAGCCCTCGAGTACTTGAGTATTTTTATAGTCTATAAATTATTAATAAATGGACAAATCATATCAAAATGCAAATTAAGAAGTTTGGCTACATTTCTGTTCCAGTACGCCATAATGTTTACTAGTGATTATACATTAACAACTTTTCCATTTAGATTTTATTTAATAGTGGGAAACCTGAAACGATTTTAAAGTGACATAAGTCCTAAGTATTGGTTTCCTAATTTGCTGATTGCATTATTTCAATATTCGCGTGCAAGCACTATCTTCTTTGTTTTTCTAAAGTGCAGAAGCCATCTGTTAACGCTATATTACATACCCAAAATTATAAAGATGTGAAAAAATTGCCCAATTACAGGAATAACTTTTAAAGGAAATAGTGCTTTTACTTTCCAGCGTTTTGCATTCCAACTTTCGTCTCATATCCTCGGCCACCTCTGCAGTGAACAAGTTGGAACTTGCAGGAACACATGATTTCATAACTACCGATAGAATGCTAGTAGGTGTGGTGAGGGGGATATGGACTGATGTAGCTGTTCTTGTTCGAGCTGTCATTTTCATCTCTGATATCCAAAGGCTATACTTAAAACAGGTCACTAGAATAACTGCCGTTTCTAGGGAGGATACGAGTAGAACATTCTTTAGACAGAAGCTCGGAAACAATGTGATGCTGTTGTTTTTACATGGTGGGGGCGTAGAGCAGTTATGAAAGTAAACTTCGTTATTTTAAATGGGTTGATATTAATGGGTATTTATCACTCTCATTTGCGAACTAGAAGGGTAGATGCATCATTTTATGTCAAAAGAATAACAATATCATAGTTTAAATGAGTTTAAAATTCTGCCATTTTCTTGGTATTTTCTTAAAAGGCCCCAGATGTTCTGGATATGACTTTTTAACAAATACGTTGTGCAATTGTTTTCATGTAACAGGCTTATAGCTGTATGGAAGTAAAGCAGGCATTGTTGAGAACTTAAATTAGAACAATAACACTAAATGCTGCTATTCTAACAATATAATTTAAAATAATGGAAATACCGTGTGATTCTGATATTATTTATATGTACTCGAAATTAATCAGTTCTGGAGAGGAAAGCAACAAAATTTACAAATCTCATTAACACTAACTGCACACGGCTGGAAGATTTGACTTAGGTTTAAATGCATAATAGGAATTGCAGGATGCACATGAGGTGATAGAGAGTAATATTATCTGATGAACATAAAGGACTAAGCCACTTTTATCAATCTCGGGTTACAATGTAAAATCTGGAAAGTAAAGCAAATATTGAAAAAATACGATTTACACAAAAATTAAATTCACTTTTCTTTCCTACTTAAAAATGGACATGTTCTTCTGTACCTCATGTGAATAAGCTCTTTCCTTAAATAAAAAAGAAAGGAAAAAAAAGGGGGGGCTTGCCTCCCTTGTTTTCGGCAAGATAAAAAAAGAATATTTTAAATTTCCAAGTTGTATATGGCATAAACTTATTCACGGAGGTGAGAGACGGCTATAACCAATCCCCAAAGAAGGCGAGGCGAATGCACACTGAATAACGTCAGCATGTCTGCAGTCATGCCTTAAACAGTCCTTCCTTTACGGTAGAACAAACCGCCCACACCTGTTCAACACTTGCTACACAACAGCATAAGCAATTGATCCACAGGTTTGTTACCTGCTGACTATACGTAAAGAAGACATCGCTTAGTGATACTGAACATTGTAAGTGTTCTAATTATATTGTAATTAGAAAATATAAACGGAAAGGTGACGTATGACTCAAGACTTTGAGGACATATATGAAAGGAATGATCTCAAAATTGCGTGAACTTTTTATGCCTTCGAAAACGAGCTTTACTCTGTTTTTGATGTGAGCATCCGTAGAAATAATCATAGGGTGCTAGGAGATGAAATACAGAAGAACTGCTGTTTCATTGCACATAAACAACACCAGCTTTTTGCAATTTTGTATGGTTCTTATTGACCGCTTTATACAGTCGTTTACAAGGTGCGAAGTATGCTGCCATATCCCAATAACTCCATGAAAAGATTGTCTCTTGAGAGAATCGTGAACATGCGCACAATTTGTTACCTAACCTTCGGTAAGTTTATGCCAAATTCAAATGTGGTAGCACTAGATTGTATTTAACGTTACCTTGGATATATACTTTTGAGGGATGATGTCCAGGTTACGACGCTTAATATATGCTTCAAAAGCAATTTTCTGTTTAAATTTGTAAACAAGCGCTTAAAATGGAATAACATAAACTTTCAACAAAACATAACTTTTCGAAAGGGACAACGCCCTTACATTTCGGCAAATCTACATGGGTTTGAGTTTAGATGTAACCGAATGAACACGTACATCTTGTCGAGTTAATGACTCCAAAATGGTTGAAACAGCTCACGATCGGATACTGAAGCTGTGGGTATTTCTGGAAATCAGGTGCGTAATATTTTGCACAATCGTTTGCAAATGAAAAAACTATCGGCTAGGTGAATGACTTGCTCTCTTTTCAGGTCAATCGCTAGGAAACGATTCTTCGCTTCCGTGCAGAATTTCGAGCTGTTTAAACTAAATCCAAGTGAATATCGGAGGCGATATGCGACAGGAGCAGTAGAAACAGTGCAAACCGCAGAACGTGCTCTGAAGAAATAAAGAAAAAAATTATCTCAGTAGGAAAGGCGATGGCGTAATTTTAATGGATTTTTTGGAAAAGGGCAAAATCATAACCGGCGAATATTACTCAAAAAGGTTCTTGATAAATCACTTCCTATTTTTAAATTCTTACAAGTTCTTTATTTATTAACCAAAGTGTTTAGAACTATTATTACAAATACCATTCCTTGAGTTTTTGTTTCACATTCTATTAAATTTCCACATAAGCTCCAGCTTTCTCGACACATTTCCTTAAGAACTGGTAACGTTCGATACTGTTGCCTGCAAAAGTTAACGTGGAACATTTATCACACGAGATATTATTGCTTGCAATTCATCCAAAATAGGTGGTTTTCTCTTTTACACCTCTTTAGCCCACCCCTAGAGGAAAAAATTATTGGCTGTGCAGACCCAGCGATCTTAGAAATGATCATGTAGTCAATCGCGGACAACAGTTGCAAAATGTGCGGGTGCTCCATCCTGAAGCCATGGGTTGTTCCACTCTGGAATCACTGCCCATAGACGATTTTGCAGAATTTCCAGATATCTTTCGGTATGCATTGTGTTCCGCAGAAATAAAGAACCAACAATTATGGATGACCTGATACCACACTATCCTTGTCACCTTCTGACGCTCCTGTGCTTTTTCAATACATTCATGTGGATTTATGGGTACCCAATAATGACAGTTGTGCCTGTTTACAAAGCCACCAATGTGAAAAATGCCTCATCATACCACTAAATATTCTCATTTGCCTGTCACAGTTGTCAGGAAACAGTTGCATGAAAGAAAGGTTTTTCTTAAGAATGGTTGAAAATGCCTAACGCGAAAGACCACTTTCACGTCCTGCTTGACACAGTGATTTCTTACGGCTTTTGGTGAATATATCACGAACTAAGTCAACATTCTATAGTGTCCTCGAATTTGATGGTCTTCCGCATCTCCTTACATCGCCAACACTGCCTGTTGTTAGTAGCTTCCCATGAAAAGTTTAATTATTTTGCATCCGATGTTGCACGGATTCCACATTCAGCCCTCCACCACCTTTGTAATCATACAACAGATCCCCATACCTGGTACCGATCTGCAATTCTGGACCGTTTTTCAATACTTAACAAAGCAGAATTTGAACTGAAATAAAAGAAAAAAAAAGCCTCAATGAATAGATAGTATAATGGCGCCAGTTTGAACAAAATAGAGAACGTATAACAATTTAACAATAGGGAATGACTAATCAGACGCCCTGTATGTTACAGGAGCAACTAAATAACGCGATCAAGAAAAAGTCTTGTTCCATCACGAGAATGCGCCAAGGTATGAAATTCTTCCCCGTTCCCCTACTCTCCGTATTTGGCTCCTTCGTGTTACTTTTTGTTCCCCAATATGAAGAAATGGCTATTGGGAAGAATACACAGAGGATGTCCCGGAATTTACTTATTTTAATCTATTATTTGGAATTAAGAGGATTTTTGTTTTGTGTTTGGATGTTTTGGTTGTTTTTGTTTTAATTAATACAGAAGAAATACTTTATACAGAGCTGAAGAAATCGCATTTTATGGATTGGATAAATTAGAAAATCGGTGAAATAAGTGTATGATTTGAAATGAGAGTATGTTGAGTATATATATATATTAAATGTAATGTTTGCTTTATTTTTACACGGAATCATCGAACAGCCCTCGTAGCAAACAAACAAACTAAATGGTAATAAGGTTAAACAGAGTAACTTGTTCCTGAATCACAGCGTTGAGATGATCTCTGCTGAAGTTGGAGCAACAAAGGCAGACAACTGGAAATAGTACAGAACTCGTTTGCCTCCGGGAAAAAATGCTGTACCTCTGTGTATATTTTTACTGGGCATGTGATGTATGCAGTATGACAGAATTAATTTATTTAATGTTGGTGTGAGGAAGTGTGGGCGGCACGTGTTCTGTACGTTTGCCTTGCACGTGTGGTACTCAGATAGAAAGTAAACATGCACTGAAGGCGTTTCATTTCGGGAATGTGATGCGTGACTAATCTACTTGTAGGGGTAAGCATCCTGTTGTGTATTTATTTTGTTCATCTTCATATCCGTCAAGCATGTCAGTCTATCATATCTGTGAAAATGGACGTTCTGACAGAATTACACACTCAACGTCCTCCAACTAGTGTAAAAATTAAAATTTCTCTTTACTATTCATTTAATAAAAAGCACAAAGCATAATTAATCACTTTATTTGTATTTTGGGATTTGGTACCTTTAACATTTTCTTTCATAAACACAGAAATACTTTGCAAAGCCCTCAGGGGCATCATAGATAATTCTCGTCAAACGAACCGCCACCAGCTGATCGGGTGCTAGGTTGCTGAACGATCACGATTCTACGATAATTACTCAAAGGAAAACATCTAACTATAGCGAAAGAGGTTGTAGTGCAACAATCTCCTTGTCTATGTCGCTTTGTTTTGTTTGTTTTTGTTATGTTTAATTACCATGTGTAGGTAAACGAAAATAGAAAACAGAGGTCTCCAAAATTTTCTCAGCATAAGATAGACATTCTGTGCTACTATCTATATCATATTCCTATAAACTGGAAAATAAAAAGACTGATTCTTGTTCTTTAAAGGAAAGATTTAGCCATGCATTTAAATATGGTACCAGGCGAGTTCTAATAACCAATAAATAAATCGCTATTTGAAAAAACAGCGTTAATCATGAAGTGTAAAGGTTTATCCATGTATGAAACAGTGTGATTGAGGTTAGTAGGAAACTCTAACCTTTCGGTCATTTTATTTACTAGCAATTGATAAATCATAACTAATTTATTTTCAAGATTTAACCCTTCTTCCTCTATCAACAACATATTCCATACAATATATAAACTCTGTGCTCATTTAATTTATAAAAAGATAAATTAAAATCTCCTCAAACACACAGTAAAATATCCACATTGTATCCTTTGATAGCCGCAATCTTTCTTCAAATTTCCTTTCCCCTTACTCTTCGAAAGGGTCATCTCTTTCAACAATGATCGGATTTTCGCTCTGGTCCCGATTTAAGTAATTCAGGTATTATCTCTTCCTCAGTACCTTCAAGAAAATCGAAACGGGCAGCTATTTTGTTTAACTTGACCGCAATAAACGGAGTTTACCGGTCTAGCACTCACAGTCAAAGTTGAACCACAACCAACTACCTCGTTTAACTTTGATCATTATCCATGCACCGAAAAAATGCATTGATCGCGGTCAAATGCCGATTACATTCAGAACCAATCTTTTGTCTGCCTGACCTTTTCAGGTAAATGCAGTAAATGTGATTTTCTTACATACATGTAAAAATACAAGAGGACAAAACGGTTTCATCCATTTTCACGAAATAATGGTTTGTCATTAAGTAAATGTACATCTGGTACATGTCTTTTTATTTTAATTTAAACATGGTGGTCATGCATTTCAAAGCATACGCAACCCGAAGGATGTTTGTGAACATTCGTTCAGATACTGTAAATACCTTGATTTAGTTTTGGACACTGGTCACCTGATAAACCAGTAAGTAAAAAAGTCTAAGGGCGTCAAATTCGATGTACGCAAATAACCAATTTTCGTGTGATGACCGTTCCTCATTCTGTATTGATAGTCTGACAAAATAATTAAATAAAATCCTCATTGATTTAAGATTTTTACATCGTCTCTTGAAATAAATGGTGGCCTTGTTGAAATAAGGTAAAAATTACAAAGATGGGCTTATGTGCATAGCAATCTACATGCTATATAAAATGTGTGTACGATAAACCATTATTTCATGAAAATGGATTGAGGCTTTGTCTACTCTGTATATATTATTACTTTTTTATTTTTAATATCACGAGATTTCATAGAAATGTGAAAAATATTGACGTTTTGCCTTGTACAAGAATGAAAAGCAGCGTGTACATCAGCGCCAGAAGTTTGCGCATTTAGTTTCTGACTGAGTAAAATTTACGCAGTTTCTTACGTTATTAAAGTATATATTAAAAAACTTAAACTTTACAAAAGTTTTCTTTAATGTCATCTAAATTTTATTTGGTTTACTAATGAACATAGTTTATTGGTCAAAAAATAAGTGTACATAGTTCAATGAACATAACTGCTGCCAATACTGGTCATTTAGTTTTGAAATGGAAACAGTCGGAAGAAACACAGTTTATCCAAATAACTGACGTGTTGTTTTCTTCACTCTCGAAATAAAATGTTTTTAACTGTTGTTGGTGTTCCCCTGCGCAGAGTTAAGGCGAAACACTGAAGAGTGCTTTGAACAACACAGTGCGTCTTTCTTTGTATAAGGTGTGTTAATACCTTTGGTGCAATCACAGGTAATAGAGAATCGGTTCTTAAGACATCCAGTTAATGAAATTTAGGAATTATTAATATATATTAACCTCACAGTTAAAAATTAGAAACATTTCGCCGTAAGAGAGCGGGTATATTTTGACTGAACGTTGCAGATAAGTTTTGTGCCCCTACCCTTGGTTCTGGACCGCCTTATTGGAGAAATAAAAGACCACGCATTTTCAAACTTACTATCTTACTTTTTATGCATGTTCAGTTACTGCTGTATAGTTGGTGTATTCCATGTTAAATGGAACTGAAATCTAACATTTTTGACTAATGAAAATATATTTTTATACTACAACATACAAAGATGAATATTTTAGTAAGATTTAAATCTTTCTCGGCGTTGGTTATTTCACAAGTCTATAGCCGAGTAATGTTTATGTTGTCCACCAAACTCTGGCCATCTTGACTCCTTGGACTTCCTCAAGGAACTGTTGTTTACGAGTAAGAAAAGGTAATATAGATCATAAATTTGCAGTCTTTTCTTAATTCTGAACAATAGTCCAAATCTGGCCGAATGTAATGATTTGTAAAACATCGCTATTCATTTACACAATTTGTTTTTATTGTTAAGGGGAAGTTGATAAAATATGAATCAACTGGTTTATGTCGCTGTTAAAACATTAATAAGAGACACATGCATTTATAAAGTCAGCGGAATGGGCTATATTCCGTTTTAATATCAATAATTAGTTTTCTCAACCCTCCGAAATTGTCCATTTTCACAAATACACCTAAGATAATTTTACTGCAAAAAAAAAAAAAAAAAACAAGAAAATTAATAAGGTTGGTGATAAACCTCACTTATCTTTTTTTCAAGACAGTACCAAGTTGTACGGTTCTCTGCAATATTTCAGGTTCCCAATTATCGAAGATCTTAAAATATGTAATTTCCTCGTTAAGATAGCTGTGTTTATTTATTTTGAATAACTCTATAGCAAAGTATTAATTGCCTAAAGATTCAGCTCTTTAAATTGTCTCAATAGGGGGCCCCTCCTATAACCCCTGTCGTAAACTACTTTAAGAAAACAGACGAGCAACCTCCATTAAAAATAACACGAGTATCCCCATTTTTTGCCAATGCCTTTCGATGAAAGCTATAATATCAGCGTTTTCTTTCACAGTATTTCTCAAGGGGTTTATTAGTTTATTATAAACATAAATATAAAGTTGTGATTATAGGGAAGGTATTGCGATATTCTGGACACATTTTAAACACTACTATGTGTATTATTTGTATGTAACATTCTCGACAATTTCCGTGAACACATTTCAGTATCTATATATTCCATTTATATAGAATAACGTTTTCAGAGTTTTATCAAATAAACAAAATATAACCTGTTGTTTATTATAATCGTATAATGTGGGTGAAACAGGTATGCTTTCTCGGACTAAAATTTAACTCTACAATTCTTTGTTAGCTTAACGCGTAATGCACACGTGGTATTAGTTTGCGGTTACCACCTGTGAGAGTTGTGCAAGTTGAAACATGCTCAGTTCCGCTTATAGCAAAATGACTGTGGCATGCGACCAACTGACATTCTACTGTCCTCTCGACAAATGTTCACCTAAGGCATATGGACAGTTTTCTTCTTCCCTATAGCACAGCTCGAAGATAGTTTAAAATATTTAAACAGGAGAGGCAATCATTTTTAAAAGAAGGTTGAACCGACGCCCAGTCTGTGCTTTAATGGAAGAAAGCGTTAGCAACAGTACTGTCATTGTCAGAGATGATTGTCGAATAACATTGAAAATATTTTCAGAAATTCTGAAAATTTCACTGGTGCCATTCAACGTTGGTAACTGAAAATACGAGACGTGTTTGTGCACGGTAGGTTCCAAATTTATTGATAAGTACGTTCGTATATAGGCTTGCATGCAGTTGGTGATGTTACAGGAGCATGTGGAATTTCTTTCAAAGGTAATCACTGCTGATGAAACTTGCCTACACAAAGCAAACAGCAAAGCTGTGTGCTCTCTCACTCACACACGTGGTTACTGCTGCTCAGATAGTTATACTCACCTCATTTTGCGATATTCAAGCTGTATACTGCCCCCCGATAATGCACGGTCGCACGTCGCAAATGTTATTGCTGAATATCTCATAAAAATCTATGTGAAACATGCCCTCACCCTCCCGATAGTCCAGATTTAACCCCGGGTGGCTTCCTTTTCCACAAACTGAATTCTTGGGATCCTTTCTCATCATCAGAAATCATCATTACAGCTGTAACAACCTTTCTCCTTGTCGGTCCTGGTGATGTAGTGGTTACCATACTGCCTCCTACACCCAAGATCGCGGGTTCGAACCCGGCCAGGACCGGGCGTAAAAACCATAAGTATGAAGGGAAGTAAAGCCGTGGGTCCGGTGTCGTACATTTACGGCACGAAAAAGAACCTGAAAGAGAGGCCTCTGAGCAAAATTTGTCGGCCGTTTCACGCCCTGAGTTGAATGGGACGCTGATGACCTGAGATGTTAAAGAGCGCCCATAAATAAATCAATCAAAAAAACCTTTCTCCCCTGCTTCGTTCGATCTTTGCATCTGCAACTCTTCCAAAAGTTATGCTCTATTGATCACTTCATTCTCATTGCAAACTTTTTTAGACATGGAAAGAGCTAGTACGGTGTACAATAAATAACTGCTTGAGGTCATTACAATTGTAGAATGTTTCAGTTCTGGAATTTTGGATTAATATTGCAATTAATTTCCCATCATTGTTTATTATAACAAATTTCTATTTATGCAGAATACTTTTGATAAAGCATTCTATCCGGCTCAACAATTCTGTTTCCACTTCGTAGGGCAAACATTGAATGGTTTTTAATAAGTTTTTGTTACAACCGCGATGGCACTTCCTACTTCTGGATCTGAGCTGCAGCAGGCCGTCAACAGCTGAGGTATTTCCGGATGGTTTCCCGCAATCCATCACCAACACGCTTCTTGAGCGGCTGTGACAGGAATGTCGCCATCTGTAGCAAAGGTCACGCGGGTTAACTTAATGATCCGGCACGAGTGTAGCGGAGAAAAGCCGCAGCAGGGTCGAACTGGCGTGCTTCGGCTTGGAATCACTCTTAAGAGATTTGATCGTAATTCCAGTGTTCATTACTTTATAACTGTGAGAAGCCCTTTAATACCGTTAAATTGTTTCTTAAATACAGATATTTTCTGATGAAATACAAGAAGAGCCGTACAAGTATTGACCACTTCTGCGCAATGCGTCGCTGGTAATAAATCTGAAAATTAATAAAATAAGTTCTTACATTGGAGTAAACTAGATGTAGATTTGTGAAAGTTATTCATTTGGTTGCCTTTGAGATTGAAGACAATTTCCTATTTCAGCATCACTATTTATTTAAGAGACTTACACGGGGAAGGGGAACTTAATACAACAATGTATACTTGCGCGTTTGTTCTAATTATTCATAAGCTTGCATTTTTATTGTAATTTTCAATGTTTTAGTCACTAAATAAAACATTTCCAAAAATGCAAATATTAGTGAAGAAATTTAAGTGTGAAAAGAACTGGAAAATGGTGAGAGAAAATGTCATTATTAGATGCATGAAAAGTAGCATTGATTCATAAATTAGGTTACATTATTATAACCATCTTTTCCTATATGCAGCGTAAAAAGCCTTGTGTCATATGACAAAAACTGGAGCAGCATGTGTTGATATGTTTTGTATGCGATTTTATTTCAGCAGATACAGATTAAGTGGAATTTTAATTTAAATCATGTTCGAACTTGAGTCCACTTATTTAAGGTACGTGTGCCTGGTATAAAGTAGTGGAGTTTCTAATAAGGCATACTATTTATTATGTGCACATCCATAATCGCAATGCTTAAATACAATTACCACGTAACCTAACATAACCACTTATTCGTTTTGCAAACAAATTAGGAATTTTACGAAGTTCTTTCAACACCAGTAATAAAATTCATGTGAGAACTGTAACAAAACACAAACTCGTGCTTTAAAACCAATTGGAATTGCAAATTACATAATATTCGTAATAGCTTTCACGATAGCATCTCAACGAAATTGAAAACCACACCATTCTCTGTAGAAGAATTGTCAGACCACAGAACGCCATTCTTTTGCAAAAGTTCACCTGGCAATAAGGACAAAACCTAAGCCAATAATCAAGTCTGATATTGATGACGTCACACCACCTACTTATAACACCACTACGACTATGTGGAAGCAGTGATCCCTAAAACCAACTTTTTTATTAATAAATCTAGATAGTTCCTGAAAATCAAACCTAAGGTGCAGATTGCATTTTAATCAGTTGGTGGGAAGAGCCGTGACTTAAAAAGAAATGTGATTAATGACATTACAACAGCCTATGGCGCGTTATAGGAAACATGAACGTTCCCATACAGCAATCGCCTTTACACTTAACTTGCTAAACGCTTATCTTCCGCAGGAACAAATGCCGTGCAAGTGGTGGGTGCTTTGGAAGTCCAGATAGCTAAGGGGGAGAAATAGATATTCCACTCATAGTTCACATCAGTTTTCCACCGCTGTTGGAAATAACAATCAATATTAATTAGTTCAAGGGTTGCTCGTGAAATCCGCGGGAAAAAGAAAGAAAAAGAAAAAATTTCACCATGATCTTTAAAATGTATAAACATATTGTAGAAAAGTTAAACTTGTTTATCCCATTCATAAAATGCGATTTCTTCATCTGCGCAAAATAAGCATTTGTTTCGTTGACAAACTCTTCATCGATGGAAATTTTATTTTATGCTATCCATTTCTTCATGTTGAGGAACAGGAAGTAGTCTGAGAGAGCCAAATACAGAGAACAGAGGGAATGAGGAAGGATTTCACACTTCAAATTCAATAATTTTGGGTTTAAATTCAATAGTTTTGAGATCGCAACCGCAAATTTGTGCTCTGGCGCATTATCGTGATGGAGCAGAAGTTTCTTCTTTGGCAATTGAAGCCGATTTTTCTTAAACTCGTCGTCTAGTTGCTCAAATAACACAGCATGTTATTCGCCGGTTATGATTTTATTCTTTTCCAAAAAAGCAATTAAAATTAACACCGTGGAAATCCCAAAACAAAGTTGGCATAAACTTTCCTACTGTGGGTAGGAAAAATATAATAAATTTCATAATGTTTTAGTTATGTAACTGTAACTTCGTGGACACCGTCAACTTGGCCTGGAAGAAAAATGTGTTAAATTTAAGCCTAAATAAATGAGAAAAGTGTGTCTTTGCCCCCGCCCCCAATTTGCGACGGAGGTAACTCATTGCTCGACGAAAACCGCCGCTACCCATCAATAAGAGAATGTTACCATTTTTAATTCCTTTGTCTACAGATCGGTGACATCGTGAAGACGTAGTCCTGCGAAATTTTACCTGATATAACATAAATCGGCTAGCAAGACAGTTTTTACACAAAATGCGTTACATTGTTGCATCGACAATAATTTTGTTTCATTTTAGAAGCTAATTGTCTCGGGAACTCTTAGTATTATTCTGTATTTTAACTTCTAAATGCATAGAACTGTACAGAAGAACATTTTTGTTTCCAAGTCATCAAAGAGAGAGAGTGAAATTTATTACGTACTTGAGTTCAGCTGTGCTGGGAGAAAGGTATGACGCACAATGCTCCTTGTTTGGTTGCCTGTTTTCAACTAACTTTTTTCTAGGCTTCCCCACGACTTACTACATAGGCGGAAGTATTTCCAACCACCAATCAGGTTAAAGACCAAGACTTGCTTCTAGAGATTTTTGAAAACTAACGGCCACCAACGAACTGTCTCCTTCACGAACTTCTTCCCCCAAACAATAAACGAACACATCACAACAATTTGATGGGGGAAGGTGTTTGTATACAACCCTTATACTATTTAACTTCGGCTTTAATGCCTTGTTTGTCAAGTATTCTGTAGAAAATTATGTGAAGGTTTCATCTAGTCCTAATAAATACAACTTCATTTATAAATAGCCTAAAATTAGAACTTAAATTTAATTAAAATATTATATTTTATAATTTCCAGGATGAAATCGTTGTGTTGGTTTGTAATTTGGCTTTTTTGAGTTTAATTTTTGGATCCTTCAGTCCACCGTGTTTCAAAGTTATCAGAAACATATTCTAAGTTATTTTGTATTTTTATTGTATTTATTGTAGTTTTATTGTTACCATTCGTTCCACTAAACAATCTACTAGCAGTGCATAAAAGGACTAGCAGCCGACCAAAAATATCCCGGTGTTATCTATCCATTGACAAGTGATAAATGGAATATATGGCGGAGCTTTGTAGCAGGGATTTGCCGTGAATTTATTACGTATAAACCCCCCCCCCATTTAAGTGCTGATATAAATGTTTAGTTCCCTCATTTGTGTACATTTCAATTCTATTACTAGAGTTAGTGGCTTATCTTTGCACTTTTGGATGCATAATAGAAATGTGATGATATCTGTAGAGCTGTTAGGAAGTGAGAATTTCGTTGAACCCAGTATCTTTCTAAACATGTGATGGAGTGGAGAAAATAATTTGTAATCTAGTTTTGGAGATTATTATTATATTATGATTTTGTATAGTACGAAAAAGGGATAGCAAATAATGAATTATGTAATGGATAATAAAGATGGAATGGGCTACTGAAAACTCTAAATCTTCTGAAACTGCTAATCTGCCCCATTATTAAAGAAAGAAATTGGCGTCTATTGGAATGTCGTCGGCATTAGATTGTTGTTTAATCCAAAGTTGTCTTGCAAGATTTAAGAATGCTCATGTTTTGTGGTAGACTTGATGCAAAATTAATATTAAAAAATGATATATTTGTAAGCTTGTTTGCAGTAATTTAAACCGTTGCTTTGACAAGTTTTTCTAACGTAATTTATAAGGAAGTTCTCAATACTGTAAATTACTTTATGGGAGTCATTAATAGAAGCAGTTGGGACATGCAGAGGGCTACCAGTGCGCCACTGGCGGGATGCAAGAGGGAATCAGACGTAATTAGGGGAATGAACCCACTTGCTTTACATATATAGCAGGGGGCTAATGGAATAATAACCCGCCACGAGATGGGGCGTAGGTAGGTCACATTGTTCCATGATGGTAAACAACACAGTGGAATTCGCACACCATCCCAACCTCTCGAGAAAACCCACGTGGATTTAGTCTTTTGTCTGATCAGCAAATAACGCCAAAGGGGGGGGGGGGAAACCCCCCGTCTTTGATAATTGCATCGTTGATTGCGAAACACGCGGTAGCTTTGAATGTCGTGTGTTTTGTCAACAAGATAAATTATAGAATAAGTTATCTTATTTAGAATCGTTATGATAACTATAAGTTTCACGTAGAGATGACATAAATCTGTCATAAATATCAGAAAGAGTGGTTGGAACTCCTTGGAAATGCCAGATATGCTGATAGATGGGACCATTTGTACAAACTGAGTGTAAATCTCGGAATTATTGAAATATCTTAACCATAGAATAAATGGAGCATCTATTTACTTTTTCATATTCCAAGGTTAGCTATTCCATAGTTAGTAGATATAAGCTAGAGGTTGGTAATAGTTATCGGCACACGGCTGGTTTGGTGTATACTTCGTTCAATTATTTTTTAATTAGTGTTTAACGCCCGTTTTTGCTACTAAGGCATCACAGGCGGTGGACACTGATGAGCATGAGATGAAATGATTAACTGGGAAAGGATTTTATAAGGAAAGAAACGTTCCAGGCTAAGTTCAGAGTACCTTCCCGGCATTTGCCATCATTGTGGACTGAGAAAAACCGGAAAAGAACCTCAGTCAGGGAGGAAGATCCTGGCGGGAATCGAACCCCAGACTTCCAGCTCACAAGTCCGTGTCTTAACGACCTCGGCCACTCATGGCGGTTTCGTTCCAATAGGAAACCAGGTTAGTTATAGCGTGTAATTATCGTTTAAGTTGCTATAGGTGTTTAAGTCATTAACAATTATATTCATTAATATGAATGCTCCAAAACGCAAAATTGCTGTTTCGGAGACAGTTAGAAACTAATAGAGAGACTGTTAGGGAATGTAAATATGTTATAGTGGGAAACAAAAAGACATAAAGTGAAATGAGTCTGGGAGGCAATATGTGCAGCATTTAACTGCATGAACACACTGTTCTAATCATGAATCCATCGTAAAATCGCCACACAGTACACACAGAGTATCATTAAAAGTATTATAGAGTCTTAACACATATACCCAGCTGCATGAAACTTTAAAACACTCACTCATCAGATGTGCTAATGTTGCCACCTAGCGGTACAAAATTCTACTGCAACTACTGGAGATGGCAGTACCAGTCCCGAATATTGTGGATACCACCTCGTACGCTTTTATTAACTGTACAAAACTCAAGTTTTCGTACGAGCCATAGGGACGTTCTTTTGTATGGGAATTGTTTATATGTTAGGAGTGTTTGGAGGTTTTCACTGTCTCAGAAAGCTGTACATTTCTCACCGAACTATTTCACATTCGACTTTTATCAAATTTCTCTAACGATTTCGATTTTGTTTCTGCCTTTTGGCCCTCCCCTGACGATTTTTCTTTCTTTTTGGTTATTCAGTCCTAAATGTTCAGCCTTCTTGCTTATGGGTCCTTTACTTATTTTCTTACTCGAGCTGTTATGTTTTTAGATTTGCTAATGGGCCCGGGCTCAGAACCCCGCAGTAACGGATTAATACTCGGCTTCAATATGATGTATTTCGTTCACTTGCAGCTTAATATCATGCACTTGCTTATCATTTACTGGCACACTTAACCAGGGACGGCACCTATTTAACTTAATAGACTCTGCCGCCATAAACCTATTCCTGAACAGAACGACGAACCTGAGTAAGAAAAAAATAATAATAAATCTACATTCGGGAACGTGTTCCTCCTTTTCATTCTACTTGGATTTGATTGAGAGCTATCAGTGGCTAAAACTAGCACGCAATTGACTACTGCAAAGCAAGAAAGGCAAACTGTGTATTTAAACAAAAGATAAGCGATAGCGGCCCACCTTTCACAGCACGTGGTAATGCATTCAGGGAACGAACTTTAACTAGTTTGGCTCTACTAGAGCAACTACGTTCAGTGTCGTATACATTGAGGAAAATGCATTAAATTTTCCTATTGCGCATGCATTATATGAGTGCTAACATATATAATTGCAATTATCATGTAAACACTGCTCGTGAGTTCATCTGCGAATAATGCGTTGCTCATGTTATTTTTTCGACAGTATATTGTTTCTTAAGATATTTTTATTTGGTTTTTTTCAACAACATAATAGGTGATTATAATAGAATAGTTTAAGGACGATTATTGTGTTTTAATCGTCGTTACCATTGGTAGTTTTGAGGTTAACTCGTGCAGCACCGCAAAAAGCGTATCCAAACCCCCATGAAAACGTTCAATAACCTATCATCTGTACACTTCTGACGTAACGTTAATTCTGTTTCCATATGTATCTCTATGAAGTGCTGACAAATGATGTTGTGGGAAGACACAGCGGCCCACCCTATCACGTACTCTGATGTAACGGTCTCTGGTTTTATTCTTCCGGTGTTTCCTAACAGGGAAAACAAATCTTTTGTTTACTAACACGAGCACTCAGTAACTCACATTTAATCACATTCGTCGGATCACCACCAGTTTTTGAGATACTGGGATATTCATAGACACTACACACAGCACAGCATTGGAGTCGTGCTGTATAGTCTGGCTCCTTCAGCTCATGCAGTGCCTGAATTCGATAAGAGTGCGTTCTAATATCGCCAAGCTGCGTGCTATACAGAGTTCTGGGTATCCGACGCTCATTTTTATTTGCAGAAGAGAAGTCTTTTTGCATCACTCGTTCAGAATTGTGATTGGTTCTCGTGGTTCTCGGTCTTCCAGACTGCCCTTTGTTTGAGCCTATCGCCAGTGTAACTCCTCTTCAAAACCCTTTATCACAGTTTTCAACGACTGCCCAGCACAGCTACGAAAATGTTTCACAGCCTAGGCACACTCTACGACGTACTGCGTCATAGTTGACTCAGTTGTGATACCTATAACAAAAGAAAAAGTCTTATAACGAAATAAATTACATTCGTGTTATTTTTTGCCACCCTGTATAACGAATCCTGTGAGCGAAGGTTCTCCGGTAATTTTGCTGAAAAATATGGCAGTAGAGAGCGAATTTCAACTGGGAGAAACTTTAAATTGGTTTAAATGAGCCCCTTGGTGATACGCTAAATTACGTCATCTGCCATGTCTCTTGCAAGCCCCCTTTTGCTCTGTTCTCACTTATAGTAGGCCTTAATGATTGCCTTTCAGAGTCGCGTGTTTCGGTAGAAAGCGTGTTTATTTCGTCTTTCATCACCAGCTGTATTTCCTTTTCTTCTCCCTCTTGAACTATATGCAACATCCGTCCATCCATCATCACGCCATTCCGTTCTAGTAATGCATGCGCACGTGCACACACATTCAAACGCGCACATGAAAGCCACTTTTTGCGCTTCTCGGCACCCACTTCTCTCCCCCCCCCCCTTCCCCATTCTTTTCCTGGAAGCGGCCGGAGACAAGTCGCCATCCCCCCACCTACTACTAGGGTATAATATTAGTTGCTTCAGAAACCAATTGTAATTGTTCATTTGAAAATTTCCTTCTTCAATCATAAGTAGCTCAATAAAACTACTTTAAAGCATAGCTTTGGGTAAGTCAAGGAATTATTTAATTAGATATTTATGGGCGATTTGAAAACAGATGGGAAATTAGAAAAATTGACAGCACATGTTTTAAATTTATAAATGTTTTTATACTACTACAACAACATATAAAGATGCAATTATATGTTTTGTTTAAAAAGTATTTTTATAGACACGATTCCCTAGAGTCCTATAAAATAACAAAATATCTTACCGAGCGTTGCACACATCATTTAATTACAAGACTGGTAGCAAATCTGTTTTATGCATATATGAACGACTTCCCCACAAAAAGCAATGAAAAATAAAAGTATGACAAAATTGCAACCAATGCGGCATACTTCTGTCCGTACACTCCATGTCCACCATAGCTTAAATGTGCAGCCATTTCCTCAGTTTAACAAATTTGCTACAGTTCTTCTTTTCTTTTTCACTCATCTGTTTAGATTTTGTTTCCATAGCACATTACTTACAGAGAAAATGGCGTGTTAGTAGCCTGAATTCATTACAGAGAAAATGGCGTGTTAGTAGCCTGAATTCATTATGTGTTTACAAGACCAATAGTAATTAAGGAAAAAAACTGCACGAGTTAATTTTTATTGATTTCAATAAAATAACACACACACATATTTATATATGTGTATGTGTGTATGTATATATATATATATATATATATATATTAGTAATGTGCATAAATTGTCAAAATAAAATTCTAATTTTTTTAAACAGAGATTTTAAGCATTAAAAAGCAAAATGTAATTATTAAAATATAAATAAAATTATTAAACCTACTGCAGTAATTTTAAACTAAAATATTAAAAATATTATAAACTTATGTTTATTAAATAATAAATAACAAAAATATTCCATAAAACTTGCAATAAACCAAACTACTTCTAACTGTGAATTAAGGGCTTCATTCCCATTAATTTATCCGCTTGTTAAAAAAAAAATTGGCACGTGTTTTTAATATATTATACATTGTTCTTGAATGTTTCATACTCTGTTGTGTTTTCCCTCACTCCATTTTTATTCGAAGCATGTGTTGTAAGTTGTTCTAGTCTTTTCTTTTTAATTCTACATATGGATATAAACGCTTTGTTCCAAACATTAAACTCTCTCTCATACGGTCAGCTGCAAATGCTCATGTTCTTTCAAATGTTGCTTTATTTATCTTTGCTTCTCCTTATGGTATTCTAAAGGTTCATCGGGAAGTCGCTCCGCAGCGATTGTGTAGTCCAGTTTTCACTAGGGAAGCGAATTGGAGTGGCAGCTTTGACCGCGCGCCGAGCATATAGTTATGTTCACTTAATCACCAAGGCAAGCAAGGACTACCTGCTAAAAACCGGTTTCGAAGGTAGGAATGTCAGAAATGTTGGAGTACCAACATTCTGCACATCATCCACTGCCACTATAGCGGAGAAATAACGTTTGCTTCTCTTTCTGATTTTCTAAAGGATCATCGAGAAGTCGCTCAGCAGCCATTGTGTACCCGAGATTTCACTAGGGAAGTGAATTCGAATGGCAACACTGACCGCGTGCCCAGCATATAATTTTTGTGTTCACTTAACCACAAAGGCAAACACACACTCCAAAGTTCAAACCTTAGCAACAGTGGATGGATTACTTACCAAAAACCGATTTCGGAGGAAGGAGTGTCAGAAATGTACGAATACCAATTTTCTGCACATCATTCGAATGCGGAGGAACTTGTCGATGACCGTTATTACAACACGACGTCGGGCTAAAGGAAGGACAGATAGGTTACATAAATATAATCCCTGTTCCTACATGCTAGCCATAACATCAAAATTCTTAAGTATTAAGTTTTTGGCGATGCCCGGCACAAATTCAAAACATTCGACACTTGCAGTCTGTTCCTAGAACATGTTTCGTTATCTTTCTTCGCACCCTGTCGCCCTAATCGAGGTTTTTATTTTTCTAATCTCTTTTCTGCTACATATCGGTTTCACATTGACTGTTTTACCCATTATTAAGAACACAGCCACTGAAATAAAATACTTTAGTTGAGTAACCACTTTTATGGATAGTTACTATCTGCTGAAAAAGTGAGGTTTTAGCAAAGAACATATATAAAGGTTGAAATAACGCAATAGACTACCTGTTAATCACCCACAAGAGACGTAACTGAACTTTAGGTCGGTAACCGTCTAGATAATCCTACCCAGAAACTGCACTCTATCGGGTGATGGATATTGTCAAGAACTGCTCTTTTGCTCACAAATAATGAGTTATAAAACACCGTTATATGGGAACGCAGCCTTACGATGTTCTCTTAAATAAGAAATACCTACATACACGCTTGGCTGGGAAATTGAGATCAAAACTCTTGATTTTCACTAGGTCACATTATAAAATTTATTAACAATCCTCCACGTTATCAAAGAGAGAATGTTACAATTAATACGTGCCTTGCTTTACACGTTTACTACATGTCCTACGTGTGACACTATATATCCTGTTACATAGGTGGGGGAACTACTAATCAGGTTAAAACACAAGACTTGCTTCTGGAAATATCTGACAACCGTCCTCCACCAACGGACATCTCCTTAATAGACATTTTTCCTCTATTAATAAACGAACACTCTATAACAAGGAAACAATGCGTATGCCACAATATTGCATTCCCAAAGTGTGCAGTTGCACTGTCCAAATGTATGTGAAATTTAAGTATTTTATACATTACTTAATTTAGGTTACATTAAATTGATAAAGAATAAACATAAGCTAATAAACTTTATAATCTCTAATATTTACAGTATGAACTAGATATTCTTATCTGTAATTATAATTGCCTAATGTTATTCTCGTGGGAATGTTAGAACTAAAATGTTTATGAAATTATTCACATCCATTTGTTATGCGCAAAGCACATGCCGTCATGGCCGCTGGTGTACCTTTCCACATCAATCTGAAAATTGGCAATTCTGGAATCTTCGGTTGAGCCTCAGTAAGTTTCAACGTGAAGAAATTCCCTTCTTCCTCTGGATTTAAATACATTATTCCAAAAACTAACCTGAGCTAACGTCCATTTTCAGTCTTATTTTTGTGGGTTGTGGTGTTCTAGTGGTAACCATAACCTCGCAGAACCAAAATAATGGGTTCAATTCTGCCCAGGGTCGATGGATTTTTTCGATAGTAAAAATCAAAAGTATGACTTCCTTTTGAAGGGAAGTAAAGCCATGGGTTCCATGTAGTACATTTACGGCACGTAAATGAACCTCAGACCTGAAAAAATAGGTCTCTTAACAAAATTGATAGCCGTTTCACGGCTTTAATTCAATGGGACGCTGATGACCCGAGATGTTAAAGCGCCCTTAAATAAACCAAACAACAACCTCTTGTTTGTCCTCTCTTGCTGGTCCAGCATATTGCCATATCTGAGTAGGATGGAATCTGCAACCCATTAATAGTAGCGCACTCTTGCACGACTTCATAAAAATAAAGAAGGTCAGATCTGGAGAATTCGCTGGCCAAGCAATAGGATCTTGTTTTCCAATCCACCTTTGGAGAAAGTTCCATTAAGGTCACGAGCTTATGCTGCAAATGGGCTGTGGTACTGTCGTGTTGGACCCACAGGCCTTGAACAACCACCAGAAACTTGGAAAGAATGTCTCACAAAAAACACTGCATATCGGTGTGGTTAAAAGAATGCAGCTGGCTACCCTCACGCTTATCAACTGTGAACTTGTGAGTTTCTGAAACAAGTTTATCTTAAATTTGGTGGGTTGTATCTTTATCATCTAATGGTCACAGAAATATTGTCCATAGAGATGGAATACAGAGGTGGGTAACGGTATCTGAAGTTGTAGTCTTTGTTTCCTGTTTCATTTTCCTCTCTGCACTCTTTTAAACTTACACTACTATTTTCTTGAGATTTAAAATTGAAGAAATCCCAAATAGTTTTGTCAACGCAGCAGATCGTTATTGGGACGCGCTTAAGTATGTTTTTCTGTTAAAGAATAATTTACTTTGATTAATGGAGGCTTTTACATTAAAATACTTTCGATTATAAATACCTCTTTTTATGTAGGATTTTTTTTTTTCGGAAATACATGGGCGGGATGACAGCCTTTGCACAGGGTACAGAGATACGTACATTTTTTCACAATTTGGAACTTCGATATTTTAGCCCGCAGCAATGAAATGTCGTCTTTTGATTGATTTTTATAGTAATTTCATAGGTTTATTCTTGTCAGTTATTGTTGAAAGGAAACTCATTCCTTGTATGTTTAAAAATTGGCAATATTTAACATTACGCTGTTATTAATTTTTTTATTTAAAAAGTTTGAAGCATGTAGAAATTTTTGAAGAGATGAAAAGTGTGCAGGAGGCAAGTTCTCCATCATATGCGACTGCAAAATAAAATAAAAACCTGTTATATTACATCTCGGTACCATGCTTCCTACACCGGAAGGTATATTCCAGAATTTTTATTCTTTATTTGAAAATTATATGTTTACATTTGTTACATTATTATTATTATTATTATTATTATTATTATTATTATTATTATTATTATTATTATTATTCAGCTTTATTTAAATCTAACTAAAAAGAAAGAAAATATTAAAAAAATTAAGGGAGAACAAAAGCAAAAAATGTTATATATATATATATATATATATATATATATATAATATTAATGAAACATAAAAATAAAGAAACACTATTAACAATGTAACAAATTAACACTAAAATAAAAGTAGATAAAGATAAAACACAGAGAAAGAGTCACACTAGAAACTGCTATATTTCGAACTACTGCCATTGAAGAACTCGCAGTAGTTCGAAATATAGCAGTTTCTAGTGTGACTCTTTCTCTGTGTTTTATCTTTATCTACTTTTATTTTAGTGTTAATTTATATATATATATATATATATATATATATTAACATTTACAATAAATCATATAGATAAAACTAAATTAAATTACAAATACACATACAAGCTAGAAGCGCACTGACCTACAACTAGTAACCAGCTGTTAAACAAAAATACAAATTACAAGATAACGCATATATTTACTAAATTAAAAAAAAACTGCTTCACTCATCATGTGCAACTGTAGCTTAAGCTCAAACCCGGCTGGACAAGCACCCAAGGTGATGTCGATCTGGACCCCCCAGGAAGAAATGACTACCTCCGTGGTTTAGTTTATGGTCTTGAGGTCCTGTATTCCAATGCCAGCCAGATTTTTTCGGAGTTTTTTCTCATTCTGGAAAGGCGAATACAAATAATCATAACAGCCAAGTAGGCAAGCTTATACTTACATAATAAGAATAAGCCTATCCATTATGTAAGTTTATATAGAAGACTCAAATTGAGCGAATTAGCCATGTTGACAAAATCTATCTCAGAGGAGCGGGTGCACAATATTTTATCTGAGAACTAGACCTGAAACATTTTTCAGCATGACGGATGCCGCGGTTGCTTACACCGGATCAAAAAAGGCTTCAACTGCAAGCTTTTTAAGTATGTCTGCATCGTTTTAGGAAAATGCAGACGATTTTCTGCGTCGAATCATT
This sequence comes from Metallyticus violacea, assembly GCA_030762175.1. Classification (NCBI taxonomy): domain Eukaryota; kingdom Metazoa; phylum Arthropoda; class Insecta; order Mantodea; family Metallyticidae; genus Metallyticus; species Metallyticus violacea. The sequence continues at coordinate 49,115,947 of CM060842.1, forward strand.
AATCCTGAATTTATTGCCTCACTCCGGTGACAAAACGGCAATCGAAAAACAGCGGACAGTTGCTCAGTTTTACATCAGTAAAGTCAGTTGGCAAGGTCATGACCTCAGTTATTGGGAGGCAAAAGGATTATGACGGTTATCTTCCAAAAGGGCGGACTGCACTTGACTTCTGAGGCAGTCACAGCAGAATGTCCAACAAAAGCCAGGTTTAGCGCACAAGAAATTTTTCACCAAGACAATCCACAGCCGCATACTGGAGCTACTGCAATGGCTAAGATCTTTTATTTAAAGTACGATTTGCTTCCGCACCGAACTTATTTGCCGGATTTTGCTCCCTCCGACCCCACTCATTTCGTTTTTGCTCCCTCCGACCCCACTCATTTCGTTAGTGGAAACTATTATTGGAAGTACGGAGATTTACTGATGAGGAAGTCGACGCTGCCGTGATGCTTATTTTGCACTACCACTACTTGTGATGGAAATAAGGCATGGGAAAATCATTGGGCATAATGTATTGTATTGTAGAGTAGACAGTCTATGTTGAAAACAGAAGTAATATTTCATTTTTAGGCTAACCTTTCCGCCTCTCGTAAACTAGTTATTTTTGCCTCTACTTCCTGGGACAGAACGTAGTGCAAATTTTTTTCTTCAAATAATTTTAGTTTAGAGTGCCTAAGGCTACTATAGTATTTAGGTAAAGTCGACTGATATAAATTCAATTTTTCATTTCATTGGTATAGTATATTTTGCGCTTTTAGTACATACATTTTCACGATTGTCAAACTAGTAAAAATATCTTCTTCGGGACTATACATAGAGCTGCACCAGACCGGGTTCCCTACGTATTCATACTGGTTGAGGTGGACCCAAAGCTAATAGCAAATGTTCATTCTCATTATAGAAAGTTTTGGCTAATCGCTTACTCACGTTTAGGGGGCGGATTTCTATGACCTAAGAAACTAAGATATATGAATACATTAATGATCTGAAGCTTAAAATGTATGATAAATGCATTTACCTATTAAAAACATCCATGTTTCTTATGTCAGTTATAGAGCGCACTAAATATATCATTGTTTATTATTTATATTTAAAACGACTATTTAAAAAATAAATTTCACAAACAATATTTCCTGCATTGCTTTCTCCTAAACAGGAACGCCCTCAGCGGAAGAGAAAATCCCAATATTAATTAAATAGCCCAATGAACACACTTTTCAACATTGAATCTTGGGCCCGTAACCTGCATCTTAAAAGGCCTAAATGTAAATACACTTTTTTTAAATCGCAGTGTGCTATTTAGACATACTTTAAACTTGCGAATGCAACTTTAACCTCGTTAAAACAGTTAAAATCTCCCGGGCTGTTTTAACTATAACATCGGCCGTGAAAGCCTAAGAAGTACCATAACTTTAAACTAGCATTATTTGCGAAATAAGATAGCTCAGTCTTTATTACTTTTTCACTGTATTGCCAAACATAACCTCACAACGTCACTCATTGTTCGCTTCATTTTAGGTTTGTGAAATGAGAACTAAGGAAGGATAGGGTAAGAATTATACGAAAATAGATAAAAATGCATAACGTTTTCCTGCACAGAGCCAAACAATGACTTTCATCTATTTGAAGTTTCGCATTCCAGAAGTAGGCTCGTAAAGTTAGCTTTCACCAAAATATAATTCATTTACATGAAGGCTGACGTTGAACACGCTGTGTTATGTCAATCTATAAACTTATTGCGTCCCCCCCCCTCAAAAATGCGTTTTTCAAAAATGTTTACATTATAACATACACATTTCAGAATAATTTCATGAAACTTTACATAGATCTTTTATTGAGATCAACTATCTGAACTTCAGTCTTTATTATATGATACAAAAATAAATCATTTTGTAACTGCCTTTTTGATGCATATTTTAACAATTTGGGAATTTCAAACGTTCATAGCACATGGAAATATTTGTTTTATTTGAAATATAGAACACCAAAATTTAAAATTAATAATTTATATAGAAACAGAGAAAGAAAATATAAAAGACAGTCTAAGTGCCAAAGATGTATGTGCCTCTTTAATATTCAGGTTCTCCTACTAGATTAGAGCAGCTGCGTTACATTTTTATACTCATCTAACAGTGTATGTGTTGGCAGTAAAGATCAGTAAGAAGATTGGTAGGTGACTATAAGACCCCTAATTGGGTGTTCTAACGTATTTGTGCAATTTAATGTTCTATTACGTCTTGTTTCCGCTCTGCACTCAGAGAATACGCAGCGTGCCGGCGCTTCTGGTGTTGCGGACAGGAAGATGAACAATTAGAGAATTGCTACAGTAACACCGACTGTAAAATAGGTGCCCTCCACTGACCTTTGTTCTCATTTGTCAGTAGGAAGTGCTTGCTCTTGCTCTATACGTGACCGGCAGGTCTTCGTAGATCTCGTCCTACACCTACTTCTATAACAATGTTGCCAATAGAAGGAGAAGAAATGAATTGAATTATTTTTGGTGTGAGTTGTTCCTAATTTCGATTCATCAGAATCTTCTTTTATCTCCTAAATTCTTGGAATAATTTACCTCACACAGTCATAATGAATTTCCTATTGCAACTTTTTAATAGACAGAACTGTGTGTTGAAAAAGAACTGCTTTGATATACTTGTTTACTTGCGGTTTACATACATTATTATTGTGAATGATTTATTTTTATTTTATCATAAAATACGAGAAAGTGCAGGGTTTTCAATTTAAAATACGAATTTTCAACATTTTTAAAACCTTTTGCTTAAAAAGTATTTCAGTAAATAATAAAATAAATAATCTAACCTAAGCATTTTAACAGAAAATGTAGGTACATATCTCAATACAGCATGGTTGAATTAAAATGACTTAACCGTTTGTAGAAAAACTAGCGCCTCATCGTTTGCTTATATGACAATTTACCCGTTTTATTTTTTGGCATGCTCAAGACGAAAGCAATATTAAAAATAACTAATAATATGAACGATCAATGCAACTGAATAAATTTAAAATCGAACTGAATGATATTTTTAAGTCACTGTTAGAAAATTTCAAACCTCCATCAAAGCACCAAGTAATTGATCTGTAGCAATGTAGATAATATATATTTTTAAAACCCTATGAACATACTGTCAAAAGTAAATCCTAGTAAGGCACACTAAAACATAGTGAAATGTATACCTGATATATGTACAGATATGTTAAAAAGTTATGAAGTACACGTAAAAGCAGTAACAAAGAAAATTGACACACAATTCACACGCTATTTCGGATAGCTGAGTATCCTTTTATTCTAAATATTTGCTTTTTGTTTGGTATTCAAGAAGGGATCTCTACATTGTGAAAAAAGATAAACTATCCCAAATATCATGTGAATTGTGTGTCTATTTTCGTTGTTACTGTTTTTACGTGTATTTCATAGCTTTTAATATATTCTTATTTACTATATATATATATATATATATATATATATATATAAACTAAAGCGTTCCAAAAATAAAACAAGAATTATCAATTAAAACCTTGTTAAAATTCGCTATAAAACACTATGAATTCTTTAAACTAAAAACCATAATAAGACCTTCAAGCCAGTATTTCAAAAATAGGCGCTCGTCATCAAAATAGGTAGATATTCGAATTATAAAAACGCAAATTTTGAATCCTTTATATCTGAAATTAATATATCTAGCAAAAGTCTATAAAATTGAGCAATAGGACAAAATAAAAAAAACCAAATTCGCTCTTTAATGATCCATTAGTGCTTTATTTATGAACAATAAAAACTTTAGAGAACCACACTATTTACACCCTATAATATATAAAATAATAGTAATGATTAACCTCGGAAGTTAAGTTTTCGAATACATATAACATTTATATGTATGTTTATTAATTTGTTTTGATTTTATGGAAATCTGAATAAACTTGATTTTTTTTTTTTTTTTTTTTTTTTTTCCCTTCGAAGTTTTTCCTCATCCCGAGAAGGTGAATGTCAGATAGCTGTAAGTGACAAGGACTCCAATTTCATTTAACCCAGCAGACTATAGACCTATACCTATAGGATTCATGTTAACAATCTATAAATGTCATCATAAAATCAATGCAACTGAAGCAACAATGAATAAAACAGTTATTAAAAAGTATTGAAGAAACACCAGAGGAGATGAAACCACCGCCACAACCAGGTTGAGGATGGGATAGAAGAGAATTTTAGTTTAGGACGAAACCTGATACAATGCAGAGAAATGTGAGCTTGTTAGTGACAGACCACATATTCTGTAATGATATCTTTGTAACACGAGAGCAGCTTACATTGGATTGATTTTCACGTGCGCAATATTGCTTTGCGTAATATCTCCACTAATCCCAAGGAAATGAACATCGTGTACCTATTTTTAAAGCATTGGTTTCGATGTACCATAGATACGTTTTGAGCAAATAAGAAATTTGTGGCAGTTTTGCAAAGTGTTCCATTCTGTTGCAGTGGTTGCAAGCAGCTATGCCAGTCGTTTAAACTTCTCTTTAAATCTCTCTTTCCGGAGGCAAAGAGTCTGACCTACCTTCGCATTGGGTACAGGAAGTTGTCGGAAGTATAACTAGATGCGTCAACCATTTAAGTGTCCTGTCCAGATGTGATCACGTTTCTATATCTCTTCATCTTGATCTAAGGCGGTTCCTCCGGTGAGGACCGACTTTTGGGTCTGGAATACAATTAGTAATCCACGTACACTCTAGCAATATCATCCCAACAATTCGCTGTATGTCGGTCCCGGTGGTGAAGTGGTAACCATGTTTGCCTCGTAGACCCAAGATCGCGGGTTCAATTCCAGTCAGGGTCGATGGATTTTTAGGGCGTAAAAATCTTAAGAACGGCTTCCCTCGGAAGGGAAGTAAAGTCGCGAGTCCCATGTCGCAGATTTACGGCACGAAAAAGATCCTCAAGCCTGAAAGAAGAGACCTCGGAAGAAAATTTATCGGCCGTGTCATGCCCTGAATTTAATGGAGATGTTAAAGAGCATATGTAAACAACTCCTCCCCTCCAAAAAATCACTGTATTACCTTCCATTATGATTTTATCCAGAAAAACATTTTCTCGCTCTTAAATATTAATGCAGTATGACTAAAATGCTCGGCCGCTTTCGTTCTAAGCTTGCACCGTCATCAATCAAGTCTACACCAAAGAAATGAGTTTCCAGTCACTACCGTTGATGATCTGCCACTTTTTATGTTCAACGGATGTTCGCCCTCTTAAGATAGGCGAACTAGCAGAGAAGCTTGATGTTTAAAGGGGAACTGTTCCTAGATGTCGGGATTATTTAACTGATACTTCTATTTATACTAGGGTTCCTTTTAAGCTGTTACAAAAACTAGGAAACCCCCCCTCCCTTTTTGGAACAAATTGTATTATTGCTGCGTTATAAATACACTTTTGGATGCTTTCAAACCAATTTCCGAAACATTTTTTCCACTCTGAAGTTGGTATCTCAAAAACATAATTTTTAAAGGCTTTAACAGCTTCTTGAGGGGCTGAAATTTGTTGTCGACACATTTTTTGTTTGACATTCGGGAACAAAAAATAGTCTTTAGGCGATAAATCAGCTGAATACGGGCAATGAAACATTGATTAGATGTTTTCTTCCTTCAAATAATCAATTGTTTGACTTGCTGTGTGAGAGATGGTATTGTCGTGATGAATGATGCGATATTTTCGGTTGTTTTTCCTGATTTCGTAGATGACTTCTGGCGAATTGTTGTACACCATTCAGCATTAACTGTTCCTCAATCCTCTAAAGGAATTGTGACCGAAGAAACAAAGGATCATTATCTTGGAAGTGCTTCGAGGAACGAACAACTTTTGTAGGATTCGGTTCGTCTTGGAACACCCAAACAATGGATTGTGCTTAGTTTCCGGTTCATATGCAGTTTCATCACCTGTTACGATGTTGTATACGCATTTTGTAGTCCCTCGGTGGAATTTTTCTAGCATTTCATTATACCAATTAACAAGTGCGTTTTTTTTTTTTTTTCCTCCCGAGCTTCGGTCAAATTATGCGGAATCCATCGGGAACAGATCTTTTTCACAGCTAAATGTTCATGGAAAATCAAATGTACTGCATTCTTCGAAATGCTTAAGGATGCTTCTATCCTGCTGTAAGCCTCATATCGATCTTCTTCAATCATGTTGCGAACAGACTGTATGCTTTTTGGAATAACAATCGATTCTGATCAACCTTCACGAAATTCATCACTGACGGACGCATGAGCACGACGAAATTCTGCAAACAAATTGTAAATAATCTTTTCTGATGGTGCTTCGTTACCAAAAGTTAAACGATATCTCTGTCGAGTTAGACCTTTACTAAAATTGTAAAATAAAACATCCAACGAAAACCTTCACGTGAAATTTTCATTTTTTCGCCAAAATGCATTGTTTAAATGCTCATTGTAAACAAAATACTCGGTAAAATTCTAAGCTGCAACTTTTTTATAATAAAAATATCAATTGTTTACAAAATAGTAATGACATATCTCAATAAAGCCACCTAGTGGTCGTTTATAACAACTTAAAAGTTAATCCTCGTAATAAATAATTGCAAACAAAAAGGTTTGTCTTTAGCTTAATGATACATTTGTTAATTTCGAATACCCAGGGTCTTCAGCAGTCTAATGCTCAAGAGGTGACGATCAAATTCTTCTAAATAAGAATATTATTACTGTGGTATGCAAGGAGGGATCTTTTAATGATGGATTAGTTTCTCGCATATAGCCGGATTTTCATGTCCAGTGACTTGTATTCAAAATGAACTTTCACTAAAGTGGCCTGGATTCAGAGCATGCGGCTGTAGCTGGCATTTGTCCCAAAGCAAGACTTAGCGAAGTTTTCTCCTAATAGTCCGGTTTCTACTACCGTTAATTTCGAGATGCATAAATTGCATTTAAAATATTGTGGTTTTCTATGAGGAACAAAGGAAAGTTTTGGTTAGAAATACACTCTAGAACTCTCGATTTCTCAGTTTGTTTTATATCAAATACTAAGTTGTAAAATATCCTCGTTTTGATGAATTGTGTGAAATTTTTGTTCTTAACATTTATCAAAAGCGTAGTAATTATTTTTACTAATCTTCAGCTTGAGGTTAACAATTTGCATATAAATTATATATTCAGCAAAGTAAAATATATACTTGAATAACTGTTTAATTTCAATCCCAAATGAATAAAGTATTGACTTTTTTGGAACTAGTGAAGGGATGGCAACTTTAGCATCACTTAAAACATAAAAAATAAAAAATAAAAAAAAAACATGTATGCAACACGAGCGTAACCGTATGATATTCTCTTGTCATCTAAATAAATGATCTTTTATAAACTTAAAGGTGCAACTGCGAATATAACTAATAACATTTTCTCATTTATAATACCTTTCTTCTTATTTAACCAAAATTTGAATGTAGTGCATTTGTTTTGTACCTTTCAGCAGATTTCTCAGGAATAAAATGATTATATCCCATTTTCCATACTTTTTCAATGTCTATGTAAACGAACATAGCAGAATGATCGCTTTCAGCCATTTTAGCAGTAATTCTGTATCAAATATATTAAAACACCCACTTTTATTTCTATTTTTGGCAAAATAATACTCCTTTGAATGTATGATAGTTACATTAACTGATAACTGATTAATGAGCTCTTGATAGAACTGAATTAGATTGATAGCGTCGCAAGAGGATGCTTGGGTATTCAATGGTAGGCCGTTTGTGTCTACTATCCCCAGGGAGGAAGGGATGGGGTGAGGGAGACACCGAAAGGCAGGATCCAAATGGGAGGAGGCATGGACATAAACGGGGTCATTAACATCGTTTCCATATTGAACATCCCGCTGAGTGCCCACTCCAAAGAGTTCGAGCCTCTTAGGAGGGTCACTTCTGAACCAGACATTGGGGCAAAACCTGTAAAAATAGCGCAAGCCACCGGCACACCGCACCAGCTCATCTCACCTTGGCACTTTTGACCCTGTAACAGAACCAAGGAATGAAATGATTTGCAATGACAACGAAAAATTCGTCTAAGCGGAAGGGAAAACCACAAAAAAAAACCCAAGGTCAGAAAGGGATCTGAACCAGAGCCCTCCCGAATGTGGATCCCAAGCGCAACCGCCTTGAACTAACATGATTGGTCTATTTCTGCTTAGTTACCTACTTCTCTATAATTAAATAAATCCAAAGCCTTTAAAATAGAATTTACTCTGTACTTTCAATGGGAAATGTATACAATAATTCCAAGATCGTAAAAAAAAAAAAAAATTTACAAAGTTACCCCTTAAGTGCGTAACAGACTCTTGGAAACAGAAAAACACCCGGCTTCAATTGTATTTTCATCTAAAACTTGTAGCGTTACACTTTATCTATGCAATAATAGACAAAAATTAGTCATTTGGCTACTAAAATGACAATCAAAAGGTGATTATTAGTGACATGGTTGTATAAACATGTATTTCCACTCGCTGTGGAGAAAGTTTTCTTTCGGGAATAGTCTCTTAGAAAAGTGTTTATATAACCTAAATTTGATTGCGGTAAGCACTTTTTAATTAGGAGATGAAAGTATCTGCAATTTTTCGCCCTAGGTAGCATTTATTCCTTGGCCTATTAACTCCGATTAAGAACTAAATGATAAGCGTTAAGAAAGTCAATAAACTGCTAAAAATTGGTAAGGAACACGAGTGTGCCTTACTTCGTTCTTGCCCCCAGAGAAAACTCACACAAGGTTCCCACCCAGGGGACCGGAAATCCACTCTTGTCCGAGGCGAGAAGAAATGCAGAATTTAAGAAGCGTTTTTTTTTTTTCCTTCTTTCTTTTCTAAATGCGTTGAGTGGGCGAAGAGAAAGGTCACCCACATCCACCCACGCGAGTCCGTCAGTCAGTCAACCTTGGTGCTGAAGACATTTCGTGTCAAGCCGGGTAAAATTGCCCGTTTCCTGTGGAAACAGCATTAAGTCCTGTAAAGGTGTAACAAGTGAACTCCACCTAACCAATCTGAACCGTCACGCATCGCAGCCTGTTGAGGATTTCTTTGTTATACGACTGCAATGGTCATTTCTCTCTCGTTGAAAACAATAGGAGGGGGAGAGAGGGAGGAGACTTTTCGATTTAATTTCTACCTGACTTCACAAACATTTCGTTATCACGGAGAAGGTGCATTCAATTTCTAAACGTCTATTACCCGCGATTTTGCAATTACATTAAAAGTTGTACGGTTAATTCGGCCATCTAAGCAAACAAGAAAAAATCTAGAAGTCAACTTCACATAAAAAAACTGAAAATCGCTCTAATACAAGAAGTTTGCCTCTTCAGATGCTTTGTATGGATCCTCCTTTCCCTCCCTCTTATTGGGAGACCCGCAGTAAGGAGCAAGGTAAATCATTCTTCTAGGAGTTAAGAATGAAGTCATGATGTCTATATCTGTTTTAACTCTCACTCTCTCTATCTCTGTGTGTATATATATCTGTCTGCTTCGTGTACTACTGTCTCCTGATCTAATCGGTTGTACTGCTGTCAGTGTCAAATAGGAAAATAGCTAATACGTACTGTATCGCATTTTGCGGGTTCTGTTCTCAGCTAATACGTACTTTCCGTATCTTATTTGAAAGCAGTTACAAGATAATAATGCATTCCTAAGTAATATTTTGTTTACGGACGAAGCATCTATGTGGTTCCAGCATGATGGTTACCCCGCACATTACTCTCCCATGTTCCCAGTGAAGTTGTGGATGACAATCTATAAATCAGTGGATGGGAAGGGGCCAACTCTGTGATCCGATCAGATGGCAGACTACTTTCTCTGGGGCGCAGTGAAAGATAAAGTGTATCACGAACTGACAACGACACCAGAGAGCATGAAACAGCGTATTACCGCGGCGTGTGAAGCAGTATTTGTAGAAACACTGCAATCTGTGCAACGCTCGTCGCTTGTTCACAGTCTCCACAAGTGTATTGGTGCAAACAGTGGTCACTTGGAACAGCTGCTGAAGTGACACAGTTTCATCAGATAACGTACTGATATTTGCGGTGCGTTTTCTGTGCTGGATATAATTTACAAATGTGAAGTTTCTTTGAGATATAGGCAACTGGTAATTTTGTTTAGGAAAGAAAAACCAATTCTATTATCACTGATTGGACCTCTAATTTTCAGTGCACTAGTAAAAAAAAACGCATATGTTCCATTTAAAAAATGCACCTTGGAAATGAAGATAATTATTGCTTTTAACATTATGAATTGTGTATATCCTTCCATTGTGTCAACCGCTGGCATGGGTATTTTCCTGTACAATTAGATTTTTACATCTTGTTTCATTTCAAAACTATTTGAGGTCGCAGAGTTAGACACCGGGTATAAAGGGGCGAAGCGTCAATTAATGCTGTTAGGCGAATATACTCTCAGCCTGCCTTGCGCATGCAAAGTAGTACTTTTAAAACCATTTCCGGGAGTGGTCAAAGTAGTGTTTCATGAAACTTTCCTTACTGTGTGGGTTAACTTTGGTCTCGGCCTATTTGATTATGTCTACACTTTCCTGAACTTTTGTATATTCGAAATCCTACAGAAGGACCAGGATGCAGACGATGTCAATAAAAATAGTATTTCGTTATTTTTTGTATTGTAATTTATGGAATGATGCCGTTATTTTATTATACCAACAAAGGGCATTCGCTTTTTAAACTCATTCGGAGCACTCTTAATTGTTTATTATTTTATCTGGTACCTTATAATGACTGGTAGCTCTTCACGCTAGCCATTTATAACTCTTTTCCCTGTATATCTATGTAATTGCCAACTGCAGGAAACATGCGGTCCTTCAGCGTCCTCGCTCGAAGTGTATTCTTTCAGATCTATCAATATACGGTTTAGGTTTGTATGAAATTAAGAAAAATACCATACATAGGTGGTAGTACGTGCTAATTTCATATAGCAATAATCCGGTGAATTTTTAAATAACAATCTAGCTGGCTTTTCTCAATTTTATTGGTAAAACTTTCCATTTTAATCCTATGCCCCAGCCAATCCTATATACAGAGTGAGCAATGTTTGAGGCAACCGCGCGACGGTCGGCAGCGCTATGTCGGCGTATATTTCCCCTCCGCGAGGCTTCAGTGCGAGCTAAAATCGTAGCAGTCATCTTTTTTTCTGGAATACATAATGACGTCACTCCGTCACTGCGTTCAGTGCTGAAAAATTTAATTCACTCACACATTAATGCGGAAATACTTAATCGTCTAGATGTCATACGTCTTCCAATAGTCAAATATTACAGTTGTTCCAGGAAGAATCCACTTTTTGAAGCATTTGTATAATGAATGCCTCCTTATTCCTTTTCTCCACAGGATCTTTTCGCTGAATTCCTCCAACCTCGGTTGTATTTGATCATTCCAAATTTCGGCTCGTCAATTTCCATGATTTTGCCGCATCCTCCTATGCGTTGGCGAAGTTGTAAAACCCATCCATGCACACTACTGTTCGGAAGTAGATTTTCAATTTCTCTATAATGATCCTTTGTCTGGGAGTTTGTTAAATATTCCTTTATACCTTCCCCAGTGGTTTCCACAACCAAGTTGCTGACACGAGCTGCTTTTTTATAGTTTCATATTTTTTGTACCATTAATCCATCTTGCTTTATAGAACATGTACTTAGGCTTAACTCTTTGGAATGACTTCTTCACATTTCTTCCGAATTTTATGCAGATGATTTTTCTTCACATGATTATAAGTGCACATTTAGCTCCTGTGTCACTGCTAAAGTTCAGCTTTGACGTATAATCCTGTACAATTTAATGAAATATTTTACATAGTTTTTCCTTCTAATTTTGCTGCTTTGCGGTTTGCTGCGTCCGTATATATCAACCTGATCTCCACCGATAATTCCAGCCTTCCTGTAATGGATAGTATGCGGGCTAATGCCCTATTTACCTCCCCCTCCACCTGTATAGACATAAGTCGGCACCGTGGCTTACCCCAGCGTTGTTACGTGACGCGATTTCGGGTTATAAAAGAGGTTGCACTAAAAGGCCAACATGAATGGGGGTTACACGCGTTTGAAAAATTCACATTCGACCCTATAACATGCTCCATAGTAGCTTCCCAAACGTTTTCGACTTGTGAACCCCTTCATAAATATCTGAAATGTCTGAACCCCTTATTAATATACAAAAGTGTTTTAACAAGTTTAAATTAGCCTAATGTTGTAGTTACAGTGAATAGGCCTACTTTACAATTCCCCACCAAAAATGACCCAACAAGGCTTAAAATATTGAAACTACATAGATTAAAATAATTATACATTTATTTAAAACATTAAACCTGAAATTAAATAGGTAGGTTAATGATTTAGTGAGGTTTCCAATCTTTGAAGTCACAATAAAAATTTCACACACTTTAATCTAAATCAAAAACTAAATTTCTTTTAATGTTTTGGAAATTTTTATGTAGTGACAGAATTCCCTGCAGACTAAAGTTTCAATCTTTAAACTACTCTCTTAACCTAAAAGTTTTCATTTTCGATTTACTCATATCTTCATTTGAAATTCAGGGACAGGGGTGCATTTGCTTTGGAATGCACGGCGCTTTGAAGTCAAGAACCACAGAAGCTTTCAGTATATTTTTTATGGATTTATTTATATGAATAACACCTTCGGATGGAAAAAGTGTTAAGATTGTGTTGGCTAACACCGGGTACTTCTGTAAGTTTGGGCAAAAACCAATTAATTACAAAGATTTATAGTTTTTCTGTGGTTAAAAATTTGCTGAAATTTCTAGAAGAATTTCTTTTTTAATTCACGCTTAATAGGATTCCAAAATTGCTCCTTCTTTCAAGGGATTATTCAACATAGCAGAGAAATATTCTCTGAAGGTTTTTCCTAGTCCCCTCAAATGTTTTTGACTGTATTCTTTATATTTTTGCTCAAAGAAAGATTATTTTCTACCAGGAAGTAGGGAAGAACATCAAAGCATTTAAACACGTTTCCAAAAGCTAAGTTTTTAAATGAATGATTGGATACGGCCTTGTTCAATATTAGTTCGGATCATAAATATGTTTACTCTTTATGGCAGACTGAGGAAACAACCCCCCTATTACTATTCAATCGCATAACGCCATAGAATAGCGGTGCGTGTCTTTGTACCCGCCCCGCTATTCCTTCCTTCCGCCGCCTAACACCCATAATCTTCTCCTTAGAAAACTACTTCCTGGCACTAAATATCTAAACACGTGTCTCATTTCAAAGACGTCTTAATACACGGTGGCCACAGATCGACGTTCCAGGTGTAAATGGGAACAATAATATAACAAAAGCTCAAAATCTTGTCAACTGCTTCTTAGTTGAAATTGTGCTAAATGTTTGAAAAAGGCGGTTAGGCTTCGGTTGGAGAATTAATTTATTAAGTTCGTGGTTTACTTAACTTTGATCTGTTAAAATAATATTTACAGTGTTCAATATCAGAAACACAATGCGCTAATTGTGGAACGGACTTTTTCTTTTATCTAAAAGCAAGGAATGAACAGGCAATTGAGGTTTACATAGAGACTGTGAAGGTCATACAAAAATAAGTGAAAGTGATTTGAGGAATGTAACGCACATATACACGTTAGGACCCTGGTTACTTCTCACACAAGTCCACAAATAAGACTGAAAATTTTGGAAATGTGGTATTAATCTAGCAGACCTATAAACAACCCATAATTGGTGGGTTGAAAGAGGAAAACTGTATTATCGCAATACAATATGCTTTTTTCAGCAGGAGTCGTTGAATTCTTATAGAGTGAAATAATAAAAAAGCAAATTATAATGCTAGTCGTACAACATGAACCACAACCAACATGCTTACAAAGTAATAGTACTAATAGTTAATTTAGGGGTGTTAAATGGGGTGGAAATTGTTGAAAATAACACAAGAAAGGGAACAAGTTTTGGAACTTGGCAACTTGTTACCCCTGCCGTTAATCTAGACACAAATCTGAAGATACTGTCGATGCGTATGCGGCTATATTTCTTGCCACTGTCTCTAAGCTCTAGTGTGTGATCATCGTTTTGGCGGCTAACGGAAGCCACCGTGCAGAGAATGGTCCTGATGCTTTCACTCTGTTGGGAGAAGAAACAGGTTGGAAATGTTACTTGCGTCACTTTTGCGAAAAGAGCACTTAGTTTCCGGTAATGGCGTATAATTTACACGCTTGAGACTCCTTTGAGAGCGGAACAGTGTTCCATTGGTTGAGCACCGATTTGCTTTCCCTCTCACGGGAGCTTTGCGAGCAGAACTACAAGTATCTGAAACAAAAGCACTGTGTGGGATAGCAAGCATACTAACCATACATAATAGATCAAGCGTCCAGATTGCATATCGTTGTCCAACCTACAGCCGGTGATCTTGCCTAACGCTCACTAGCATAAATAGCTTGAGGCAAAATCGACTTCAGGGCTCTGTTCCACAAAAGTACGGTCCAATACATTACAATTGTATGGTTGTTTCACAGAGGTTTTGCTACACTTGTAGTTTAACTCCGTAATTGCAAATTTATAAGTAATTTTTCCTTGTTTTGTTCTAGAATTAGTCGTGCATTTGTAACGTGTATAGATTTCTCTATAAGAGTCGCCGTAACTAAAATACTAGTGCAAGTGTTAATAATTTTTGGATCAGCTCACTTAAGTATGCGAAGTATTGGCGAAAGCCGAAAGTGATGAAAAGATGAAAGTGGGAATATGTAATTCAGTATTTAAATATAATAATAAAAAAGGTGGGTTAAGTACGATTAAAGTACGGCTCATGACTAATATTGGCCTTTGCTGTTTCAAATGAATATTTCAATCCAGCATCTTAGTTTGTTTTTTTAAGGTACTTGCTACATAAAATAATATCTTCCCATTCCCTGTTCTCTTTTAAAATAACCTTTTGACACTATATTCCCAATTTTTATTGTAATGAAAATGTGAGTGCCAAACAATGTAATAAAAATTTATATAAATATAAATTAACAAATGGACTAATAAAATAAATGACCCAGCGCAATCGGTAGGCTCGATTCTACTAGTATCATACATTTGAAGCACCCATCTTGCAGCTATTCTCTTAATTTTTTTAGTTAAACATTTATTACATATATTTTTTTTTTTTGTATGAGATGCTTGTTTTTTCTACAATATTCCTGATAAGACGCTCGCCTGCCTTGCGTGCACTTTATTGGCGGTGTCTAATGTGGTAATTTTCAAAGAACCATCGTTATGTTCATTTAAATTCACGATACAATCTTTTACCTAACATAAGTACATAGCGGATCTTCAGGCAATTGCGTATTTTTTTCCCCTTAATAGGTATGGTGCAGAAAACCAGAATAATTATGTTTTACGGCATATAAATACCATTTTGGCATTAGTGCCTGTTCCTTGATTTCATGCTAAAAAATTAATTTTACATATGAATCTGCGTACGCAACCAAATTATATACAGGATGTAACAAAAAGGTATGTCAAAACTTTGAGGAAACATTCTTCACATATATGGATAAAAATATAATAGTAACATGGGTCCGAAATTGCTTTATTTCCTTGATAGAACTATTTTTCTACACCAGTACCACACAGCAGAATATTAAAAAACAGAACTGTAGCAAACATAAAATCATATGAAATGTTCAAAATGTCCTCCGTTAGCCCGGATACATTCACCAACCTGCCGTTGCATGGGTTCCCTGATACTGATGTATTCCTGGAGTATCTCGTATTGTCTGGTAACGTTGCACGAAGACTCTTTACACCTTCGGTTAATCCATAGATAATGTGAGCATCAGCCAACTTCGCATTTGAATGAGGGCAGTAAACATACAGAACTAACACTATGTGCTCGGTGCTACGTCAAGCAATGAAGTGCGTAACATAACAGCGGACTGCGTGGTACAGCACGACCACAACAACTATGAACCTAGTAATAAATAATAGTTACAACACACCCACCCCATTTAACCGGAAGTAAAAGCAAATGTTTATCTACTGAGCAACTATAGTGTTGTGGGGTCAGCCATGCTAGCATTCTAGTTTGCGTATGATACCGTGTAAGAGAAGTTGTAGACAAAGGCTCTAACAAGGAAATAAGAGAATTTCCGGACCCATATTCGTATAACATATTGAACCTGTATATGCAAGGAATGTTTCCCCAAAGTTTTTACATCCATTTTGTTATATATATAAAAATTAACAGTAATAATAAAAGTAGGATAGGATAAATACTTAGATAAAGTCACACTGGAAATTGCTATATTTAGAACTACTGGAGTTCTAAATATAGCAATTATATGTAAAATTGTATGTTTAGTGATTGAATTTCGTCTGGCTGAAAGTTACTGTTCAGTCAAAGCAAACAGTTTCGTATTTGTGTGCAGTGGCAGTTATTTTGTCAGAAAACAAAACTGAATTGATTGTGCTGTTGGTCTTATGCATGTGCCCAAGGTGGCATCTAGAGACGTGGAAATATTTTGTTCTCTCTTCAGACTTGTGCATACTTAGACAAAGGTGCAAAAATATTGGTGGACAATTTGGAAAAGACACTTGTAATTTTGTTTCTATCTCTATTCCCATTCAATGATAAATAATGCTTATGGGGGTATATATTTTCGTTTAACTTTCGTGTTTGCCAACAGTGGAATAAAATGAATTTATTGTAAGTATACTATTTTGAACTTTTACGTTTAAAACGAGACACACAAAATATATTTTAAAATTTCTTTGAACTTTCACCATCTGTTAATTATAGATTAAGGTAATTAAACTTCATATGTATTATTCCCATTTTATTAAAATCGTGTTCAAGTAAAAATTGTAATAGATTTTAAAAGTACATTAGTTCAACTAATAGGTATACAACGGATGTACAATGTGAAAAACTAATTTTAGAGGCTGTAAACCAGTTTTTAGTGATGAACAACTCATCTTCCAGAAACTGTAGAAGTGTATAGAATAGAGCTCAGAAATTCAAAGGAATGTGTTTTGCTTACATTTGGTATCTGAAAAAGACAATTAGAAAATGTTAATGTGAAAATATGTTCACCACAAGAAAAAGAACAATCTCACTGTCTGACACATTTTTTAGATATTCTTGTGAAAAACGAAGCAACTTAAGTTCGCACTACTCATGCAAGATGGAGTTAGAGGATGCAGCGGTCGCTGCGGCCGGCCAAGACCCGCATTGAGCTATCGCGCCAAGAGCAGTAGTAAAGTAGAAAGAATATTTTTCCTGTTGACTGTTCAATGGACAGAAGAACGGTAAAGTCAGTTAATGCAATGCTGCAAATACAATTTAATATGAAAAATGTAATGTAGTTGTAATGAATTTTATAAACTGGTTGAGAACCAGATTGTTCCTTTTTCTTTTTAAAGCTTTGGTAGTATGGAGAGTTCGAGTCACGCATGAACCGAGAAAGCAAGCGGGAGGAAGTCGGTAGAGAGGGAGGTAAACAGCGGCATTATAGATGAGTAATTTTCCTTCATTGCTGTGCGAGCTTATACGTTTACGGTCAATGCTTACGAAACACAAGTAGAGGTGTTGGCAATAAAACACGTATCTGCGCTGGGCTCTATATTACCGGTCGCTGGTTTAAGATTTTGAAGTGTTAGTGTGTTTGCTGTGTGTGCTATAAATTAAACTTCCGGCTGAAAGTTTGCCTGTACCACAACGAATATTTATGCAAGATACATCAAAACAGATTCATGCCGACAAGTGTGTAGCCAATTTGTAGATAGATTAACCAGCATTCGACCTCCTAATAGAAGTAATTAAAAACCATGTCAATTAATTTAAAGAAACGGGAACGCTGAAATTTAAAATTCGTAGGCCTAAACGTAGGATTGTAACAGAGGAACAATTGGATTATGTGGGGGCGTCGTTTGAACGTTCTCCGAATAAAGTAAAGCTTTATGTCGTGTAGAACTAGAAGTTTTAACAACTTCAGTATACGAAACTTTTAAAATTGAAACCTTAGAGTTACTATAGTTCAAGAACAGAATTTGGGGTTTTATAGAACATTCATTGCAGTATATTCACAGAACAGTAGATTCTGGAGCACAGAAAATCCGCGAATAATTCACGAAATACCTCTGCATGTTGAATAGATTGGTGTGTGGGTTGCCGTAACAGCAAATCCATAATAGTGTGTGTATGTGTTTCTGTCTGTCTGTCTGTCTGTCTGTCTGTCTGTCTGTCTGTATTACGATACTGTACTTCGGAGCGGTATCGTAAGCAAAAACTAGCACATTCTTTTGAACAATTAACTGTTCGTGAGAGACAATATGCAATATTTTCAACAAGATTCTTCCACAGTCCATACCGCCCATGATTTTTTGGGATTATAAGGGGGAGGGTTGAAGACAGAATTATTTCTAAAGGGTTAAGACGTACACGATCCCCAGATCTTACCGCATGCAGTTTACTATTTGTGAGGAATCCTAAAAATACTCTGTAGAAATAACCCACACACTCTAGATGAACTGAAAGTCAATATAAGAGCAGAAATTAGAAGAATTACAAAAGAAGAAAATTTGCGTGTGAATGCAAATTTCATCAAAAGATGTCGGGAATGCGTTAATGCCGATGGACACCATTTTAAGCAACTATAGTGAAATAAAACGATTGTGTGCATGCCATAGATTAATACAAGTTTATGATAGAATACTCCTGAAATTACGGTTCTAGAATACCGCTGTTTACTTTGCACTCTACCAGCCTTCCTCCCATCCACTTTCTCAGATCAAACGTAACGGGAACTCTCTGTAAAGTTGGTTTTGAAAGGTTTCAAGATGGCAGCAACACGTGTTTGCTGAATATATATTAATTTCATTTTCTCGGTAATAAAGACAAACCAGCAGTCCTTCCTAAACTCTGCATTGTTAAAATAAAATGCACGTTTCTCCTACATAAGGACTCAAAATCTCAAATTTTCCTTTCTTGGATATGCTACACACATTTATGTAACTAGTGTATAATTTTGGTAATATAACACGAGTAAATATTAATGCATGAGCAGAAGTGAACGAGCTAATTTTCACCGGAGTTCAGAATGAAGATTGTGCACGCAATTTATGCAATTTTATTATTGAAATATTTGAAAAAATATGCACATTTTTGCAAAATGTGACTTTATGACGTAGTAGATATGACGAAATTACATGGTTTCTTAGTCCTAGTTCTACAACCATAGTTTTTATTTTAAAGAATTCAAATGAAAATGAATGATAATTCCGTAATGTTTGACATTGGAAATATGGATATCATTCCATAAGAAATTATAGAGAAAGCTGAAGTATTTGAGGGTTTGTTAATTCCTCAAAAATCTAAAAATGGATACCAAAAAGGTATATGACAAGTTCTGTATATAGAGAAAAGAGAAACATGTTAATCCAACCAATGAAAAAAATCTTATTGGCATATTTTTAGAGCTGTTAAATATAACATTTATTATTTTATTATTACTGTTATTATTATGGTAAGTAATTTAAAATTTAAATTCTTAGATTTGTTTGTTTTTTCCGGTCGAAGATTTGTATGCCTTCCACGCTCTGGTGTGTGTATTCGAAAGTAAAATCAATGTACTAAAGTTAACGAAGTTTTCTGTTAATATAATAGAAATTACTAATGGTTCAAGATGGATGTTTTGAAATGAAAGAAGTTGTAAGTCATTAATTAATTAATTAATTTAATTTTTAATGTTTTAATATAATGAAAGTTAATTTATGATGACTAATAACTTAGATTATTATAAATTCAAAACATTTGTTTAGTTAAAAGAATCTCTTGTTTGAATGTTGGTGTGCTTGTTAGGGCAACAATTTTAGCTTTTTCTTATAGGTATTTTGAAACTGTTGCAAAGGCAGTGACGATTTCATGGAATACTAATTGCTAAATTACCTTTTCAGGCACCAGTGCCAGATTAAGGAAGTGTGTACGATTTATAGCATTATAAGCAGCATTTTTAATGCAGGGTTTACAGGAGTGAAATTATTTGCTATTCAAATGTTTCATAGCTACTTTCATCTGTTTATTGAATGGTGGGTCGTGTAATTCACAGCATGCCTAACTACATCCCCAACATATATTTCAATATTTAATCAAAGCAATGTAATTTAAAAATGATGTGGAACAAAATAACGTATATTACGCAACTATTAAGAAACTGTCATATATTTATTCGTATCAAAATTCCAACTTCGCCTACGGCTGGTGGTAAACATTTCACTCATAAGGCAATGCGTAGTTTTCTTTAGTGGTTGCTTAAATTGCCGATCATTATTGCTATAAATGAAGGAAAATTCCCAAACTTAGCCAGGAATATGGTGCTATTTCTGCCGAGCTAAATTACACTAGTGAGACTATATCAACGATGATACTGATAATAGGCGCATCCCAATTGTCTAACGTGATACAGAAGCTGGAAGTCGCTTGCAGTGATGAGACTATACCTAAAGGACCAGGAATTCAGAATATGCAAGACCGAAGCAGCGTTCATTTATCATAGTCTTTACTTTACAAGCTGTCGCCCGTAACACGGGTTGACCGTTACCGGGCAATATTTTACATAATGCAGTCACCGTGACAACCATGTTGAGGTTTATTCCTTTTCATTCAGACGCATACAACACACAAAAAAGACAAAGTGGCATTCCTTGCTGTAAAATAATGAACTCCAACAAATCTTCCGCTTTATGATTGGTCAATGTCTGTCACAAAGCTTGCTCTTAGCTCGTTTGTCACCGGGACAACCAAAAAGACGGTGATCAAGCGCAGGTCTGGTAGGTGACTCATTATGTATACTGTCGAGGACGAAAATATGAAAACTTTCGCGTGTATGAAGGTTTATCTATAGATAAAGCGCTGATCGGGTTTAATTTGAACAGCAAGAAACATCGTATACTTGTATACTTCAACACATTTGAGCAGGCTTCCAAATAGGTATTGTGAATATGTAGTTTTGTTGAAAGAAGTCGGTCTATCTATAAATTAAAGAAATACAATAGCTGCTCAAGCTGACATTGCTGTTAGCGTTTTAAGTCTCTTCAATTTAATTGCAGACACTTGAAGAATTTAGAATATTTTGTGTATTGTTTTACCTTTAGTGTTTTATTGCTATGTTAACGTGCTGTACTTTAATTCAAAAGGGAGACAAAGCACCAAGCGGGTTACATTCATGTGAAGGCCGGGTTATTGAGATTCTAAGCTATTCAGTGGATTTATCTACCTTTTTCCTTGTTGGAGACTAGTTTACTAGTTACTAGTTGTTAGCCGTAATTCCACTAGTTCTAACAAAACCTCTTTCACAAATTATTATTATAATGATAGAATCATAACATTTTGCCGTTAGTCACTTGTCAAAATTACTAGTGTAGCGACTGTATCCGATTTTGTTTATGCGGCATGTATTTTAAATCGTATATTCAAGCCAAGAAATATTATTATGTCTGCCACATCGAAAACATCTATAGTATTTAAAAAGTAGTAATGCAGTATTTAATTAATGAGCATAAATAAGTACTATTTGGGCAATTCTTTAATAAAACTAAGAAGAAAGACAAAGTAGAAATGTGAAAAATAATAACGCAAACTGTGAAAGCTTCGGAGTTAATTACATCAGAGGAAGGTTACGCATATATGAGGGATATATTTTTGCCTAACATCAAGAAAGCTACAATGATAAGTGTTTTTATTTTACGTTCATACTCGCCATTCATATTAATATCTACAAATAATGTTGTAAATAGCTCAGTTTGTATGGCATTTTTTCAAATGAAAATAGACAATTCAAGAAGTTCGAGAATGGGTAGTAGATTTGGGACCACATATTGCATAAATAACCCTTAATGAGATTTATAATTGAAATGCATCGCAATAGAAATGAATACCTAATTCATAGTATGTAAATTTGCCACTCGAAATTCACAGGTAGATTCCCATTGGTTAACAATATTACAAGACCAAATATTTCGTGAAACTGAACACTGATAAAATAAAATCTCACGCTGATAATGTCAATTAGTAACTAGTAGTTTGCACTCACAAGTTCTAGAAACAGACACTGTAAAATAACCAAGTAATAGAGACTAGTTTTACCAGAGCACGAGCTTCGTGAAACAGGGCACTGGTCTACTGATGTTCAAGTGTTTGTGTCGAAAGTCTGAGCTGGAAAGGGATATAAATGTGGACCCAGGCACTTGCTGCTGTTACCACTACACGTGGTGTATTTTGTATAGTATGAATCACGTGCTGGACACCCATCAAGTGTCCAACACGCCTATTGCCACTTAACTTGACCTGAGTTCGTCAATCCTTTATCGAGGTGCAGGCAGAGGTGTATCCTGTGATAGTTGGGTCGAAAATTTAGCACCAAGCCCTCCGAGGCAGGAATTTTTCAGTTTCTAGTCGAATCCTGCGGCCGGCTAATCTGAGGTTGTCCGCGATTTTCCTCAGACCGTTTTTAGAAAGAGCATGGACGAGCATTTCTCTCACTATCCATTACATCATTCATCTTCATTACATATATTTGTGTGTGCCTGCTTCTGCTGTGTTTGTGAGGTCATCTAGGCGTAGGCGCCCCTGTCTAAAAATGTACTATCAATTCCATTGTGTATGTGTACTCAATGTGCGGCCATAGCAAGTATCTCGCCGACAGCATCTGAACCGAGCATTGGTATGTAAGCCCAAAAACGGAGGATGAACACTTCTATAAGTTGTACGAAAACACGTATACATGCTAACATAATACCTTTAACAAATATAAGCATAGTACCAATGCCAAGAATATATTTGAAACGTGCAGGGGAAAACGAGAGAGAAAGAGAAGCAGAGATTTAAATGTTATGTAAATATTAGGCTGATGTATTTAATTTTCCGAATTCTAAGAAACTACATCACTGAAAGAGTTTAGATTAGTACGTGTACAGGTGTCTTTGTTGCCATTTGGTTCCAAACAGTCTCACAGAATCAGAGAGGAGCAAGATTGGAATGTGACTAGATAATAGTCTGTCGTTTCGACAGTGGGAACACTGGCGTGTCCACGATATATCACAAGTGATGAACGTTAAATTTATCAGTAAGATCATAGAGGCAGTCTGTATCTTCCAAAATGAGATTCTCCGAAGAGTAGGCCAAAGATGGTTACGATTATTTTCACTGAAAGTGGTCGTTGTGAATGTTTTATTTAACCTTTAAATAAATTACATATTATATATTTTTAACATTTGCTCTCTGTTAGAAAATAACAAAAGAAAAATTATGACAAAGGGAATCAAATAATGGTAAAGCCTAGGAAGATCATATGTTCTTAGGGGAGGTATAGCTTGTGATCCATCTGCTGCTGTAGAATTAATACATCACGTTATAATGAAGCTTAATCCTGTTTCTACATAAATGCTTGACTGGAATGTGTCAACAGATGCCAACCGGTCTTGACAATCCATTGTATGTTGCAGTCAGATATTTTATATTTTAAGAATACATTCTTAAACTCATGCAACATTATTTTGTATGACCTAGGAATAGCTAAAAGATTTTGGAGTCGGTGCATACACTCCTGTTCAAATGGTTTCTGGGTCGTGGGTAGTGAAAAGATTTGTTTTGGCAAGCGTTTTTCCTTTTGTTAGGGAACAGATCAAGTGTTAAGAGTAAAAATTAATGAAAGGGAGTTAGGGTTCTTGACATTTCTACTTCAGTGTATGCCAGTAAATCCGAAATCACGTGTGACCTTATTGTCATGAGGAAAGCTTGTTGCATCATTGCACAAACAACGATTAATACGAGGTGCATTCAAGTTATAACACCTCCGATTTTTTTCTTATTAACTAATCACAAGAAAACTATGAAACTTGTGTCACTTCTCGACGTAATCTATGTGCAGTCGTGCACATTTTTCACAACTTCCACACCATGCTTTCATGGCCGCTGTAAACTCTTCTGTAGGAGTTGTTTTGACCACCGGAAAATCGCTGGTGCAATAGCGGCACACCTAGTGATTGTGCGACCACTGAGAGTTGGAAACAGCCAAAAGTCGCTAGGAGCCAGGTCAGGTGAGTAGGGCGCATGAGGAATAACTTCAAAGTTGATTTTAAGAAGAAGCTGCTTCGTCACGTTCGCCCGATGTGCTGGGGGTGTCTTGGTGAAAGAGCACACGTGTTGCCTTTTCCGGCCGTTTTTCACGCAATGCTGGAAGGAGCTTCTTCAAAATATCTTCGTAGGATGCACCTGTCACCTTAGTGCCCTTTGGAAAGCAATGAGCAAGGATTATCCATCGCTGTCCCAGAACATGGCTACTATCGGTTTTATTTACTGGACTTGCCTGAAATATTTTGATGGCGTTGAATCTGAGTGTTTCTATTGAGCAGACTGGCGCTCCGTTTCAGGATTGAAAAACGGTATCCATGCCTTATCCATTGTCACAATCCATGAAAAGAACGTCCCATTCACGCCGTCATCACGCGCAGCTTGTGGTCGTCCATCAACATTCGTAGTATCCACCTGCAGGACACTTTTCGTATTTTCAGGTCTTCATGCAGGATTTGTGCACAGATCCCACGGAAATGTCAACTTTGGAGACAATGTGTTCCATGTTCGGCGATCCTCCAAAACAACTTTCTCCAATTTCTCTTTAATGTCGTCAGATATGCTTGTGCGATGGTTTGTTGTCACACAACGATCTGACTTCCTTGAACTGTCGCACCCATGAACGCACATTAGACACATCCATGACACCATCACCACAGTTCTCAACTGGGATGAAGTTCATTCGGTGTCAACCACGCAAATGGGAGGAAAAAAAACTAATGATTACACATAGTTCTTGTAATGAAAACGTAGACAGTTTGAAATATCAAAAACATTCCTCACTCTCGCCGCTGCCGCTAGAGTTTTGTGTGCCATACAACGCAACCATCTCTGTCACACAATGAGTGCCCACGTATTTTAAAACAAAACGTGTGTTTCTATCTGTTTCCAGTCCTGAGGAAAAAAAAAATCGGAAGTGTTGTAACTTTAATACATCTCCTATAGGCAGAGGAGGAAATTGCTTTCATTACCGTATCCAGTGGTTCAAGAAGAAGAAGCAGAAGAAGAAAGATTTCACAATTCGGCACTAATCTGGAAGTTTCTACATGCAGGTATAGTTTACTATTTCACATGGAATCCTTTCCTTTTCTCTACGTTTATTATAGGCGAATGGACCTATTGGTGACTGATAGCCGAAAATCAGGCTGTTCGAGTCTGATATGAATTGCACTGCAATTCTTCCAAGACCGAAAGAATTCCGGGACACGGTATTATGGACGAAGGTGATAGGGTCATACTTTGGCGCCGAGATAAAACAGCTATAGTATGGAACAAAAAGCGGTAGGATTAGTTGCGGAGTCGCAGATAACTCCAAGAATGAACTCTTGAGTTCTTTGAGGACTGTATGTTACTGAGTGCTCGAACTTGTATATCCTGCCGAAGACGAGAGTAATCAACTGTATAAACGGTAACAGCAGCATTCACAACTGCAGGGTAACAAGCGATTAATTGGATTAGACTAATGTTTCCCAAACTGTGGTTCGCTACGCCCCTGGCGGTTTCCAAAATTTTGCAAGGTGTCCTCCAAACAGTTTCTTCAATGGTGGAATTTTGGGTTTTTTTTAAATTATAATATTATTCCGTTTCTTAATCTGTTATAAGAATAATATGATTATTATGGGCGCTGAGATGCATGCCAGGCGACGGAAGGGAGGAACAGATAGCGCGTATAAAGATACGTATTGCAATGCTATGGCATTGTGCGAATGAAGAGTGACGGGAGGTTTGTTTCCTCAGTTTGTCATAAAGAGAAGTTATTTATGACCGGGGTTAAAAGCGGTTTGGGTTGTTAGCTCTGCTCAGATATTTATGAAGGAAATTAGCAAGTCCAACAATTTGTGAATCACTGAATTAGACCATGAAACTAAATTTTCTCCTCTTCCATGCCGCGCTAAATTTCCGAATATTAATCAAATGGAAACATTTAAAATGTTAGGTTAAGAAATAGGGCTATAGAGCTGAAATAACCTTTGAAAGCCTGTGGAAGGTTTTTTATATATTATTTTAAAATTTATTCAGAATTATGCAATATGTACACACACACACGCACGCACGCACGCACGCACGCACGCACACACACACACACACTTCACCTGAAGGATTCTTCTAAAGTTTTTTAGAATCATTACAACAATAATATGAATACATTCTTTAGGAATTCACAGTCGGTTTTGTTATAATTGAATTTGATCATAACTGGCTAATTTGTTGTGGTCATTGGTTTAAATTAATTTAAAAAAATTAAACGTATTCTTTGAAACAGAGCACCATTCAGATAATATAAAGATAAGAGTGAGTTTTGAAATAAGCAATACTTGAATCAGTTACTGGCCAATACAACGTATGCGCCACAACTCTTTCTAACGTTCTGTACCTTTGTCTGTCTTTCAGTTTCAGTTCACTGATGATACCGATGGTAGCGTTGGCGAAACCTCAGGTTTTTAAATTAATTTAAACGAACAACCACGGCAAAATAGCCCAACAATTATCAATTTCAATAATATAAAATATTTTATTTTAAAAAGATATGTTAAAGCAAAATAAAATTAAACGTGTTAAATGTTATACCTCCGTAAACACAAAGCATTTATCTGTTAGATGCTACTTTCCTGACAGACAATGCTGAACTCCATAATAGTCAAATTGTTCTGCTAAACTACTTCATCCGCTCCTTTCCCTCCAATACGATATCTCCTCGAACCAGAAAACGTGTAAACACGAGCGTACATGTTTTAGTTTGTCAAAAAAAAAAAAAAAAAAAAAAAAAAAAAAAAAAAAATGCACACCAGCATCACAAATTTTATACAGTCGTTGTGTATACACGTTATTTCATAAATAAATTAACATGATTTAATACATAAAATATGCTTATAATGTTAGAAGGTTATAAGTATGGCAAAAGCAGAATAAATGAAAAATTATCGTATTGTATTTTACAAGTATTGTACTTTTAACTTAGAACATGTTAAGAGAGTTAGCTGTTATCACAAAAGATTCAATGATCTTTTAAACCTAAAAATGTGTCTCTTATTAAGCTTACTAAGATATCATGGATTAAATCTACATATAACTGTGCTAAACCAAACTAGGAATATTAGAGCGCTCTTGTAGCGAGGAAAATAAATATTAAGGGATTCTTATAATAAATCCCAGTCGACATAATCTATAATCTCTGAATTTGTAAATAACAATTAGAAATTAAGTAGTGAGCTTCCAGATGTTTTAATTGTTTTAGTGATCAAGTTCAAACTATTGTACATAAATTTAATAGTAATAGCGATTTCAAAGCATTTTAAATAGTACAAAAAAGCCTTGTTCATATTTATTTTACACATTTTAGTGTTCTGGAGACCTATTTAGGAATCATGATGCTTAAAAACACTGATACTTATGGTATTAGTATACCAAATTTTTAAAATATGCATTCAGTTTCTATATTAATAAATGTTATTTTACCGGTGAATTTAAAAATACAGCAAGGTTATTACAGTATATAAAAAGGGAAATAAACTTGATTATTCCAGCTGTAGATCAATTAGTATAATTCCTACTAATATCTAAGGTATTTGAAAAATTATTTAACAAACCACTGATTATTTTGAGCAAAATTATTCATTTGTAAATCAATATGGCTTTAGATCAGTTCATTGTACCATATAAATTGTTATATTTTATAAGTTAGAAAATGGAATGCAATTACTTGGGCGATTCTATGATTTTACTAAGACATTCTCCTTGAGAAGGTAAAATTTTATGCTTTCAACGACAATATCATTAAGTTTTTATAATCTTATTTAATAAAAAGACAACAGACAGTTTATTACAATGGTAAATGTTCTCAATTTAGACCTGTTTTACATGGTGCTCCACAAGGACCTGTACTTGCACCGCTTTTCTTTATTATTTATATTAATTGCCTCTCAGCATGTATTGATAATAAATCTTTGATTAACTTATTTGTTGCTGATTTAGCAACTGCAGTTGCTTCTCAAAACGAGACTTCTGTAGAACTGAAAGTTGATGAATTATCATTCAAGATAAACGAACGGTGAAAAGCCAACAAACTTAGTATTAATGGAAACAAAACTGTTCATATACAACTTACTGTCAATATACACAATTGACTATTGTTGTTCTACTAAGTTTCCTGGCATATATCTTAGTTAGTTTAGGTTG
The DNA here is from genome assembly GCA_030762175.1 of Metallyticus violacea. Classification (NCBI taxonomy): domain Eukaryota; kingdom Metazoa; phylum Arthropoda; class Insecta; order Mantodea; family Metallyticidae; genus Metallyticus; species Metallyticus violacea. The sequence goes on from CM060842.1 coordinate 49,144,250, forward strand.
GAGCACTCACATTGATTATATTGCAAAGGAGATTACTAAAGGAGTATACTCGTGTGTTTGTGTGTGTATTTGTTTGTTTGGTTTTTTTTTTTTTCGTAGTATTAGTAAAATTAGGAGTAAAACTCGTTAATTATGGTCTACTATGGACAAGTTTACAACCATTTGAACTATGCTATATTCTAAATCGTCACTCAGCCAGTAAATTGCTTATTTTACAGAAGAGAGAACACTGCAAACTACTTTTTTGTTGATCTGGGCGTACTTACTTTGCCATCAATGTATTGTCTTGTCTCTTGTAATTGATCTAATTTAAAAGATGACAAGAAGTGTTTATCATATCTCATTTATCTCCCTAGAAATAGAAAGAATATTTTTCATAATAAATAGAGTTAAAGGATAATTTTCTATATATGACCTATAAATGATAACTTGCTATCTAAAATACGATGCCTGGCTTTGAACTATAAGAGATCGATATGTAGCACACTGTTGATAAGATTGATTATTTTTATAATATAGTATTTAACTGTAAACCTCAAATTGTTCCTGTTTTATTGACGTTACTACACAGTATAGTCATGGCAATATTTTTTTTTTTGTTATAATTTAAGGCAGATTAATGAATTTTAAAGTTTAATTTTCTATTTTTTTCGTTTTCTAGCCGCTTTTATGTTCGTTTTAAGAACGGATTATTTGTAACAGATTCCGTTAGCGACATTTGAACAGTTTCCTCGAAATATTGTGAACAAAGAGAGGGTATTCAATATTTTTATGTCGCAGTAATGCGCAAAGTTAATAATTGCGTTTAGCGGGTGTTTAACAGGTAGAATCAAACGCTTTTAACTACTGATGATGAACAATATTTATAAGCGTTTTCATGGACAATGGTTTTGGCATTGTACGAATGTTTCCCTTGTATCTTGGCGTATTCTTTACAGAGAAGCATAAAATAGACAGCGTTCGTCAGTAGCGTGCGTTCCGGAATGTCAGAAAATGGAAAAGTGAACATAAATTAGAAAAGCACTCAGCCTGTCGAGTGGAGAATGTTCTCTCCACTGTTACATTTTGCCTAGTGCTATTAGGCGCCATTAGAATCCATCCGAAGGGGGTCATCTCCCATCCAGACGGCCTCTTCAAGAAAAAGGGGCTTAAGTAGGAAGTGCTAGTAGTGTCTATGCGTCACAGAACAGGCAATTTCAGTAGTTCCAATTGAAACTTTAAGATTGTTATTTCGTAAAAAAAACCGAGCTCTATCTCCGTTCGAAACTGGCGATGTAATAAATTTACCAACAAATGCATCGCCTTTTGCTTTCAATACTTCTAATACTAACGCTCACACTTTTCACTGTCATTGAATGCATTCGTAGCTATATTGCATAACTCTAAATATCATAGAAGCAAATCACATTGTTCACTAAACACTTGGTTTCAGTTTATCAAAATTGTTTACCATCATCTTCGTAAACAATTTCATTGGTTCAAAAATATAATACAACGCTTCAAATTTACCAATATTGCATTAATCTTTGATCAGTACAGTTTCTAGTTTATTAAGCCTTAAATCAGCAAACGTTTTTAATGAATTCCGGAGTGAAACTACATTATTAGAATCAACTTCTATTAATTTATTGACTTCTTTAATTCAGGTATGCTTTTCTGATTCAGTTCGTGACATTAATAGATGTGCTACATGTTTGTGACATGTTTGAAATTCTAATATAAGTTGTAATCGGGTAGCAATTCAAAGCAACAAAAAATTCGTTTGTTTTAAAAATTGTACATTTAACTGGATTACAAAAATATTCATGACCCTGTGTTTATAATGATTTTCGTTGGTTAAAATAGCCTACAATTGTTTCAAAGTTCTCAAACAGGTACTCCATTAAACTGAACCAATTTCAACATTTTGTCTTAAATTAATGACTTTTTTTTTTTTTTTTTAATAATCTGATGAATTTTTAGAATTGTAATAGCACAATTAAGTTCTTTCAGCTTTTTCTGCCATATTTCTCTTAAAATATTGAACATATTGCAGCTTTCAATTTCAAAACACCTTAAACAAATTAAAAATATTAGTAAAACTCTTATCAACTGGTTCTAAAGGCCACTAAAGAGAATAAAAGAATAATATTCTAAACTGCCATACCTGTCCAAATAAGCCGTTTTCCATTTCTTCAAAATTATTGTTAAATAATTTATATGTACAATATTCCTAATTTAATTATATGTACAATATTCTTAATTAAATGTTAAAATACAATTTTTCACAGAAATATTTTTTTTTGGCAAAAACTGGCCACTTTTTGCGAAATTTCATGCCAAACTTACTGTTATTATTGACTCACAATTATGGTAAAACCGGCATGTACTACTTGGTGCAATTCTCAATTATATTTCGAATTTATAGCCAATTCCCACCCCATCTACACTATACGTATCTAGAGAACGGCAGTGATTTACACTCAGGGTAAAGGGTTCAGCATATAGTCATGAATTTATGTATAAAAATGAATCGGGAGCCCTCAATTCTATGTGCTTAATAAACAGTTTAATTCTAAAGTATTCTGTTAAGTTACGTTTATTTCCACTATTTTCTTCCTCTATCTCGTCCATTTCAAATTTTTAATTTATTAATATTTGAAGATCTAGGATGAAAAGTTTCATGTATATAATTTTAAAATATTTTAATTTTAAAGTTTAAATTTGTTTATTATTAATGCCTGACATATGACAAATAAGAGAAATGTTGAGACGAGTGGCCGAGGCGCTAAGGCACGGATTTATGAACGAGAGCTCTGCAGTTCAAATCCCGCTCGAATCATTCTCCTTGTGGTTTCTACCACTACCATGTTTTCACGTCCAATTCTTTCAGTTCTACAAACGGGTGAGAGATGACTGCGTAAATAAAACCATGCGTCATCAATGAAGAATATTAAGCGTGTATCAATTGCTATAACATTAACGTTCCGTAGCTTACAATTAACAGAACTTTACCAGAAATATCAGGAATCACCTGCTTGCAAGTGGCGTTCTGAACTTTCAAGTTTAAACTGACTCAATTTGTAGCACATGAATGACGGCGAGAAATGTGCGGATGCAGTACGACAACATCTACACCCCCTGTACGTGCTTATTTCAGTTGCACGGATATTATATCCGCTTTGCCCCGAGTTACCGCTCTGACTGCCGACCTGCCAATTGAAACGAACGACAAAACAAAGAAAGGCCGCATACATGTTGCAATTACTGCTAAAGTCATGCAAAACCATTCGGCATAAATATTCGCTCTTAAGTTTACCGAAATGAAATTCAGTAAATATCCTATAGAAATTTAATGCTTTTATTGCTTTTAAAAACTGCAAGATTCCTACTTTCAAAATATTTATTCGCTTTTTTATTAGAAAAGTTTCTAAATGCTCATTGAGAAGTGTGAATGCTGTAAGAATTATTTTAAAATGCCTGTTTTTAAAATTAAGTCTTTCTTACTTCCCCCCCCCCCGATTCAAAATATTCTGCGAGGTTCAGTTTTCATCCAATTTTCTTAAGATTTCAAACATTTCATCAGAAAAGGTGAATAAAAGAAGTTGCCATATGATTTTTGTAACGCTTTTATATAATGTTACGAAATATAAAAGCAATTGACTTTATAAATTATGAAAAGTGTTATAAAAAAGTTAATTTTTCTTCTGAAACTTTCAGGGTAGTAGACTTGCATGTACCTAATAATGCCATTTAGTTTTTACAACATAAAATTATCTTAATATTTTAATTTGGATAAAATTGTAAAACATTTATCTATAAAAGTAATTAAATGTTATTTTTTCGGAAACCATCAATACAAAATTTAGAACTTATATATTATACTTTTGTAGTAACTTGTGACAAAAAGTTGAAGAAATTGTCTTGAAAATTGCAAGATTTACAAAATAATTACTCTTAAGCTTCAATTTACACATCAAAGAGTCACAACTTCAACACTGACAGAAACGAATTCCCTTCTGTGTTCTAAGTCTTACCAGAATCGCTTCAATTACAAGTTGTGAGCGTCTGGAGACTTCACTTTGAGGAGGCGTTACTTTCTTAAGCAGCTGTACTCAACCTCCTTGCTTCACACGCTTCTCAGCTTTCTTTTCCTGTCCGGGAATCGAATCGGCGTCTCGAAGAAGGATAGTCTCGCCGGAAATAACCGCGATATGAGTGCAGGTGGGGAGCAACATTCTAGCTGTTCTCAAGTTCTCTATGTCGGTCCTGGTGGTAACCACATTTGGCTCGTAGACTCAAAATCGTGGGTTCAAACCCGGCCAGGGTCGGTGGATCTTTTCGGGCGTAAAATTCCTAAGTATGGCTTCCTTCCGAAGGGAAGTAAAGCCGTGGGTCCCTTGTCGTAGATTTATGCACGTAAAAGAATCTCAAGCCTGAAAGAGAGGCTCGAGAGCAAAATTTGTCGGCCGTTTCATGCTCTGAATAGAAAGAGACGCTGATGACCTGAGATGTTAAAGAGCATCCGTAAATAAAAACAAACCAGCAATAAAAGCTAACTGCAACGCCTATATAGAAGCTGCGAGGAGCAGTACGCCTTTTGAGTGCATTTAATGCAAGGCATATTGTGCCGTGTGGTTTTCGTCCATAAATAAACCAAATCAACAAAATAAGGTTCTCTTCCAAGGAATGTTGCGTTCTGTATCCTGCTGTATGGTGGTGCATGCCGGTGTTAAGGTTACTAAAGAGTGGTGCGCAGCAGTCTTGTTCGTGCCCGCGAAATGTGGATGCTTACCTTTTGAGCTACTTGGTCCTTCAGTCAGCGGCCTGTCCAAGATGAATGCTTTGAACATGCAATTTGTATCCATGTCATTCAAACTGAATAACACTCATATATTTAGTTTGCTACGTACTGCTACCGTAGTTTTGCTATAAAGTTAAATATATGGTTCGGAAGCCTGGAAGAAATAAAAAGTTAACAAATAAAAATAGAAATAGAGTTATACTGCACTTCTCCTTAATGGGATAATTTCCGTCACATGTGTGTCATATAGGGTTGAAATCTAAACCATTGCTTACATGCTAAATACTTTGTTTTATAATTTGTCATTCACCTAAACATCTTTAAGAACGGGAAAACAATGTAGAAAAAACTATTTTGAGCTTGGAAAGAATGACACTTCAATATGGAACTAAAGGCATCGACATGGATCAGCGTCATAGCTATGTTGTGATGTGACATGTGTACATAGGCAATCAAATGCAAACTAGTGTCATTGGCAGAAGCGCAGTCATGCTCAGGCCACACCTCAATCTAACTACAAAGCATGCCTAGAACTCAGTGTACAGGTGTTCATCGAAATGGTAAGGCGCTTTGAGAATTACAGAAGATAAGTTTTATAAGTAATACTGGTCAAATAATTAATTATGTCAAGTAATGCCCTATATTTACCAAAATCAAAAGGTTGTCCGTTTTGTGATATCAGTCCTTTTGCCCATCCATAAACACATTTGTAGCACCTGCAGCAACACAACGATGACTTAAGACCATTTGTTCCTTCCTTGCGGTTTAATGCGGTCTTGGACACGTTGCTCCGAAATGAATGCAACCATGTTCATGAAGGATATTAAAAATTTTATGTGACTCCTTTCCACATTATTCGCATTTAAAGCAATGCTAAAGGATGGATTTTGCTTCAAGTGCTCCGTTCTCCCTGTGAGCCTTCATTCCTATCCAGGCAATCTCCTAAATGATCCGGTAAAGATGTTGATACCCAGCAGCAAACGTCGAATGATGTGATGATTCGGGTATCGCTATTTATAAAGGCGCCTGTTGCTTATGTATGTTAGGCCACTTTAGTACCTTGTTTCACATTAGTACGGTCTTATACATAATTCTTGTATTCTTTATTACAAATACCCGTAAAGTATGGAATTGCAGTTTCTGTTCCATGAAAGAATTTACGACACTTATAAATGTATTAGTTTTGTCCTATAAGAGCAGCTGTTTGCCACACGTTTTCAAATCTTGAATTGTAATGCCCATTCCTTAGTACTTTTTTTTTAATGTTCAGAACGGATTATAGTCATTACTGCAATAATAAGAAGAGGAAGAAGCAGCCCGAACGTCCTAAGAAGAGTAAAGGTCTCCGACAAGAGGGTAGCTCTTATTCGCTAATGCGATGAATTGTGTACAGTAGTGTTGTTCTGCATGCTACACTTTGTTACACTTTTGTTCATCACATTTCACTGGTTTCGAAGTTGACATTCGATAGTTTTCCATGTATTTCTGCTTCTTGCTAGAAGCCTTCCACGTAGAAGTCTTCCGATCTCCGTTTTGGCTGCCTCTGAATCGTTTGCCTAAGCGCGTGTCCCACATGTGGTCTTATACGTCCATCTATCGTCCTGCATCCTCGCTATGTGGCCTCCCCATTTCCATTTCAGTCTGGCGGCTCTTTCTGCGATGTCGTTGTTGATGTTATTTGGTCTAACGCTTCGTTGGACATTTTGTGCCTTATTGTTATTCGTAATATCCTCGGTTCCATTTTCCTTTGGCTTATTTGTAGTGCATTCATCTATTTGTTTGTAGGCGACCGTGTATGACACCCGTATAGCATTACTGGGTGTATGCAGGTTTCTAGTGCTTCGAATTTAAGCTTTTTGCTTATTTTTCTGTCGGAAAGTATAAACTTAGTCTGATATTTCTCAGAAAAATTATATATAAATACTTTATTATGTATGGTCAGTCCTGGTGGTGTAGTGGTACTTGCCTCCTAAGCCCAAGATAGCAAGTTCGAACCCGGCCAGGTTCGATGATTTTTTTCGGACGTAAAAATCCTAAGTATGGCTTCCTTCGGAAGGGTAGTAAAGCCGTGGATACCGTGTCGTAGGTCTACGGCATGAAAAAGAAAAGAAGGGGCCTCTGAGCAAAGTTTGCCGGCCGTTTTACGCCCTGAGTTGAATGAGACGCTGATGACCTGAGATGTTAAAAAGCGTCCATATATAAACAAATCATTAAACAATAATGCATTATGTATTTGTCAATATTCGAGCATAAGGTAACACTTTGGGATGACGGTCGGTTGCTGATTCAATTTCAATGGAGAATTTGTAGAAGAATCCGAGCTTTTCGATTGCCTTCGAACATTTATTTTAGTTTATCTGGTCGTTTATATTTATATAAATTTGTTTAGCATTCACTTTTTCATTAAAAGCTAACATTTGGAAACAAGAAAGATTATAAAAAGTATTTTCATGGCGTTTAGCAATATCTTAAAGAACATAAACTGACATGCTGGACTAAAATATGCACTAGGAAAAAATGGCAATGTCAGTCATAGGTTTTGCTTTAATTACACTTAAGCTGAAATTTTCATTGTACTGAAATAATGAATTGTTTCTTTATGCACACCCCTACTCTCATCGTTATCATTACTTTCACCAATACTTCACATATTAGGTCAAGTGATTCCGTAAATTAAGAAGATATTAAGAATTGCTTTAGTATTTGGAGTAGCCGATATTCCTACAATTGTAGGGAGAACTTAGCAAGTTAATCTTCCAGGAGCATGAACAAAACAACGAAAACAAATTTATACACTGTTAAGTATAAGTGTGGAACAGAATTGCACTAATAACTACAAGTTACTAATCCATACTTTTGAATGTATTAGTTCATATTTTGCGGAAAAGATAACGGATGTCAGCAGACAGTGCTGTACTAGGTCAGGACTTGCAGCAAAACGCGAACATTCGAGCAGCCATTTCATCTAAAGAACACATGAGCCATGTATCGATTTTATTCATCCTCAATAGAAAAATTTGGTATTAGAATAAAATGTTTGTTTTGGCGTTCTTTACACCCTGTGTATCGTTGATGTATGAAAGATGATTAGATGACATACCTGGAATTGTGTTCAACACTGAATTATTTCCAGTATCCTCTAGGCTTCAACTTGAACCTATGATCTTCTCCCTTGCTATTGTGTTTTTCCTAGTTATTTATTTTGTTTTCGGGTGTTTTTCCTAGTTATTTATTTTGTTTTCGGGTGTTTTTCCTAGTTATTTATTTTGTTTTCGGGTGTTTTTCCTAGTTATTTATTTTGTTTTCGGGTGTTTTTCCTAGTTATTTATTTTGTTTTCGGGTGTTTTTCCTAGTTATTTCCGCTTTTATTGAAAATTTACTTTTCTCTGGTGCAGATCCTTTTGTGTGTGTGTGTGTGTGTGTGTGTGTGTGTGTGTGTGTGTCACCTGTCAACAACGATCATTCAATGGCACTTTGCTTCGATAACTTCAGAGCTCTGACTGTGTTACCATTTTTGTGCCGTAATTTTTTATTTTAATAATTATAAATAGGCATGAATTTGAAGCAAATGTAAATATATAATTAATTACAATTTTATCAGTAATATTTAGCTTAATGGGCAGATTTATTACACAGTTTATATCAATAAAGTCTCGACAACTCCTTTCAATATATTGGAAAACAGTCAGCAGTAAATGAGGCTGAAATAAAATCCGTAACATGAAACGCAGCCGGCGAAAGAAAAAGTGTATTAAAATAGCTTGTTTAAGTAATTTACTGAAGGTGGAATACAACTATTCAAAACGACTAAGCATGGGGAATGAGCACAATTATAGTGCAACAATAAATTGATTTCCTCCCTAATTTTAAATTAATTCCTTGTTCCATTTAATTAAATAAAAATAATGTACAACTTATGTGCACCCTCGCGAGAGGAATACATGTAAAACCTCCAATTAGTTTCTACAGCCAAAATGTTCCTTCGCGAAGGAAAAGGAAAGCCTGTTGGGGAGAAAAAGACAGCCCAGTCTTTTTCTCTTATGCACTTTCTCTTTTTGTGGTACAACATCCAACTTGTTGCTGCACGGAAATGTGGCCTTTTGCATATGATGTGGCCTTGCAGAGTTTTCAGAACGTCTCTATAGTAAGGATACATATAATTATAATTATGGTAATAAAACAAAAATGCCTTTAAATATGAAGTTCCATTGTGTGTGCAGCTATGACATGCTGGTAAACCATTCCTTGAATATCAAAAAATGAGATGACCAAAACATTCCCAGCAGAAGCAACTACTTTTGCTTTTTTGGCTTTTGGCGATAATGGAGATTTCCACCCAGAGCTTTGCTGTTTGTTCTCAGGATCGAAACGTTGCAGTCAAGTTTTATCATCAGTAGGGCTTACCTATGAAGGAAACTCCGCAAGCGAGCGTCCTTTTGTTCCGGAATTAGCAGTCTTAGAACCCACCTTGCCCTTGCACGTCTAAAGTGCAACTTTTAAGTTACCAAAGTGTGTTGAAATTTTGAAAATGTCTGAATGTGTTTTTAATCTTATTTGACGGTGCTCTCTCACAATGACAGTTAATGTTTACTTCCGTTAGAGCACAAACTGGAGCTCCAGTTCGCCTCTCTTTGAAAAATTTAAACCATCTTCGAACTGTGCTATAGGCCTCCATAGGCCTCCTGTGACATTGCATAGGTCTGAATTAAAAAAATTATTGAGACTAAAGCAGAATTTAAGAGCAGAATTTTTGTTCGTCGCCTATCACCTCAATTTTGCTGCAGGCGGAACAGAATGATTTGAGTTTTAGCGCGAGAAATTATTCCTGTGAGATATTTATGATCATTCTTTATTGAAAAGCCCTTTTAACTTTCCTTGACTTTTATACTTGATTTGGACTATTTTATATTCTATAAGATTCGTTCGTGCTACTTGATTTTCTTCCATCAAAAGTAATACATACGTTGATGCGGGGTGTGGCAGTTTCACGGGCGGTAGAACATAATTGTACAACATTTCCACGCTATTATAACAAATAACATGCATACTATAGCTCTCCGAGCGTGCATTGGGCAACGCTATTTGCTTTACCAAATTCTCTTATCTTTGTCCAAGCTGCAATAATTACCTAAATCAGCAAAATGTACGATTAAGCACTTTACCAAAAATATATGGAACAAGCATTCATACCTAAACTGTGCTTATCTTCAATTTGCAAACATTAAAAATTTAATGGTTCAGCACTTTACCTAATTCACATGAAAAAAGCATTCGTATTAAACAGTGCTTGCCTCCAATTTACAAATACAGAAGAGCTTAATGCACTATACAATACAATAAAATTTACCTTAAAATTAAATTAAAGGAATTAAAATTAACATCACAGCTGTTTGCCATATTACATTAAAATTAGGAGGAAAATTGTAAGGGTGTAACAGAACCGGTTAGAAATAGCGCTGGGAAGGCAAATTTCTGTCAAGCCGGCCACGCTTCCAAACGAAGGCTCTATAGTAGTGCTTAATTTTCTAATATATTAGCCGTACATGTTCATTACTGGAAACGCTTTTTCAGATATCTGCTCAATTATTAAACAAATGATACGCGCACGTAACATTCAACACCAAACTCTGACAGGGAACCGTATTATTCAAAGAAAATGTTCTCGAACTCAGGATCTAAGTTCAGTAGTCAGGAGCTCTATTGACTGCGTTACGAGGCCAGTGCTATAAAAAACTTAATGTGTTTTATTTTAATGGGCTTAACTGATTAGGTTAATCAAATAGGAGGTGCTAGAAAATTTTCAAAATTTGAGTGTTAAGCAATAGTAAAACTTATTCACTGCGTGCTGACTTTGGGTCCAATGAAAAACTCTTTATCATTGTATTCAAAAGAATGCCTATAAAAACTGCTTTTACAGTTCATACGCGTAAGGAATAATTTCTGCTCACATCTTCATGGAAAGGTTTGCTATATGCTTGCAAACAAGTAATGAATAATTGCTCTTGATAAAAAGTAACACCAAACTCGATGGGGAATGAACCCACTACCTTAGAGTGAAATACAGACATAAACTTGTAACATCGCTCATTGGGGTCGAAGAGCACAATATGCTGGGGGACTGAAGGACACCTGCACTCTACACGTCACAAATTCCAATCGTCTGGCATCAAACCTATAAAACTAATTTTCAAGGTCTGTTCTTAGAGAATGCCAGGTTCCATTTATGCATGGATAAGAAATATGAGCGCGTTGACCTCTCGTGTCTCAAGGAAAGTTTTAGAGACAGGTGCTTTTGTCTTGCAGGCAGAGGTGGTTCCGGAGGCTGAAAAGTGAATATCTCAGCTGAAAAATTTTCGGAAGGATTAAAGGCAACATTTTACTGAACAAATGATCGTAGACTAGTGGTAGTTTTTGCGATCACTAATCCGAAGGTCCTGAATTCGAATCCCGGTCAGGTCAAGCTGTCTGGGCAAGGTTTTTTATTTAACCTGAGAAAGTGAACACCAGATAGCTTTAAGGCGCCAAGGACTACGAGTTTATTTAATTAATCCCTACAGTATTCATTCCACAATCTGCAGATGTTCAGAGAGGACCAATGCAGTCAAAGCGACAATGAATAAAATATTAAAATAAATCATTGTGCTAAATATAAGACAGAACCCATGGCAACATAAGACCTGAAACTTTCAGCAAACATACAGAGTAATGAGTTTAAAAATGAGAAGTTACTCTTTACTAGACACGTTAGTGAGAACATTGCGTTCCTATTAAGAAAAAATCAGACTGTACTCGAGACAGTTTTTTTTTCGGAGGAGGTGGGAGTATATGTCATTATCTTTTATCAAACAATATAACGTTTAATATGAACATGACATTGAAACTTCACTTTAACAGAGAAGTTTTTCTAGAAGTTTTAAAGAGACGGTTTGATCAGTTCTTAGCACAGCAAAGAAAAGTAACTAAGTTCAAAACAATTTAACAAAATCGTCTTTTACACAACTATAAAAATGTCTTTATAAATTGTGCCTGGTCTTGATTTTGCAAACTATCTACCACAATACGTTATTTCTAATAAGACGGTAAGGTTCACATGTGGATGCGCATTGTTGTCTCTGGAAGAAAGCCCACGGTCAATGAAAAATACCTCGCCTCTCGAACTTGAATTAAATATTGACGGAACTTATGTTCATTACTTGTAGAGTTGGCTGAGCTTGATCATGGCAGTTACCCTGTAGCTTCGGATCTCTTCAGCAAATATAGAACAATGGCTGTAGATTGGGTTTACGCGTATCTGAGAATATCGTCCTGCCATAAATAGTTGCAAACTTTATAAAGGAATGTACCAGGTGTTTGCTGATCGGTTAACAGTTTTGCTGCCAGGCATTGTTGAGCTAAGGCGTAGTAGAAACATCGCTACTATATTTATTACTTCATATTTAAGGGACATTGGAAGGAATTTTCAAATTTGTTTATTTTTGTATGAATTTTATTGTGATAGCATGGCTGTTAAGTTAATGCGTATGCTAAATTTAATTTATATTGGATAAATACTTTTTGATCTATATTATTTCATAAATGTTATTACAGAAATATGTCCCATACACCTGATGAATTGAGAAAATATTGGCATTTTTGCAATTGGAGCTTTGAATAACATACAGAAATTGTACAGAAAGATATTTTAAATACATTTTATGAGCGAACTTGATACTTTTTTAAATCTATAAGAAACTTTCTTTATAATTCAACAATTTTTTCAAATAAAAAATTGAAAACATTGGTGTTAACATGTATTTTGGCCTATACAATATTACAATGGATACTTCTGCACATTTTGGGAATTTTTCATTGAATTTAAACAAAAGCTGAGACTCAAAGGACATTTTTATGTGTGTAATAAAGTTTAAAAAAGAAACACAATTTCACACACATAAAAATTAGTGGGAAACAGTAAATTGTGCTCTTTATATATTAGAACCCTCCTTATTTATAGTTGTATCTCTACTTACCATCTATGCTGTTGTGCTGCTTTTGCCACCTGCAGGCCCTATCTGCTTGTGGCAGATGCCTCCTGCTCTCGTAGAGCCAAGTCGTATTCTTGGATCTTACTGATCTTTGAAGCAGTTGCCGAACATTTCTGTTCCCTTACCACAGATCTCGGCTCCTGAGAAGCTGAACAGCTCATATTAGAAACAGAAATGCCATTTAATGTCCCAATTTCTAGACGCTTCTCAGAAATACAAAAATTCTTAGAACAGTTTTTCCAAATGAGTGAGCGAACATTTTCATTTGAATTTTGTGTTCCTTCACTAGCACAACATGCCAGTAGTTCAGTGCAAGCTAATCTCTGATAGATAGGAAGAATTCTCCTAACCATACTATCATCATACTGAACAGACGTCTTGCAATGACTTTGCGGAGCGTCGCCGAGAGCTATGCTCTTATTATAGAAACGCCAAATGTCTGTCCCTGTCCCCACAGGGACTTCTGAAGTCTGTTGATCTATGTAACATATATGACAGTTTTCATGGCAGATGCTTCTGGGTTTTAATTCCAATGGGTACTCCAATGATTACAGTTGCTCCTGTAAAGTAAGCTTGAGATCTTTAGTAGTTGGTGTTCATATGTATAGTTTCTAACTTCAGCTTACCACGGCCACCCAATCTAGTCATCAGAGTCTTTCTTCAACTTGAAGGCTGTAGACATCCTTTTTACTACATGATTGACACATTCTTCCCTCATTGTTTCCACATCAGCATGATATACCGCCACTTCCTTTAGTTGCTGGTGAGTCTTTATCAGACAGACAGTACACTTCTGTACTGAGGGAATATGATAGGTTGAAAAGGGTAACGCAAAACTCTTTAAATGGCTGTAGAACCGTAAGGGACGAGGGGGGGATGCAAATGATTCTGTTGATGCCCAATGGCTCAAGGAACCATTTGCAGAAAAAAAATCGACTCTGACCGATTTTGGCAAAAATTCACACCAGCATCCCTTTAGGTAGATTATGAAAACAGAGTTGCTGTGATAGCCCTTTATAAGGTTGGAAAAGTAGCAAGGAATATTTACTAGGTCCTTAAATAGCTGAAAACAGAAAGATGTTTGTGCCCCGCACCACCCAACTCTACTGAGATCGACATTGTAGATGACAGAGATCTGGATTCCTGCGAGGACCATAGCTGTTGTAGCGAAATCGAATTTGGAAGCAGAGTGATGACTCTGAGATGAACATATTCAAGAGTGCTCAGACAATACCATTTTTTTCGGTACTGGGAATTTTTAACAGCAAAACCTAAGCAGCAGAACGGAAACTGCTAACGTTGCTACAGCGTTAGGCTAACAAGTTAAACGAACCTTTCTCTTTTGTTTCCAATAAAATGTTTAATAATGAAGAAAGCCAACATCAAAATGATCTAATGTACGTCTCGACTTCACGAGAAGCTTGTGTGAGGGTTCCGTATGTCCGCAAACACAGTGGGTTTGGTGGGGAGTAAGTTGCGATGTGTCACGAAGGATTGATGACAACCGCCAAAGTGTACGAAACTACTCTGCTGAAATCTGAACACAAGTGTGCTGAAAAACAGGCGCTGAACTTCCAGTAAGATTCAGGTTCAGTCACCCGGACATAACTTGAGAGAAATCTTCAAGAATGGTATCCTAGCAGTCCCAACTTTAACTCTCAGAACAACAAATTGCTGTCAGTGCTTGGGGATGTATTATTGAGTGTCTCAAGCGTCCTTTGAGTCAACAGTGAGTGATTTCCCAATGGAGGTGGTGCATTGAACAGCCAGCGAAATTTTGATCAGATGCGAGGAAAAAAAGGGGGCCATTTTGAGAACTGATTGCTGTGAGTATTAAAATAAATGTAGATACTTAAATAAAACGTAAACGGGGATGAGTAAGAAGCACAGCGTTGACTACACACATGTCATTTACTTCACATGCAACTATAATTATTTAGTATATCCACATGCTACTCTACATCCTTTCTGATAATAGCCTAAATACACTGCAAAATTATTGTAAACAGTGGAATATGCAAGTAAATACAGCTCTCACATTTAAAAATGGCTATGTTTATGGCCAGCTGGAAAAGTGGACTTAGGGAAAAGTAGTAGTTCAGATCGTTAAATAACTCGACTATCTTGGAATAAACACAGTTTTTTGCCAAGCACAAGGAGAGCGGTCAACTCTCTGAGGTGCTAAGACTTCTAGCCCGGATACCGGACATGCCAGTAAAAACATTGAAAACTATGTATGAGGCAATTGTTAGGCCCTCATTGTTATATGCAAGTGATAGGGTGGGATAAAATAGACGGTGTAAATTATTTACAATGTGATTTCTGGAAGCGAATTCTAGGGGCACATTGAACTATGGTGTACTACGGGAGGTGGGATGCTGGGAAGATGCAATCTACAGCAAAATAAATGTAATTAGATACTGGCTAAGAATAATTAAAGGACAACAAACAACCCTGAGGGCATTATGCTATTAGCTCCAATTAAACAACATGCAATATCCAAAATGGTGGGCGGCGTTTGTACAACTGGAATAGTCAAAAAATCGGTTTAAACAATATTTGGCAGACTGATATTGAAAACAGATATGGCGTAGTAAAAAAGTAAAAAATCGCATTTCTGACACAAACCGGTTGGAAATAGAGGAGCGATGATTGCAAATGTCATCTCTGGACCTGCAGAGTGAAATTAAAACTAGGTGCGGTAAAGAGACCTATATCATGGAGCTAGGCATAAAACAGAGGTCTGGAATATCATGGCTTCTGAAAGACACGTATGGTTGTTGACGAGGAAGACAGAAGGAACGCTATTTAACATCTACGGTCATTCAGTCAGGGCGTGAAATGGCCAATAAATTTTGCTCAGAGGCCTTTTCTTTCAAACTTGATTTCATTTTACGTGCTGTAAATCCACGACACTGATCTAACACTTCACTTAGAATTTTTACACTCTACCACACTTCTTACGATTTAGGAATCGCTGAACACGTGTGTTAGTATGTGAGCTAATGAGGCTGGAAACACGTTGCTGAAATTTGTAAGATAGAAATACGTTCTCAGAGTCCCGTACTCATCTTTTAGCCATTGTAGTTATTTTGAAATTTAAAGATAATATATTAAAAATAATTTAGATTATTTTAAATTGAAAAACCGTCCAGAAATATAATTATGACAAAATTGCAGTTTGCCATGATTCAAAATGCCGGACTTAGACTTGGGTCGCTGTTGCCTCCAGAGGTCGTTCCGGGCGTAAAGCATGTTCGTTGTCGGGGTCGCGCGCCAGGAAAGATATAACAGGGGAAGAGTTTTTGTTCTGAACAGCTCTGCTCCTTGCTGAAAGGAACCACTTAGGTTTAAATGGCCACCGCTCGCGTGCCTGCGTGCCATGTCATGCTTTGCACCCCTCTCCTTTCCTTCCGGGGCACTGAGTAGCTTTAGTTACTCAAAGCACATCCATATATTCTTTAATTTAATTGTGTACTCTTTCACAGCGATAGATATCATCTCAATATGAAGAGCGTTGCTGAAATCTCATACACCTCTGTCATTACTTCAACAAACGAGTTCCCATGCAAATAGCAAAATATGTAGTAGGTAAAGCTTGCGACTCACATTCGGGAAATCCCGCATTCAAATCCCTTGGAGCCTAACATCCTGACCTTGGACGTTTTCCCTGGTCACTTAAAAACGGATATTTGCTTTCCACGAATTTTTCGCTCTCCCAATTCATATAATTTCGTTCCTTGGTTCTGTTACAGAATCAAAAGTACCAGCAAGGCGGGCTGGTGCGGTGTGACGGTGGCTTGCACTTTGGAAAGTATTTTGGCCCAGCATCTGGTATGGAAACGGCTCGAACTCCCCAGAGGAGTTCCCTGGAAACAATTTTAGGAATCCTGTCTACGTCATTCCTCGGTGTTAATGGATCTTGGCCTACCGGTATCTCCCTCACCTCATCTCTTTCTCCTACTGGCGCCACCACTGATGCTTAGGCTGAATTATCTAAATATCCTCCTCCGACCCTATTAATGCAGTTCAATTCAAAGTTTACGTTTGGTAATCACGGTATTTTATGATGTTATTGGTGTCTTATTTGTGTTATGATGGTCAGTTTGTCAAGTTCTTCATAAAATCTACAAATTAACCAAAAATGTCTGATGTTCAACCACCAAGCATTGCGAAATTTGATTAAATGGTTTGAGCAAACAAGCTGTGTCATGAACCCATACGAAGTTGTCGACACGGTAGTTAGAACGGAAGGAAATGCACATCACACTGCTCAAAGTTGTGTCATTAAGTCTGTCATTAAGAGTGTCTCTTGAACTGGGAATTAATCATTATACTTAGATATCTGAAACTGAAACTTTTGCAAAACACTGCATAATGATCTGGACCGTCATTTGTGGTTTTGTGAATGGTTTCTTATTCGGAATGAAGCTGGTCTTCAATTTTGGGGAGGGAAAAAAAAAACACTTAATGGATCAATGAAGGCTCACTTAAGATGAACAGCCATGTAAGTCGGCACATTTGTGTTTACTGACCATAAGAAATTGCCACGAAAGACTTGAACACCTCTTCTGCTGTGACTGTTTGGTGAGCAGTTGCAGTAAAGTGCTCATGGAAAGGAATGGGTTATAAGCAAGCAATATATTTGCATGTTACAAGCGGTGATTACTCCAAAACTTTAAAAAAAAAAAAAAAAAAAAAAAAAAAAGTTTGTCTAGATATAGTTAACATGGCAACAGGATGGGGTCCGCCTCATGATGGTTTGCGGATGAAGACTTCTTAAATAAGTTATTTTATGAATAGATTGACCGTCGTGGCACAACAGACTGACCAAAATATTTATTACAATTAATCTAAATAGTAGAATTGCTAAATATAAAATTTATAATGTGGAAATTTTTCGCTCGTCTCACCGGGTAGGTCGGTCGGCAATCAGAGCCTTAACTCCCGGCGAAGCGGATGTAATATCCGCGCAACTGATTCAGGTTCCCACAGTTTCAACCACAATTAAAATTAAAATAAACACTTATCTTATTACAGGAAATGTTGGAAATGTTTTCCTGCTCTTTCCGCACATTTATGGCATTTTTTAGAAAATTTTCATTGACATGCATCATTTCATTTTCCGAAATTTCAGTTTTCACGAACTGCAGATGATCCTGATATTTGGTTAAATTTTGTATTTTGATATTACAGAACAATAGTGATAATAGTTAAACGATCCACATTCTTTACTAATAAAGCATGACTCCATATATATTTTCTCCTCATGCAAGGGGTTTTGGTGTATAAAAATTAGGGTTTTTCTGCATTCCAGTTTCAGTTATTTTACTTCAAAACGTCACCTAAATGGAATAGCTGTAACATTTCAGAAGAAATTCCCATGCCTGCAAAATGTTCTCATTCTACCTAAAAATTCGTTGCAACCATCGCACATGATCGCAACTACCGTGTTTTTCAAAGAGAAAGTTGTTTGATTCACAGCGAATGGGACGCGAGCATTTGCAAAGCATTGCCAGATTGTTCATCCCTTTCTCCTGTATCTTTGTGTCCCACTCATGCTGTGCAATGTCATGTACTAAGTGATATTGATTTCTAGTCATTGCACTGTAATTATTGAATACTATTTCGGTCTTAGTGGTAAATGCGCCCAAGCAAATATACTTGAAATACGAGAGCTGTCCAATATAGAATGATATTTTTTGATACTCGTTTCATACATTTTTTACTCGTCCTCATAGTTTGGATATGATGGAAGGTTCTTCTTCAATTTGAGTGAAGGGAAAAAGACGCGCCGGGCTAAATCTGGACTATAGGGAGGGCGAGGAACATATTTCACATGGATTTTTACAAGAAATTCAGCAGCAACATTTGCGATGTGCAGCTGTGTATTTTCGTGTTGCAGTCGAGGCCTTTTGCGTATGATATGACCTTGCAGAATTTTCAGGACTTATCTGTAGTGTTGCCTAATTAGTTGTGTGTGCAAGTATGACATGCCGGTAAATCATTCCTTGAATATCGAAAAATGAGATAACCATAACTTTCCCAGCAGAATGAACCACTTTTGGATTTTTTTAGTGTTGGTGACCACACAGAGCTTTGCTGTTTGCTCTCAGATCTGAATTGATGCAGGCAGTTTTCATCAACAGCGATTATCTTTGATATAATTTCCTCATCTTCCTGTAACGTCATCTTCAACTTCATATAATCCTACACGCGAATGTTTTTTTCTTCCGTTAGAGTATAAACTTTAGGAACGGGCTTGGGCCTCAGCTGAAGATTTGTTGAGGGGAAAAAAAGGATTTCAGAGCAGCATATTGTTCGTCGCATATCACTTCCGTTTTGTTGCATGTCTCAACTTGCAAACCTTTGATAAGCGGGAGCCGGAAGTGACAACAATGACGCTAGTGCCTTATGCGGGAGCCGGAAGTGACAACAATGAGACTATGCCTTCTTCACATTAGTATTAAAGTAACATAATATTATAAAGTTAAATTTTAGATCAAAAAGTATGCCTGTAAAAAGTATTATTTATCGAACGGCCATCGTATATATGTTTTATGTTTTTATTTGCATATTATTTATACAATCGATGCCCAATTACTGGAATTGATAAAAGTATATTTAAAGGTTCAGAAAAATGACTTTACATATACTTTCAGACAAAATTCAAAATTAAGTGCGCCTATGAGAAGAAAACTGAACGAGATAATTGATCTCGAGATTCTATGGAAAACACCATTAAAGTTGCCATAACTGGAACTTGTCACTCGCCGCAGCTGCTTCTAAGAATAGGATGCGCATAATGATATTTTCGTTATGTAAACCTGAGTTGGTATGCGTACAGACAGCCAAGTATTGCGAACGATTCCACATGAAGAAATGGAGCTGCGATCTGTAAAAATTGCAAAGTCACGAGCAACAGATTATTCCGCTTAAACATGGCTTCATTGAGCGAGTTCGGCTATGAAGTAGCTGAACTGAATAATGTAAGATCAAGAGGATTGCAGGTTTAGACTGAGGTGAAGGATTTCTGCAGAGACATCTGGAGCAAGAAGCAGCCAGGCAAACTAATTTCGCAAAGGAATCCAGTAAAGGCGAAAGCATCGAAGTGCAAGGAAGTTGACAAGGAACTACAAACAAAAGACTTAATATATCGAGTGCTGAATGGGATGTTATACAGTCCCGGCGTTTCACACACCATCGGCCGAGTTGGCTGCTATGCGTCTCTCGGCGTGTTCTGACTCGTGTTGCACTGTGCATGCACTAGGCTTTATCAGTGAAGGTCCGGGTACAAATGCTAGCCCATTAAAGTACAAATTTTTTGTTTTGTTTTCCAGCACGAAAGAGCAAAATTGTGCTTATTCTGTGATATTCAACGTAAATACCGTAATTGTGTGTTTTTCAATTTAGTCACAAATAACTCTTAAGAATATGTATTATTGAACATAATAAATAAATGCGAATACCTTTACATTAACGTGAAAAGACAAACGTAAGGCATTGAATGATATTTTACTGCTTGTAGATATTCTTACTTACGAAAGAAAGAAGGAAGGAAGGAAGGAAGGAAGGAAGGAAGGAAGGAAGGAAGGAAGGAAGGAAAGAAAGAAAGAAAGAGAAGTACTTCTGGAGCAATATGTACACAGTAGATGAAGGTAAACTTCCTTAAAGGATGGTCTGGTGAATGCGGCTGGAGACAGAAGCTCCTGCATTTCTCACCGAATGTAAATTGCAGGTTTACCAATCCGCAAGATGAGAAGACTAGTCAATATAAGTTGTGGTTTTTAAAAGATTATAAATTTAAATAACACAAGTTCACAAAAAATAATTTCAATGCAATGATTTTCAGCGATAGTACAAAATTTGCATTAAATAAATATTTAAAGATTCAGAGGTATTAAGATTACTATTTCATGACCAACTAAACCGGCCATCTTCAAGAGAGCCGTTAGTTTGGGATTTTTAAACTCTGTATTGTTAAGAAATAATAGTATTCATGGAATCAAACCTTAGTTTATTCATAAAAACGTTTTCATAGCCATCGATTAAGAAAGGTTGAATGCTAGAACTAGTGTCGCTAGGTAATTTCGAAAACATCCCATAATTGGTACAAGGTCCCAATGTCAGGCATTCTAAATGAAAAACGAAAGTATTATACAAGCTACGGATTTCCAAGGAAATATATAAATTAGTGCATGATGCATTTATGATGTTGTGTTCAAAGAAAAACGTGTATCAGTTTACAGAATCGTAAGCCTATGCAAAAAGCGAGAGTTCTTAAATTTAGAATCATATTAAAAAAAAACATTGAATTCAAATACCGTTATACTGACAAAAAGTGCAGTTGCAATGCAATCAATGAGTGCTACATGCATCAAAGGAGCCCACGGTCGTAACCTAAGACCTAATGCAGGGCCGATATCGTAAGAATTGTCCTTTGCAAACCTTAAGACGTTAGTAACAGGACAGCCCAGTTAAGGCGAACTCTGCCGGAACAAAACGACCGACCCTTGAGCCCGCCATGTGTTCAGACCCTTCTTCTGTACAAATTCTAACTTTTCAACACTTTCTGCCCAATTGCACGTGATAATGCTGAAGCAAATACATATATGTTATTCAGAATAAATATTTCGCATTATAAAATTAATTAGTTGCAATTTTGTACTTAATATAAATGTATGTATAGTAGAAATATAGAATATGTAACATATAATATATAGATACAATATATTACTGGTATTGTTTTATTAATTATTACAGTTTACATAATGTAAAATTGTTTTGTAAGTGGTTTTTTAAAATGTGATTAATAGGATTATGGAACTGAATGAAAAAATGGATAATAAGGAAATTAACTGTTACGTAATTCACTTTCTCAATAATAATAATAATAATAATAATAATAATCGTAATAATATTAATAAAATTAACCAACTTAATAGATATCATAACTGCAATTATGAACAATTTTAAAATACAGAACTACTATATACGTAATTAATTGAAATAAAAACATTATAAAACAATAAAATAAAATGGCCATATACTATATTGTATATTGAACTGTATCATTAGGCACGCGACTGTACGACATCACTGCACAGAACGCAGACAAAACAGAAGACCGCGACTACTGCTGACGTCGCACATTGTGCCTGTGGCTGGCAAGATAGGGAACCTTTCAGGCACAAGTCTAGCCCGTGTATAGCTCTAGCTACAGGTCATAGAGGCGCAGAGTGATGTACCCATATTGCAAGAGTTTACAAAATGATCGCCAGTTGAATTGGGGGCATGGAAGGCTACTAAAATAACAGATGAGATTGGGTAGAGAATGTGTGCTTTTTGTGGGGACAGAGGGAATAGGCAGCACATTCTAATGAACTCCCAAGTATCAATCAGTGAAGGTCGACTGCGTTTAGTACTAAGTTTGCAATGTCGAATAGGGATAGGTTAGCATGTTTGCACATGAAGACAACTGGCCACAGTTTGGTTCTTTTCTGTGCAAAAATGCGTGGAATTGAAAGCGCTTCGTTAGAACAGACGGGCGCTTTGAGTTTGAATATGTATGCGTGCGCGCGCGCGCGTGCATATATATATATATATATATATATATATATATATATATATATATATTATTTGAAGTGGAAATTCTTTCTCTTTTAAGTGTCTGCGTAATGAATAGCACGATTGTCTAAAGGCCCATGCCAAGGATATCATACAAATAATGTTTGTAAATATTGAGCAGTAAATAGAAGCCAACTAGAGAATAGTACGAGCTAAAATATTTAAATTTGTTACTCATTTACGTTACGTGTAAAATTTATGTCATGATAAAATCAAGTAAATTATAAATTTTTAGTGAACTTTTACATTGAAAATGGCATTTCCTTTTCGGTAGGAAAATCGAAGATCAGTGATGATGTAAGTAATTGATTTCTTTACGCACAAGGTTTTAAAGACTCGTCCTGCATACATTTCCAATTCTTGTGCCCGTTATTGCATAATAGTTACTTCTTTCACTAATTGTATATTTTATCGCGACAGCGATGCGCCACGGCGCGCCCGCTTCCTGGAAACAGCTGCCTACTGCAAGCGACGCCAATTAGAATCGTGACATGGGAACACGGCCCTTCGTTATTTTTAGCCAGAGTATCGGGCGTAGACAAGGAGCCAGGCCAGACTATAGAGCACGTGAATGTGGTCGGTCTCCCACCTCTTGCGAAACTCGTCGAGTAGAAGCAGCACACTACGATTCAGGGTCTCCCAATGCTTTCAACGGACTCGAAATGCATGTTCAAACTAAGCAGTAATTGAGAGGGTTACATTGAAAATTTAATAATAGTAACATAATTATTCAGAATAAATCGTTTTTCAAAATGATCAATTAAAATCACGTGTTATTAAAACAATGATAGTTTGTGCTCCTAAATTCTTAACCTCTTATGTAAAATTTTGTTTTCATCCTAAAGTGGCATTTTTTTTACTTAATGCAACTATCATTCTACTAGACATATTAATACTGTTCAGAATGAAAATATGAAGAAAAAAAAAACACATTTTTACTATTGAATTATAGATTTAAATTAAATGTTACAGTAAAGACAGCGGAAAATTAGGTAATTTCGTGAGTTTCTTTAGCTTCTATATCAAAGTTACACAACTAAACGTTTAGTTTCGAAGGAACCTCATAAATGGCCATACATGTCCAATACAATAGATGTTTTTGATGCCCCTCAGATGGGAACAAAAGAGACTTTTTGAGAACATATTTTGTTGCGTTCTTTGTTTCAAACGCTATTAATGGTAAGTACAGACGTTTTATGATTGGATGAAGAATAACAGTTATGAAAACTTGTAAGAAAATGCTTTCCCAAGATTATTATTCTATTTCGTTGACCTTCAAGAGACCATTATTTCCTCGCAAGTTAAAAACACTCCCTGGAGGGAAAAACATCAGACAGTTTATACTTTAAATACCCGACCAATGAAGATGAGATACAGAGAGCTATCAATAGAATGAAATGTTGAGACGTATCTGAAAATGACCAAGATATCAAAAGAATCATGGAGTCGTGTTCTGGGAGTTTTGAAGATGATTGTCATGTGAAAGATGTGTACAGTACGTGGTTTCATGGAAAATGCCAGGGGCTCTCAAAATACCAAAAATAGCTTCTAGTGTTTGAGATTCAATTATGAATCTAATTGAGGAAAAAACTCAATTTTGTTAATTTAACTACTATCACAAAACTGTCAGCATAGTGTGACGAAATTATATCTAACATTTTAGAGCGTTACGTATTTTGTTATATTTGTAATCTTGGTATCGATCACGAAATTGTTCTGAAATATGTGCAGAACAATAATTAAGAAGCCTGGGATAAATACAATTAATCATAATATATTAACCTGGCTTTTTCTTAATAAAACTACCGTCACGAAATAAGCCCAACAAACCAAACTGTATTTGAAA
Organism: Metallyticus violacea; assembly: GCA_030762175.1. Taxonomy (NCBI): domain Eukaryota; kingdom Metazoa; phylum Arthropoda; class Insecta; order Mantodea; family Metallyticidae; genus Metallyticus; species Metallyticus violacea. The sequence goes on from CM060842.1 coordinate 49,168,530, forward strand.
ACTTTCTTAATTCTTTTCTTTTTCTAACACCAGTAGTCATCACTCTTCTTTCTTTGAGAGAAGACAGTTTCATTTATATTATTTTTAATGATTTGATGTTTCTAAAGTACCAGTCAGTAATGCACAGGAGGAACATATTTCAGAGGGTACATCATGCCCTTTTTTTTTTTTTTTTTTTTTTTTTTATAAAGACAACTGATCATTGTTGTCTCTTCAGCTCAGTCTTTACCTGCAAACTTCTTGATTTTCAGCTCGACTAATTCATAGGCGAACTAGCTCAATGCAGCTCATTTAAACCGAATAATGTAAAAATTGAAAAGACACGAGCAACACAAGTTACAGCTCCATTTCTTCAAAAAATATACTTGGGTGTCTGTACTTATACCAACTCAGGTTTACAGGGCCAACATATTTTTATTATCGTAGTATGCCATAGTCTGAAGTCGCTGCGGTGAGTAACCAGCTCCTATTATGACAAAGTAACGAGGTAATTGCTCTGGTTGTCCATGGTTCTAGAAAGAGGAGCAACTGTGAATGATATCTGCTATACAAAATCACTCAGGAAGTAATGGCGGGCGATAAAGTCGCAACGCATAGCTAATGTTGACCAAACTACAGTAATTCGTGTGATAAGTGTTGACGCACCCCCCTTACAGTTCTGATATGTCCCCGTGAGTCCCTTATTCTCTTAATGGCAAATCTTCATATCTAACAAAGAGGTGCAGGACACCGTTCAACAACGTTTTCAGCAGCCACACACGAACATTTTGCACAGAGGCATTCAGCATTTTGTTTCACAGTGGAATATTTGCTTTTTCACCACTAGTCAGAAATCTTTCCATTTCGATAGAGGCAAAGCAAAATAATGCTACAGAACACTGATACCGTGATTGGTACCCCATCAATTGTGAGTAATTAATTACAATATATGCAGTTTCAAGTGTGACTTTCTCTGTGTTTTATCTTTATCTACTTTTATTATTAGTGTTAATTTGTTACATTGTTAATAGTGTTTCTTTATTTTTATGTTTCATTAATATATATATATATATAATATTTTATTTTAGCTAGCTGTAAGTGAAGGGTTCTGTAAGTGTGTAAAAATGTAAAAAAAACAGGAATTCTCGCTCGAACAGCAAAGAGACCGTTCTGGCAGGCAACAGAATGAATTCTTTCTTTAGTTAATTGGAAGGGGGCAGCTATTCCCGGCAGAAATGTTTGTAAAGACGAACGCTGTCAACTCCTGTGCTACCGTTGAAGTACGGTAGAAATTGAAATTGAACGGTGGACGAATCGCCAAGTTGTTACGCTCAGATAATCTGGTAGCCAATAATATGACAGTTGTATGATGTCGCCGATAGCCTTTAAGGATGTCTAAATCCACAGTGGCGGAAAAACAGAGTTTCCCTTTATCACGTGGTCAAGCGAATCTTATCGAGTATTTAATGACATGAAATTGCCCTTTTTGGAGAATTTAGTCTTGGAAACTCGCACTAGAACATCAATGTTCGAGCTTCACTTCTACTCGACGTTTCTTCTCAGAAAACTACTGTTTTCTGCGTGTCCCTCAACTGTCCGAAAAGAAACTCACTTGATTGAATAAACGATGTCAACTGGCAGCTAACAAAGTGTTCTTTCTCATCAACACATCTTTAATTTCCCTTTCTCAACTCGGCACTTTCAAGTCCCGAAAACCAGCAACACTCCTGTAGATCGACAAGAACAGTTATTTAGTAGTGAGCTGTATTTGCATATAGTCAAAACTTCCATCACAATTCCTCCCGCCACCAAAAACTCCTCCAAACTTTGGCCTACCAACGTGGGGCATGTTCAAAGCATTTGAAAGCAACACGATTCAAGCGAGCCACCTTCCGATAACTTCAACACATTGCCCGAGTTTGATATAAACATTATTATGAATCATTGTATAAAGGTGATATCTATCCCAACTGGCTACTTTATCGGTTACGTATTATGCGCATGAACGTGTGCTAGTCGCATATCTTATGGTTGAGTGAAAATAACGGCTGCGTGAGCATCGGGGGAAACAGCAAATTCCACGTCCTGGTTCTGGTAGGCGCATTGTCTAACAACTTGAGGTTTTAAAGAGAAGTCTTGCTAACGGTGTACAGTGCGGCTGTTGAAAGTCTTGTTCAAATAAGTATATCGCCATCTGAAGTTTCCTAATATGTGAAAGGCTGCTCCCTTTATCAATACAGAGTCGTTCCCCCTTCTTATTAGTGTTGGCGTGGTGCAGAAAAATCAGGAGGGTGGCTGCAGCACCGAGATTTTTGTGCAGTGTTCCGCAAATAGACACAGTCACCGGATGGGAGGATTCCTGGTGCCCTCCCTTCCTCTGGAGGTGATGAGGTTCACTGCGCACGCTCTACCGGAAGTGGCATACAGATCACAACCAGAGTTTCTCCGATTCAAGAACTTCGCTATTAGCCACCTGAACAAACTGCATACAGCTGATGTATAAAATAACAGGGGAGTGCGACTTTTCTGAACTGGATAATTTGTATCTTGTTTATATTTTCTGCTCTTGTGAAGATAGAAACTGTATTCTTTCTTGTTAAATATCTGCTCCTTAGTACTAGTTTAAATGCTGTAAGGGAGTGTGCTTCCATCGTTAAAGAAATCAGTAGCGCGAAAATGCAGTCTTCACATACTTTTAACATACATTTTTCATGCTTTATGCTGTTCAATATGAATCAATATATTGGCTTACGAGGGGCGCTCTAAAAGTTATTGACCTGACCAAAACAACACAAAAAGTATTAGAAATGTTTTGTTGTCCCTCACCTTATAAATTAATACATTGAGTTCAACGACTTTCCAATTGTTTAATACCCTCAGATAAAATAAGCGTAGTCTTAACTTCAATCTCATCATTTGATGTGAATCTTCATCCGCCTAGCCTTTTCTTAAGTTTTAGGAAGTAAATATAAAAATAATCGCTGGGAGCAAAATTCGGCGAATCTGGCCAAAATGGAAGCGAAGGTCATGCAGTTTTGCAGCAACAATCCCAGGCATGTGCAAAGGGGTATTATCGTGATAAAGTTTTTTTTTTTCCTGCAAGGTGTGAACGTTCAGTCTGAATAGCATCGTTCAATAAGTCTGTAGTGAAGCATAATACTCCCCGGTAATGGTACAGCCCTTCTGGAGATATTCTCGAGTACCACACCATAAAAATCCCTAAGCCATGACTTTTTCTGAAGATGGAACCATTTTTGCTTTCTTTGGTGCCACTTGTGGACTGCTGCTTCGTCTCTGGTGTACAATGATAAATCCATGTTTCATCTGCTGCTGTGAAACGGATAAACTCACTGCAATTGCATATAAATAAATGTAAACTCTCTTGAAAAATGTTCATTGGAGTGCGTTTTAGGTCCATTGTTAACAAGCATGGAACCCATCCAGCATAAAGCTTTCTCATTCTCAAAACTTTATGTAAAATGTAGTGGAAATGGCCTATCGGGGTAGTTGTAATATCAAACAACCGGCCACCTTCAATCGCAGCAGTTTTGAACACTCTGAGCACTCAAAATGTTGAATCACTATACGACCACGCTTAAATTAAGCAGCCCCCTTTTTAACCGTTGAAAACAAAGGGGAAGAATCCTTTAACGTGTAATCTAACTCTTTTCTATTTCTGTTGCAGTTAAACCCTTCAAAACGAAGTACTTATTACAACTTGTATTTCAGTTTTATCCATTTTGTAGAAAATGTTAACAATAGTTTGTTTACATGATCGTCACAAACAAGTGATGATACGCGTCTGAAATTTTACAGCGCGCATTCTAAAGGATGGTATTTTACAGCTATCATAGTAATTTGGCCATCTTCTGGACATCTGAGTCAGTCCCTAGTATGTTCTGGTTTACATTACACACCTACAACAAGTAAATAAACACCTCCCATTACTGTTTAAATTATTTTGTTTCTTCACATTATTTTAGGAAATGGTTCTTTTGATTTATAAAAACATTTTGAACATATAGTATTAATGTTGCGGTTAGAGCTAATGTATTACCAATCAGTTTAATAAGCTTAAACCGAGCTGTTATATGGAGAGGGAACGTTTACCATATCTAAGTATAGAACTCTTAAGTAACAACGAAAAAAAAAATCATTGAAAAAAGGAAGCATTAACATACGATACTACAATAACACAAATTTTCTTGTTTTTAATTTCATAATAGTACCATGATACGATTCCATTTCTCCATATGATAGCTGAAATATTATATGCATAAAAATGCGTTTGTACGAGTTACTACAAAATAAAATATTTAACAATACACTATCCCTCCCATATCAGACCCACCAGGCTATTTGTATGGTAAAGGACCACTAAAATAAATTACTAATTTTCATCACTGCGTGTGTCCTCAAGCTCCTTTATTCTTCTTCTCCGCTTATCCTTGCTTTTCCTAAAAATTCCCCTATCTTAATCATTTTCTCTACTGCCATTTCTAATAACATTTTTCTGCCACTATTTCTTGTTGTCATCTGTCCCATTTTTCATCCCAAATACCACACCCCCACCTTTTTACCATTTCATGTTCAATTAAACAACGGAACGGACTTTCCACTTTCCCACACTTAATGCATCCTTCTTTAAAATGTATCCTTAGTCCTTTAAAACTAATACCCATGTACGCATCCATACAAAACCTATTTTTCCAAATTGCTCACAAATGTCTATATATTTCTCCTGTCTCCATTTTTTGAACTACTTTATATAAACCTAAGAAACTTTTGTCCTATAAATTAGCCTAAATCTCTTGGCGCTCTGTCTTCCACCCCGCGTCTCACTTCTTTCGAAAACCCACAAACATTATTTTCACCCAATCGACATACGTACATCGAGAAGGCACGGATTCATGAGCGGGAGATTGGGGTTAGAATTCCGCCAGGCCTGTCCTCCCAACTGAGGTTTTTTCCAGGTTTTCCTCAATTCTCATAAGTGGCAAATGCCGGCTAGGTACTCTAAACTTAGGCCTGGAACGCTTCCTTCCTTAAAAAAAATCCTTTTCTTATTTATCATTTCATCTCATGTATCATCAGTGTTCATCGTCTGTAGTGCCGCAGTAGTTAAAAGGGCGATAAACACTGTTAAAATCTCTAAATAATTATTTTGTAAGTGAAGTTCTTTGAGTTCATTTTCAGTGATTATACGTTTTGAATTATTCATATTTGTATAAATTCATTTTTATATTGTTTTGCTCGTTTTCTTTGCATATGTTCATTGTTTTTCTCATGATTTGCATAATGTAAGAAAATTTTACCTAAGAGTTTCAGGAATATCAGATACTTTATAAATATTAATATTTATAAATAATCGTTTAACTCTGTAGCACTTCTCTGTAAGCTATCGTTGTCTATAACATGAATTATTTATATTAATATTTCTTTTAACAGTTTTTTCCTCTCTTCTTCCGAACATGCGTTCACTCTTGGACCGCTCTGCTGGAGGGATTCTTTCTTTCCAGTGGCAGTACAGTTCTCTCGGTATGTCTGGGTAGGACTGGCATTTTAAACTTTTCTTTAAATAACCGGTGCGATAAAAATATCCTTAAAGGGGGAGCTACCGGATGAAGTATAACCTCGAACCACAAAGCTTCCGGTTCCAGGGAAGAATAAAGCAGCTCAACGTGCAGTGGAACGCCTGCAGGGAAATAGCAAGGGTTTAAATCCCTTGCACCAGGAAGCGGATATTGGTAAAAGTAGCTACCATATCAGGGAAGAGTTTGCGGTTAGTTGGAAAGAATCTGATATACCAGCATGGCAAACAAAAAATACATGGGACACTATGGACATATCACGTCTCCCTGGGAAACCCTCATATGTGAGAAACCCACATGATGTAATAGAGTAGTTTGTCGGATACGCTACAGTGCCCATGGTGCCGGTATGTCCTCCTACTTTGTAAGAACGGACCGAGAAGGAATTATGTATTTCATCGCTAGATCATACCAATTAATTAAACTTTCATTATATTTCTTTTTGGAAAGTTACTCCGAATGGTTCCAAAAATAACTAATTGGTTTTTTACTCACCAGAAATTGTTACCTCATCCCAGTTAACATGTTCTCTGAAAATAGAATTTGAGAATTAGCTTCGCAGTGACTGAATAGCTCAAACGAAATAGTTGCTCCCCTTTTAAATCCTAAATTAGGCATTTAGAGAAAGTTTAATTTTCTTTATGTTGGAAAGCAGGAATTGAAGATTTCGTACCGAACGCACACTACATTCAAATTGTCTCTTTATCGCTCGTGGACATTCAAGTTGAGCGCAATTGGACAGCCATCTGCCTCAACGAGCTTCATTTCAAACTGTAAGAAGGAACGAAAACAGTTTTGTCCTCTGATTCCAATAATATAGAAAAGAATAAGTAATTTTAATTGTGTAGGTATAGTTATAAAATATGTTAAGTTATTGAGTACCAAATCGTGTTATGAAATCGTGCTATCATTCGTGCGATATACTTCACAATACTGCGATTTAATCCTACAAATGTTTTAAATTCCAGGAAGCTTTCTATTTTACTTCTGGTAAATTTATTAAAACAGAAAACATTTGTTACAAAGGATTTTAATATGAATCATTAAAGATTATATAAAATTTTAAGGATTGTCGTCATACAATTTGTGAATGTTGATTGCTAATCTATATTAATCCTCTTCTAAAGGTTTATAAACAGCATTAAAGTGATATCGTCATACCACTGGCTATAACAGAAGCAATTCAAAAGAACATAAAATGTATTTGTCGAAAAATGCGGTAAAGTAAGACCTATAAATAGAACTGCTTTCATGAGGGACATAAGTTCCATCACAAAAAGGCAAAATATTAACTAGTTACCACTATGCCATAGAGTTAATACGACTAATATTTCTGTTTTTAACATTAAGGGTTACTGAGTAAATGTCTTTATTATATAATATTTTATGACAACGTTTTAACATTAAGGATTGTCAAGTAAGTGTGTTTATTATATAATATTTTATGACAACGTACTTTTAGCGCTAAATTACCAGTTATTTCAGAACATGAGTTTCTGTTGTTGCTTATTAAGGCTATAGAAAGTGTGTTTAGTAAAAAATAATTCGCTATGTATTCCGCTGTAAATTTCAGTGTGTGTGTTTCATATTTACAGTAAATGAAAAGTAAATCAAGTAAGCAAAATGAAACGTGTGTAAAAGCGTTTTTAGAATTCAACCCCCACAAGACTATCAACAACAGATAAGTTATGGATGCAAGATTGTAAACGGAATTTGAAATACTATTAACAAAACTTCTTCGCTTTAAACTAAATATTTTGATGTATTCAATCCACAATAAAGATTTTCTGTTAAAATTATAAAGTAGTTTCTAATTAATAGGCGCGTAATTTAATTAAATTAACGCGTGTAGGTTCCTAATTCCTTTAAAGGACATTAAACATGCTATGTATACACTTTGGAGCGCTATTGCCGACTTCACCCCTATCATAATTTCAATCATTAGATTATTTAATATCATAATTGTTATAATTAACCCCATTATTTATATAACATTTATTGTGTGTATCAATTTCATTATTACCATTGAATTATCGCCAGTGAGAACAGGTGTATGATTATATATAATATACTAATAATATACTGATGTATATTTCTGTGCATTTGTAGCTAGGCAGAACTTGTGTAATATAGCGCGTGCCTGACACCGTTATACTATTGTAAAAGCAAAAAGGGGTTAGAGCCAAGGTTTTTCTTTGTACCAGTATGGAAGCCATGTTACTGTCCGTTCTATTAAAGGTACTTGCTATGGAAAATATTGTTTTGAGAAAGTTACGCGTGCGTGGTAGTAGTAACCATGTTGAGGGCTGAAGGAACGCAAATCGTCAGAGATTTAAAGTCCTCGATATAAAATGTCAAGAGTAGCCAGTCAGAAAACCGGATTCGAATTAAAGATCTAGAAGTTTCGATTGGCGGGATCTAAAGCGTTCTAACTGTTGATTTTATAAACAGTATAAAGAAGCGATTTTGTGGCTTCAGCGGCATTCTAAAGTGTAATTTCGAGGCGGTAGACCATACCACTCCAAGTTCGATCGTCGAAGCCTACAGGCAGTATTTTTCTAAGTTGAGATTTTGAGGCAAGAGTCTACGCCACTGTAAAGTCTTGTGTAAATCACGATAATTCTGATATAATTTGATAGCGACAAACTGCGTTATTCCAAGTGTATCTTTGTCTGTGGCTGACAATGTTAGAGAAGGTGTAATGTCGGCAGAGTTAAGACGCGGGAACTAGCAAGTGACAGTAAATGTGCATATGTAAAATTTCATTCCGACGTCAGTTATAAATGCTAAAAATCGTTGTGAAAGTTAAAGTGATTAGCTGTTTGGTGTAGAGAAATCGCAACATTCATCCTGCATCCTATTGGTGAACGGTGTGGCAATAGGGACTTAGGATTTAATAAACTGTGTATGCCACTTATTCCTCGACGTTTGCGCCAGCAATTCATCCTCTTCTCCCCATTAACATAGCAACTTGAGATTGCTATTATTCCTACCTTGGAACGATACATGACTAGGCGGCTGATGCATCTTCAATCCAGGAATCTGGAGCAAACATCACAGTGGGAGCATCAATATTGCTGGTCTGCATTTAAATCGCCGGAGGTGTAAGACTTGAATCGATGACGTCATCTTTCACACACCTTTATTCCTAATTGATATAAAAACGACTTGCCACCAATTATAATAACTATCGTTATCGTATCGTTACTCCAAATTGGGATCAACGTCGGGCTTAATTAATCAACGCTCCACATTACCCCCCCCCCATTCTCATAACCGTTCCAACTTATACAGTTTTATGGTCTTAAATTATTAAATTAAGTTTGCATTTTTATTGCTCTTACCGACTACTTTGTTTTGAAACATCCGAAACTTTTGCATTTAATTCTGTATTGCGTATATGACGTAATCTCAGCTTCACGTATGTTTGTCCCCTTCTCTTACATCTTGCAGCTCTATACTGTCTGGTATTTCACTCCTACCAAAGGGACTGCTATTATTTGAAAACAACACAATAGTAGATGGCAGAATGTGATAAAATGCCTCTTCCCTCACCTCGGCCACCCTCGCTTTGATCTAGCACCCCTACTACATTTTAAGGCGGATTACCACCACGGGTGACTGAGGTCGTAAGGCATGGACTAGTAAGCGGGATATCTGGGGTTCGATTCCTACCAGAACAGTCCCCCTCTAAGCTTTTTTTTTTTTTTTTTTTCCCCACAGGTTTTCGAAAGTCCTCATAAAAGGCAAATGCCGCGGAGTGCGCCAAACATAGCCATATGCCTGAAACACTTCCTTCCATTAAAAAAAAAAAATCCCCAACTTACCATTTCATGCATCAATCCATGTCAACCGCCTATTTAGAAAAAGGCGGTTTCAATTGTTATCACATATTTTGTTGCTGGTAACTTGAATTATTGTTATTGCTATTTGAATTTGGACAAAATTAAAAATAATAGAGAACATTACAGTTATTAATATTATAGTAATATGGTATTCCGAAATCGGTTACGACCTGTTCTTTCTTACAAGGCATGAACATTTTGAAACAATTTGTCATACCAAATAACAATTATTCCGAGTGAGTCTTATCCTGCGGAATGGGAAGTTATAAAACCCCGACGTTTAACATTTCCCTGCGTTATATCGATTCCGACTGAATTGACTGCTATTGTGCCTCTTGGACTGAACGCGCGCTGGGCTTTAGTGGTGAAGTTCCGGGGTTCAAATACTGGCCTATGAAAGAGTACAGTTTTTGTTTTGTTTTCTAGCACAGAAGAGAGGATTAATGCTTATTTTGTGATATTAATGTAAAAATCCTAATTATGTACATTTCAATTTAATTACAAATAAAACTCTTGTTTATTGAACGTAATAAGTAAATGGGAATAACTATACACAATGTGAAATGAGAAATATATGGCATTGAATGATATTTTAGTCTTTATATATATATATATATATATATATATATATATATATATATATATACATATATATATACATTCTTAACATACAAAATATAGACAAACGTAGGAGTAGTTCTGGAACAATATGTAAACAGTTGATAAAAAGATAAAGATAGGACAGTCTGTTGAATGCTGCGGGTAACTTGACAGCACCTGGAGTTCCCATCAGTTTGCCTAGTTACCAATCCGCGGGATAAGAAGACTCAACCGATATATAAAATTATTAGCTATTTCACAGTGTGTAGGACATCAATTGGAAAGAAAAAATAAGCCGAGATTTGAAACACTTTCTTTCCAACTAATCTCCTGCACCCGGGTCGTGTGAAAGAACTACAACGCCTTCATTTGGACGCGAGGCGACTTAACGTAGATTTGCCGGCCTGTTTCTAACCGGTTCTGTTTCCACGTGCGCTGACGCGAAGTCTTGGTGCTGTACAGAGTTGAACATTGTGAGACCACCTGTTTCTTGTTATACATTGTTAGTGCGTTATAATGTCAAAAGAGTCTGCATGCTTTAGAGTTAGGACACACAATCTTCATGTATGTTTCCTATGTGGCAACAAACTCATGCAAAGAAGTGAGACGGTGATTTATAGACAGATCCCCTGTTGTTCGTACGCCTCGCGGAGAAACTGTTTGTAATCTTGTAAATAAATCTAGGAAAACATGATCTACTCTTGATATGGAACCGAAAGTTAAATGCTGTGTTGTAACAGAGGAATAACTCGATGAGTTTGGAAAAATGTTAGAAAGAAATCCACATACATCTCTGAGAAAGCTTGCAGGGGAATAAAGAAATTTTGCAAACCTCGATTTGAAATGCCACTGAACTTTTTTAAATTAAAATCTTATAAAATAACTGCAGTTCAGGAATATAGTAACTACGCGGTAATGTGAATAGAGTTAATTTCTACAATTGTGTGTTGGGTAATATTAATGATCGCTCTATTGAACCGCGTTTATTTTATTTTATTTAATTATTACGGACGAAGCATGTGTTTATTTACATGGATATATAGCGACACAAAATAATCGATACTGGAGTGCAGAAAAATCCAATCTTTTATACAAAATGCCATTGAATGACCAAAAAAGTTGGTATTTGGTGTGCTGTAGAAATCTAAGCACTTGAATTTAAGGGGCTATGAATATCTGACTTCGTCAGCAAACAGCTGCTTCTCGGCACCAAGCAAATCCTCGTTAAACTGACTACGCAACCAAAGAAGAGCTCTACAGTTATGCACATAACTTAACCGCTCTATAGTTAATGGTTAAACTAAAGCCTAGGTTTAAAGTACTGGTAGCATTTTCAGTCGTATCTTAAGGAATACATCTCCAGCTTAGGGATATATAGAATCTGAGAGAGGTTCGTGATTCTAAGCTTGTACAAGGTAGCGCAGTTGGTTAAGGTGTCAGCTCGGAAGGCCGAATCCCAGCCATGACACGAATTATTGTTTGATTCCTCCTTTACAACTATTGCATTAAGTGCTCAATAGTTTATGTACCCTTATTCTGTACAAATTCAAACAACAATCCAGGTTGCCATGCAACGACAAAAAGTAATTACAATTGATATAAGATACAGTGCCGTTTGAGCTTTCAACATGGATGTGGCTGTCGTGAAACCAAAAATGTAACCCGCCTCATTATCCTAAGTGATGTATTTTAAAACTTACAGCGGCCTGTGGTTCGTTGGCTATTAAGCAACGTTTAATTTTCTTGGGCAGCTTTGTGTGATAAACGCTGGGAATATAAGGTTTGCAGAAAATGGAAAGGTAAAGTTGAGGATTAAGAATAAACGACATTGTGTTGCTTGCAGTTCTGAAAAAACATTTTTATTGCAGAAATTGTGAAAAATGTAGTTCATATTATCCCTTGTGCTACATACATATATGTGCATAAATTATTTTGAAAACTATTATATGTTAAGGAGAATTACTACAATGTATGGATGCATAATTGGCAGTTCCAATTAAAATAGGTCAAACATTTTGCATTGTGCAAGTATTGGGTAATATATGAAGCTTTGAGAATTTTATTCATTTCCCACATTTCAGCACAAAATGTTTACTGCCCAGATTTATCATCTCTTCGAGGTAAAAAAAAAAAAAAAAAAAAAAAAAAGTAAACCAATTGTAATTGGAACCGCAATAGCTTCTAAACTGTCATAGAAAATGCAAGTACATCTGAAATGAACAATCAGCTTCCTTGTTCTGAATGTTAGAAACATAGTAATAATTGGGGCACCGATTCTTAGGTGTTAAACTATTTTATTCTTTATAATTATAAACTATTTTATATTTATCCGTTTCTTTTATCATGGCAGTCAAATAGTTGAATCTTAAGAAACATAAAAATGACTAACACTGTAGTTTAAAAAGTTTAAACTTAAAATAATTTTAAATTATTAAAATGAAAGTTTGTAATATTTACAACAAGTTTACTTTTAAAACATTAGCCAACAATGTTCATCTTGATGAACTTCAAAGACAAATCATAGCATTTAATTTTGTATCACCATTATTGTTAAGTTATAATTAAATCATTGTCTAAATTATCTTATTTTTAGATGCAAACTGAATTAAATTCGTAATAACATTGTTGTCAGTCACTTTAATGTTATTTTTCTCAAAAGACTTTCGAACGGACGTCTGCCGTTTATGTATTGTCTGTCATGTTCTATTAAAGAAAATTGTCGGATGTAACTCTTATTTAGAAATAAACTGAATATATAATTAAAAAGCCCTCACTTCCAGTTTATTGACAGCTACAGCAAGATACCAAAAGGAAAGGTTTCTAAAAGTTGGTGGATTAGACAGTGGTTCGGCAACGAAATCAATTTTACCACAGATACAAAATTGTATTATAAAGGCTTGAACATTTAAATTAAGTTTATTGCTTTACAGCGTAAAAAAATTCTGGACCCTGACATCATACAAACTTGGAAATTTTAGGTGTGTAGGAACAATGGAAAATACAAATAAAAATTAATTTACATTAGGTATATATTTGTTTCAATATCTTTATTCTATTTTAGCTAAGGGAAACTTAAAAAAAAACTACTCTAAACGTGTTAAAAACCAATTCAGGGCTTATAAAACCTAAAAATTCGGGCACTAGTAATGGCAGATGATATATTTCAGAGCCACGTGTTCTGCATTGAATAATGCGCAAGCGCTAAATTCATTAGTTTCCCGTGGCATAAAGGAGTGCAAAACAAAAGACAGGCTCAATTTTTGCTGTGAAAGAAATTAGCCAATAAGAGCGCAAAATAGCAAACTCAACTTGCTTTCAGGCTAGTTATTCGCGCATGCTCATAACTCGGACTAGAACAAACTGACATTGGCTATCGTAAACTCATTTTAGAGCTATTTAACGTTATGTTAACAAAATACAATCACAATGCTGAACAATTCATTATTTACAAAAACTCACCGCACAGGAAAATAGCAACGAATATTTCAGATTGGACAAACTAATTTAATTAAATCGTTTGGGCTCTGTCTTGAGTTGAAGGTACATTCCTTGGTGAAAGTTCCTTGCGTTGTTAAAACAAAAGTTGTTCATACGACCGTGCTAGCACAGTTTAAACTACAATACTACTTTTAGGATTAAAAACAAATATATTATAATAAAAATAAAACCTTTGTCGTAGTATTTTTCTCTCTTTCTTTGGCAAAACATAAGTTTCTTATCTATCACCAACCATTCATACTATTAATCCAGAAATGAACCTGTTTGCAAAATAAGCTATAAACTGGCATTGTGAGGTGAAAACTGTAATGTTCTTTAAGGCAATATGTGTTTCATCTGTGCGTAGTGATGCTAAAAGCGGTAATTATACCTTTTAAAAGGTACACATTCTTTATTTATTAGAACAGAACACACTCATTAGGAACAAATTTCTAGTACTATATCTGTTTACACACTTGAACACTACGAGCATCAAACCAGACAGATATTTTATATCTGTTATTACAGGCTATCTGCTGCTTGTGTTTTACAATTATTATTATTATAATACTGTACATAAATAAATATTCATATATTATAACCAGAAAAATCTTCTATTTAAACAACCTTTGGATTTCAGCTGTCATAATTTGGTACTAACCAAAGTATTTATTACTACTACAGTAATAATTATTATTGCACAGCCATTGGAGACTAAATAAATGACAACTAAGCAGCACTGGGAAATTCTTTCTGCTGGCTTGCAAATAATCAGGAACAATTTTGGAACTAATTAACTGCAATATAGGGTATCATCATTTATTTGTTAAACCAATGAATCTCAATGGACTGTGGATTCTAATTATTCGGAGAATGGTATATTATTTACAATGTCATACTTTGTTGCATGAATAAATGCCTGAGAAAAGTGATAGGATATTAATAAAATAAAATCAACATTAATCTGGATTTTCTAACGAATTACGAATTATTTTGAAGGCAATGCCTTTTATTATTATAATTGAGCGTCATTGTATCGATGGAGATTATTTAATTTGTCTATTGTTATTTTTGTTAGCGAAGGTGGATTTGCCGCAAGCAATTTTAGTCAAGGATGAAAAGGTGAATTGGTACAATTATCGATAAAATCTTATGATACTTGTTAGAAGAAATACCGCACATTCATTAATTAACAGTAAATATATTTAAACTATTTCAGAAATTTTAGTATTGACATATACAGAGTGATTTATATAGAACAAACACATTTCTTTCTTTAAATCTAAAAGATCGACGATAGTCACAAATTTATTATACCTTAAATGTACTGTATCTTTGGGAGATTATTAACCTCTATGGAACATGTCTTCCCTCCTGCACAAGGCATAACACAGCAGGCCGTTCATTGTTCAAAACCCTTGCATATTGTCCATCATATGGTTCACAGATGAAGCTTTCTCTTGAAACAGAAGTATGTTCCCTAAGAAACTGGGATGGCACTTCCAAATGTTTTCCGGATCGTGGTAATGACTTTTTCATGCTCAAGGGCTGAATCGTCGAAGCATTTGAACAAAGGCATAAATGTTGAGGATGGTTCAGAAACTAATCAAAGGTTGCTGCATTTGTTGCTAAGAAAGCCAGCAAGTCGGCATGTTTTTTGTTTAATGAAAATGTCAATCTCTCGACTGTTACAGTGCAGCAGATGGCAGCTGAAAGAATTTCCAGGTTGCATTTTATCTAAAGCTTAAGATTATATCTATAATGTTTGACATTATGATAGAGACTTTTTCACGGTTGTAAACTAAGCAATACCAAAGTTTTTTCGAGGGAAAAAATTGTAGCTGTGAATTAATATAGTTGTATTTCCCAAATAGTAGATGTCTAGCTTTTTATTTTGATTTGAAAGTAAATTGCAAAAGTCAAAATGTTGAAATTTCAGTAGATATTTAATTATAAATATTATTATAACTGTTATTTAAATATCTAGTGTGTGTATGTGCAATTTAACACAGTTAACATTTTTCTTGATGAGAGAAATCGCATATTCATCGTGTCCGAAAGGTTCGATTGTTTATCGTAGGTGGAATTTGTGATTGATAAAATGACTTCTGGGCATTTTTTTTTATCCCGGTACTCAAGATTCCTGTGCTATTTCATTGCTCTTACTGCCCCATCATCTACTCTACATCATCTCTCACATTACAGTGCGCGGTTCGAAACTGAACCGCACCGTTGCCCAGTACCATCCGGGCTTAGCAAATGAGCCGCACAGTGAACTTTTTCCCCTTCCTTTTGTGCTCAGTTCGCATTCCATTGCTTTAAAACCAAACGAAAGCGTTTGTCGAATAAACAGTGAAAATATTTAAGTAACCGTTTCTTTGCGTGTTGCTAAGGAGTCTACTAAGCTAACATCTCGATTCATATGATCAAAGGTAATTTGCAACATATTTCTGATTTAATAAAAACCACGAAAGAGTCTCTATCTCACCTACATTTATATTTACATGTTTTTATTTAAATTCCGTGACACATTCTATCTGATAACTTCACACTGATATACTCCAGATTCAGCAAGACGATGCCGCACTTTACATGCTATATATTACACACACTACTACTTTTTGTAATAATTTTTAAAGCTTGGGTGAAATTGTTAATCAACTATAATTTCTGTAACATGATTCTCTTTTGGGCTCCAATACAATTCTACACACTGTATTTATTTTTTAACAATTGACTTTTTAAAAAGTCTTTATAAAAAGTATGGCGTATTTCATTAAAATTTGCAAATATTTACCGAATAATACATGGAATATAATTATTGATGATAGTTGTATACATCACATATAAACACACATTTATAGAAAATATATTTTAATCACAAAGCTACAGTATTCAGTCTTACAAAATATCTAAATTACACACAATTGCCCTAAAAAGCATTACTATTTTACAACATAAATTTTTATATAAAAATGGTAAATTGCACTACCCTTAATTGATAGAAAATTAAATATTTGTTCTAAAATTTCTTTCCGTATCCATGACTTGATTCTAAAATAGTGATGCGCTTTTACCATGTTATCGGAGCGGTTCTTCCTCGTCCTCTTCCTTCTCCTCCTTCTCCTCCTCCTCCTCCTCCTCCTCTATTTTGTCTTTCTGGTCTCCAACAACTTCTTGCGGCTGTTCTTCCGCTGCTGGAAGAGGTTGCTGAGGAACTCCCTCCGGAGGTGAAACTCTTATCCATTGCCACTGCCCTTCCAGAGGCACTTCGTTCCTAAAATCGAAGTTCCATCTCTCCATGGCTTCGCGGTTTATCCTGGCCAGCTCCTGTTGCACGAAATTATCTACGTTGACGCCATCGACGGCATTTTCATCGTCAAACACCAGACGCCGCACCACACTTCTCCGATCGGACATTTTACTAACCCCTCTGAAAGAAACAAAATTAGCAAATGAGTACTTAGCTGTGATAGTGCATGTGGTTGTTAATGGAACTATTCTTACTGTAGCGTCCATACATTATTTGGGCATTAGGGTTAAAGATATTAGATATAGCATACAAAACTATTTGTCCTTGGTGAAACAAACTTATTACCTCTAACACAGACATAACGTGTGAAATAAGGATGGCTTAGCATCATGAAATCTAAGGGGGCAAAGAAATGAACAATGGTTTTACTTCATATAGCCAATTTGCCGGGTGTGTCCTTGATATTGATGCAAACTTTCATGGGTGATGGGCAAGGGATCAGGAACCAAGGCATCTCCCAGTTTCGATGCATGCATAAGAGTTGTTGCAGCAAGTTCTGTCATCTGAATTTTCCTCAAGCTAATAGTGTGTACGCTTCAACTTTTAAACACAGACTGCAAGCTCGTACATCAGTACTGACCACATCAGGGCATCATTATTGCTTTACTACACTTTAAAGCTCGGGCAACCTGCATTGCATTAGTGGGGTTTCTTTTCCACCCTCTTCATTATGTATGCCAATATGTTTGCCTTGTCGCGTACTCATACTATTGTTATACACGTAAAATAATTTGCCACTGAGGCGTTTCCGGACCGAAATTCCCCATTTTAAATTTATACATTTGCCCTTCACCAACATTCCTGAAAGTTTGTATGGAAACATCCCGTGTTTTTCAAATTACACCACAAGCAGCATATTATAAGGTGAAAGTATGTGGTACTCGTAGAAATTAAGGCGAGACACCGTCTATATCAAGAGGTTCAAATGTACACTTAGAGGTTTTTAAAGACATTTGTGAAATGAGAGAATACTGCAATATTCCCTTCCACAAGATACTAAATTCTTCTTTCTCTTTTGCATAAATATGCAATAAGAAACGTTTCATGTGAGCCAGCTTTACATAAATGATATTAATGCCTTCATTTAATTATATAAACGAAGAGAACGAAGAGGTTTGTCTCTTGACACTAGAAAAAATGAATTTAACTTTAAAAATATATCTTTTTCTTACTGGTATGTTCGTATTACAAATAAAAATAAGAATAAGAATAAACAAAAAATAAGAATAAACTGAGAAAATTAAGAAAGACAGATTAAAGGTAACAAGTCATTAATTTCAGCCAGTCATAAGTAAAACAAGGTTTCACATTTTTCACTCGACTACTTTACCTGAGCAAGGACTGCATTTTGTTTTTCCACTACATGTTTGAGCACATCAAGCGTACTCCCAGTGCTCAGTGTGCAGTTAACGAGAGTCGGCAGTGGCGGCCGAACTTTACTAATCAGCTTTCTGATGACATTCACCATCAATTCAGTGAAACATACACAGAACGTGCAAAGGACGAACTAAGATGCAATTCAAAGAGGTTTGAGGGACGTGCATGAAGTAGTCTGGACCAAACCCAAGTTGGTCCAACCTGATGACTGACGAAAGCTTCCAAAAAAACTGTTTACGCCTCGCACGATTTTGACACATTTCATTTCATTGTGGACAAAACATTCCGAAACAAAACGACAGTTGGCGCAATGCGAATAGAGAGGCCTGCCGAAGAAATTTGCGGTTACCGCTAGAGCAATGATGATGGTGCTTACATTTTGGGAAAGCAAAGCAGTCCTTTTCAACTATTATGTTTCCAAGGCATAACGCAATGTCTGCGAATTTTCAGATGTTTTGAAAACTTAATTTCGCATCAAATGGGTTCGAAAGGCCGCAGTCCTACTTTTCCATTAGGAATAGCTACTACTCTTCGGAAAGCATGATCCTTTTTTACACTTAGTGATATTCTTTTCTCCGCGATTCTGTAGGAATATTTCATTAGCACCCTTTTCCGCTGGTTCAGCTAGTTCTACTGATCCACAAAAAAGCTTTCCCAACGATCATGTAGTCCTAATATCCTAATGTTAAAAGTGTGTAGAGGATAGTTATTTAGTTTTTTTGGGTTCTTCTAAGTAGAAGGCCATAATTCAATAACTTTTGATATTTTTCTACAAAGTATTCTTTCCCACTCTTGATACAAAGTTGCATTCTCTAGAACCAATCTGGAAGCAGCCACTACAGTTTCGGGACTCCAAAATTGATGAACCCTCAGTTTTTCTTGACAGTTGGAAGCAGGAAAATGTGACAGGGAGCCACATCTGGCTTATACAGCGGGTGGTTCATGAACATCGCTCTCGATTCTTGCAGAAATTGCATTGTTGTGAAAACAGGGTACGTTGAGGCATTGTCTTTGCGAAGCAGCAGTTCTCGTAACACATACTTTCGTCTTCTTTCTGTTAGTATTCTGAAGACGCTGGGGAGACAAACTTGCTGAGAAAAAAGCTGGTTTAAACTTCTACCCGCAGGAAGGTTGAGTGATATCAAAGTTGACATTTATTGTGACACAGATCGCCGATTGCCTCTTGATTTCGGGTCGTATTGGTAAATTGAATTTTCAATTCCTATGAAGATACCGTGAACAAGTTGGAAACTGCCATTGTCGAAACGATGAACCATTTCCTGCTATTAGGTATTTCACTCTGCTGCCTTTAGATCTTCTGTGGGGTTTTGGGGTACCCACGGCAATAAAACTTTCACAACGATATTTATGCAGGCTTTCAGACATTTGCGGCGACTGCTTTATCACTCTGTAACCGAACAGTGTGGTTCAGACGGTAACGCTTGAAACTGTCATTTGGGAGGTCCCAGGTTGAATTCCCCTTGTGCTTGCCATCCTGATCTTGGATTTTTTCGTAGCTCTCCTGGTCACTTCCCCTGCTCACTTAGGCAAATACAGGGATGGATATTTATTAACATTCCCTAAATTTTCCAATTTCCCCATTTAATATAATTTCATTCTGTTGGTGCTTTTACAGGATCGAAAGTGCCAAAGCGAGGTGGGTTTGGTGCGATCTTGGTGGCTTGCGCTTTGGAAATGTTTCTGCCCGAAGCCTGAGATTGAAGCAGGCCTTCTGAGGAGTTCGAACAAATCAGGAGAAAGTAAATGAAATGCTGGATAGGCTTCGGGGACATGAATCCCATCTGCGTCCGTGCAGTTACCCTCTTTCTTCATCCCTTCCTCCCTGGAGGTGCCTGCATTGGGGGCGTAGGCACAAGGGCCAGCCATCCTTGTGCCTCCTCCGTTCCATGACTATTTATCCATGTCACTGTATGGTCCTTCACTATGGCTTCTACACGAGCAATGTTTTCATTTTTGACTACTGTTATTATATGATCCTTGTGTGCCTAGTCATTTACAGCTCTTCTTCCTCGTCTAAACTCTGCAAAGCTTTTATTAGTGAAACAGCCGAGTCTGTAGGTTTATCAGGCATTCTATTAACATTTTGCTGCAGCTGCCACGTGCTAATTTATGTGGTTATAAATTAAGATACGCTCTTTCCAGTGCCGGTAACAGGAAATTCACATCTCCCACGGTCTCGTTAAATCCCAAAAAATAAATAATGGTTTTAGTGAATTGAGGCGGTGTTAAAAGACCACAAATTTTCGCGCTATGAGGTGAATATTTTTCAGAATTTATTTAGGATGCTTTATAACTTAAAAGTACTTCATATAATACTTTTATCGTTTACTGTTATCCAGAAATGCAACGATTATTATACGCCTTTTTCAGGATTGATAATCCTTTGATATTTTATTATACACTTGCTATTCGAAGCTAAGGATCACTTATTAACATGAATAGGAATCAGTAAAAGTTTGACGACTACTGATTCCTCGAACAACGGAAGCATATTCCATCGCCCACGAACACCGGAATATTAGGACGTGAGTAAATTAAGAAACGCAATGGGTGGCAAATGATGGTTGGGGAAGCAGTCCACAAGAAGAGACCAATTAGATGGAACAATGGTACCTCTCTGTGCAAAAAGGACCTTATTTTCATTCTGCAAGCGTGCACCGGAAGCCATCAGCCAAAATGAATAGTCACTCTTTTGGCTTAAATGTATTCAAGCTCATAAATGAAAGCGCTGCTTGCATAAAAAGTGAACGCTATGTCTGGCGGTTTATATGTATATGGGTACTTGCTAAAAACTGTCATCAGGCACCTTCCTGTTTCTCTTAAAGACGTTTATATGTCCAACTTGGCGTTCTTGAACGAAATCAAGGATGAACTTCAACATACATTAAACCAATAATTGATTACTGCAAGCAAAATAAAAAATTAAAAACATGCAAAGCCATATATTCCTGTAAAATGGCTAAAAGGGAGTCTTTATGGTGTTTAACGCCCTTTTTACCACTAAGGCACCATAGGCGGTGGACATTGATGATGCATGAGATGAAATGATATATTGGGAAAGAACTTTTTAAGGAAGAAAGCGTTCCAGGCTAAAGTTTAGGGTTCGTCCCCGGCATTTGCCATTTATGAGGACTGAGAAAAAAAATCTTAGGCAAGGAGGATGGTCCTGGCGGGAATTGAACCCCAGACGGTCACGCTCCGCGCCTTAACGATCTCGGCCACATGTGGCGGTCTAAATGGAAGGTGCCATTATAGGATAACCAGGATAAATTTGCAATTTATATATATATTCTAAAAATCAGTTTTTTTTATTCCGTGGCAGAATTTATTGAACCATTTTTAGCAGAATTAAGAAACGCACACACAAAAAAACGATAAAGAAAATACGTTTTAACGCCGTTTTATACCTATCATATTACAGTATACAAGCCTTATATCAAAACAGATTATCAGTAGGTACTTATTTATTGTGTAAAGACAAATAAAAAGTGGGAAGGGACAGAGACATTAGAAACATAGTGCTCGAAACGTAAATTTAATAGTAAAAGAGAATGTGATGAAAGTTAAGAAGATGGCACAAACTGTTAAAAGGAAATGAAGGAAAATCACATTATTTTTAATAAATATGTAGGAATAAGCGGAATAAAACATGATAAACACGGTGAACGGAAATGACTTGCACAGTAATAAAGAGTTTAACTCTATACTTATCATACTCGCACTCTTTCTTATCTTATATTTAAAACGATGTAATTGATATCAATACAAGAAACATGATGGACAGAGGTTTATAAACAAGACAGAGCCTAGATGAAGAAATAATACAACTTTCACAGAACACGTGCAAAAAGAGCTGTCCAAGAAACGATGTGTATAAAAGAATATAGAATTATGGAATTCTGTTATAACAAAGCGTTTTGCGGGGGGGGGGCGGCGTTGGTTTATTTATGGACGCTCTTTAATAGCTCAGGTCATCAGCGTCTCATTCAATTCAGGGCGTGATAACGACCGACAAATTTTGCCCAGAGGTGTCTTTTTTTTTCAGGCTTGAGTTTCTTAATAAAGCGTAAAATTATCCTTACATTTAAGTGGAAATTATTTGAACAAAAGCTGAATTTACCACGATTCCTTCCTCTCGTGGTCTTTTCAAGCGTCTTGAAGTACTTTAAAAATGATCAATACCAGGTTAATAATAAAATCAAATGCTTAGTCTGTTGTTTTTCCAAATGAAATGGGATTATCTCTTTTTCTTTAACAGCTTTTTCTAGAAGCATGAATACTCACAAAATGCTTTCTTTATACGCCTACCGAGACAGGGTTCACATGTGCAGCGGTGAGGTGACTGCAACAATATCTATTCATTATATTCTTAACACTCAGATTTTCTCTTTCCATCATTTCGAACGAGATCCAGTGACTCAATCTCTATGTAGATTTCTTCCTCTTTATAATTTTGTAATTATAAATATGAACGAGAGCGTCCTTTTTAACTTAACTCCCCTGGAGGTGATGAGCCCTTAACAAGTAGATCTTATGAGTCTTTAGTTGCTATTCAGTGATTTACAAGCAGACGGTAAAGATCACATAAATTTCTTCATATATTGTAGTGAATATAACACAACTGCAGTTTACACGTATTAAATATCTTAATAGCGGCAAATACCCTTGCGGAAGTAAGTCTACCAGAGATGCTTTGTATTTTCAAAATAGTTTTGAGTTTATAACCGAGATCAAACAGAAATGAGACCAATTTAAAATCCATCAATTTTTTATGAATCATCCTGTATAATTTAGACTTGTATGTCTGCGTAGTCTATGATAAAATGTAAGGGAAAAAAGTTCTTTTCGATAAAAACAAAAGAATGTATGGTTTTTACTACAGAGGTACCACAGGTGATGGAACACTTAAGATTAAATGATATATTGGGAAAGGATTTATTTTTAAGGAAGAAAACGTTCCAGGCCTAGGTTTTGGATACCTCCCCGTCATTTTCCATTTATGAGGACTGAGAAAACCTGGAGAAAACCTTAGTCAGGTAGGGCGGTCCTGGCAGGATTCGAACCTCAGACCTCCAGCTCACGAGTTCGCGCCTTAACGACCTTGGCCACCCGTGTCGGTAAACAAAATTAAAACTTCAGCCTGTTACTAAATAGTATAATTTAAAGCAAATTAGAGTGATGTTATGTTAGAAAGGCTTTGAAGTATGGACTCATCTCTTTACATTATCTTTATTATGCTGGAAAGTACACTTTGCCGTCTGGTTAAGGAGTACGCAACGATCGGGAGGTTGCAATTTTTATTCTTCTTTTTCCCAGCAGTTCGGATATGGCATCTCTTCTCACACTTTTTAAACGAGACTGCCGTACTTTTATAAGTAACGTGGGAACAACGCCTGTTGATGTGATCCGCACACAGCGAATTTGCCACAATCTGCGACGATGCGGTTCGTTTCATAGGCTGTCGTGGGAGTGGCATAGAGGTCATGTCCGCCGTGAGGAAGTCTCAATTAGGACTTAATTATCTCGCTGTGGGTGGGTAGTCCTGTGTCATGATGACAGCTCTCTTCGTTTCTCCACGTGGCAGAGATCTCTTGGTTCAATGATCGGCACGCCAAAGATTTTGATAGCATAATCTAAAACGCCTCGGCTTTCCTTTCGTTTAATTACAAAGGGGAACAAATTTTCATCCGGAAATGTGTGCAGTGGTCTTAAAAATCAAAGTGAGCATTTTATCTTTCAATTTTGTTCAAAAAAATATAATAAAATTTTCTTTCTTCTATGTTAAGAAATCTTTAAAGATTCATTCTTAAATTAATATTTTAGTAAACAGTTGATTAAAAAACGCATTTAAATCATTTATCGCGCCATTACAATTATAATTATTTATTGGTCTGAATTAATAGCAAATAGTATGGGCAATAGTCGAAATAAAAAGATAAAAAATACAATAATAAATATTAAAAACTAATAATATTATTAAAGTAAAATATTCATCAAGCTTATAAAAAGGATTGGTAAATTGAAATAACAGAGTGGGCATCACGAGGTAATCTGTTAAACATATTCTTGGCCTTATTAAAAATAGTTTAGTTTTGTCCAATCTGGGCATTAATATGAGATGATTGTTCATAGTAGCATAAGCCTGGTCATCATATTGACACTGTAAAGATACACATTAATTTTAACCATCATTAAGAAATTATATATATATATATATATATATTGATTAATCTTAGTTAAAATTCTTAAGCCAATAAAGGACAATAGGCAGCATTTGGAGAACCATACAAGCATACTATTGGTAGGAAAGTTTCAAATCAAGTAAACTTCTTCTGCAATAGTAAATTTTTCATAACTTTAAATCTATTACCCTAAATATGTAACCCACAAAATAAAATATTATGGACAAAAAATAAGAATTCGCAACATAATTCATAGATAAAAGTCGACTTAATTGATTTATAAATAAATAACAGGAAATATACGCAAATTGAATCAATGTGGTTGTTCCAAATTACCTTAGAATTCATTTATAATACCAAGCAACTTGCCATGGTAAAAATTATAATTGGATTTTTTTAAAAGTAAAAGGAACTAACAGACTTATAATTATCAACTTAAAACTATTTAGCTGCCAAAGAAAAATCCATAAATAATGATAGATCGTACCAATCTCCATCGTATACATGAGAAATGTGTTCTATAAAGTAGAATCAAAGATCAAATTGTGGTAAATCATTAATCATCACCAAAAATAGAAAAGGACCCAAGACGCGGCCTTGTGGAACACCAATATTTACATTAGCAACGGTAGAGTTTTCTTCGTTTTAACAGTTTTCTACGAAATGTAAGATAACACTCTGTTAATTTTAATTCATTTTCTTTAAAGAATTATAAAACGTTTGGAACACTCTGTTAATTTTAATTCATTTTGTTTAATACAATTATAAAACGTTTAGAACAAATGCTTATAAGAGATACACAATCGAAAACCTTAGATAAATCATAGAACACGGCTATAGTACTGCCAACTACTGGCTGTATTGCATTTAAAGTGAATACTTTTGATCTAAAACCAAATTGGAAAGCAGAAATAATTAGCAAACTGTCTACTCATAATCTCCAAAAGTTTTTGGAAAGATAGAAACAATCACTTTAGGTCTATTATTGTCACAATGTTAGGATCACCTTTTTTAACACAAGAATAATTTTAGATATTTTAAAAGAGTATGGAAAGCTGCCGGTGATCACACATTGCTTGAAACAAAATGTTAACTAATCAATGATATAAGGATTTACAGACGTGATTAATTCCCTTTTGGGTCCATAGAATCATTACGATAGAAGCACTAATATATTTTTCTATCTTACAATGTAAATATTTTATTTTTCTGTTGTAATTGGAATTTCTGTCTCTATTTAGAAAAGGATAATATTCCTCTATTTTTACAGTGTTCCAGTAACTAACTCTATTCCGGATGTAGTGAGAGCGCAAGTAACAATACATACCTGTATTGCCGCTGCACGACATTCTCTTGAATAGTGTTACCATTTTGATTTGTGTTTTCAAACAGAGCAAATCATACTGAATATTGTAAAGGTGGTTCCTGGAGTTAAACCTGCATTACTGATTGATTTATTATCATCTTGATAATAACATTGTTGTGTGACTAATGTCGCTCTTTTTGGCCTTTTGATCTAATGTTATTTACACTCTCGTCGGATCTGGATTAAACAGAGGTGACGTTTTCTAGTAAATCTGTGCTCTTTGAAAATCTTTACCGCGTTACAGGAACAAGCTTGTGTGTAAATGGAGGAAAGTTCTTACAGTAAGACCCAGCAAGCAAATTCTGACTTCATTTTAATCTACAACCTGAACCAGATCGCTAAATGAGCATTAAATCTCGGCCACGGCACTAAGTTCAGAGTAAATGCGACCATAGCGTCGCTTACTGTTTTCAAGGATAGAGGACAGGTACAGAACAGATGATGCACGGTTGTTTCCTGGAAGAGAAACAGTCCTTCGCATTGCGCCACGCCCCCCTACCGATAGTTTGCTTGAACTGCTGGAACACCCCCAACCCCAGGTGCATTACATCATGCCACTCGTATGAGTTGTTACTACCTAATCTCACTTGAGCAACCACTGCTGGGCTCTGAACACTACTACTGACACCTAGTGATTGTATATTGAACTGTTTGAACATTAGAAAACTTTAGGAAAACTGTTTTTGGCAATGTTTCACCATGAAAGACAGGTATGATTGCTAATAATGCCTTTGGATATGTATCATGGTCTAATTTTCTGGTCAAAACCTTCGGTTAATGTTACTATTACTCCCCAACTGAAACACGTTAACCCCTTTATATTATTATTATTATTATTATTATTATTATTATTATTATTATTATTCAACTTATGGGTTGATTAGAAAATGTTTATGTGGAATGTCAACTTTGTTGCATTTTATTAACATGTCTTTCTATTCCTGTCTATAATTTTTTTTTCTAACACTAAAATATGTCGAAGATTCCATCTTGTGACTTGATTTGGAATTTTATCTTTCCTTGTACACTTTTCATACCGAAGAAAGAAACCTCATGTTATGATCTTTTCATTAGATTTGTTTTTATTATATAGATTCAGAATCATAGAGAATAGTACTCGTAGGTACTGCAAAAACATTGTCAACTTTAGCCATTTTTGTTTAGTCTTTTTCTTATTTAAAGTTAAATAATTGTTCCACACATTTGGCTGATATTATTTTTATTGTTGATATCTAAATATTTATGAAAAGAAATCCTGCAGGCCAGATAATTATTTTAAACGAGTTATCTATTTTATTTGTAGAATATTATTAAATACATTTTCTTATCTTTTTCCTTGTTTATTCAGTTGATCTTTGGAAGTTATATTTTGCGTACAAATGACCCAGTTTCAAAAAGTTGATTGCAATTCCCCTTCTGTTTTTGCAACAATAACCTGGTCGTATGTCCAAGTCAAATTTAAACATTCGGGTGGTAAACTACATCCTTGTCTGATTTCTTGATTGGTGTCTACAAAATTAAACAAATTAATTTGAAATTTAAATATAACAAGTCTATAAATAACCTCACGATATAGCTTAAGTATATTTGCTATTGCTTCTAGGAAACAAGTATCGAATAAGACTGTATTCATCTTACATCAACAGGATCTAATAGGCATTTTATTTAAACATATGTACAAAATATAATGCAATTTGATTTTGTGCGCCACACACTCTAAATATGCACCATATTCATTCATTTACTAATGACCCTTTCACAGCAAATGTCCAAAATGTATGATTAGAGTGAGTCACAAAATGTGGTCTCAATTTGCAGCTCATATGAGTGTACCGGACGATTCAATTTATTCATTCTTTACCGCGAACCCTTTGAAATAAATTACGTTACTATTGCGCAGCAAGTTTTTATTCGTATAATCAGTTGATCTAGTTCTAAGAATTCGCAGTGGAGGTCAAATGCGCCCCGCGAGAGGGAAAGAGAAAGACTGATTCTATGTCGTAGTTGTAAGTCAGTTTGTTTACAAAATGAGATCGTGCAAGCTCTTCAGTCACCTGCTAGGTTGTAGATAATCGTACTCTATAATACGTTCCTCGTTATTTCTGCTCAGACTTAAATAAACATTAATATATGTCTCCGATTAGTTCAGTAACTTAGTGCTACATAATTTAATTTTTAGCTGTGTTACTATTTACAAACTTTGTTGATAAAATTTTTGCACGATAACCTTGTCGCTACTTTTCAGCGAATTTCCTTGGTGTTTTACTATACTAGCAAGGCCAGTAATTGCCTCGCTATGGCGCCTCTTTGCATTAAAACTTATTGCATTGTACCTATGATATGTGCGTAAATTACTAACAGTTAAACTGTAATTTTAATTAGGGACTACTGTGCGTATATCAGGAATATAAGTCGTCCTGGAACAATGAGAAAAGAACTGCACCACGTGATTATATATGCGTTAGAGCAGAAGTAACAGCACACAAATAATAGAAGCCGATACCCCTCAAGGCAAGGTGCGCTAACAATTATGTCATCCTTTCAAACTGACTCGCGTTTTCAGTTCGTATAAACTGAAAGAGAAGCAAAACTTATTTTAACACTATTGACGACCATGTTAATAGATTGAACACAAAACAGTTTATTTTCTCTACAGTCGGCGTCAGCTAGAAAGTCGACTTCGAGATTAATGCGCAGTAAACTGATGCGCAATTTCCGGCAGCCTCTTTTTTTACCGCATCGTTTGTGAGTGCAGCTGTTCTCTTTATTTGAATGCATTTAAAAATATTAATTGCAAATTTGGAAAAATCGTATGACTAGAGATTGGTCTAGGGAGAGAAAAGCGATAGGTATTGCATAAGTAAGGCAGACAAATACCTTGTACTCGTGCATTCAGCAGGCGACAAGATAGGAGGTGTTATGTAACCACATCTCAAAAGAGATGCGGTAAAGGATTTCGTAATTTCCAAAACTTTTATTCCAAGAGAAATTCATAGATTCTACTGCCTCGTATAAGAAACACACATACACAATCAGTAGGCTTTATGGTTAAGAGGATCACCAAATAGAGCCGTATTTACAAAATGTAGGATAGATGAGCGAACCATCTGGTACCAAAGTTGTTGGGATATTATATGACGTGACTAGCACATCCGAAAAACACTGTCAGAACGAATCAAGTTTAGCTTAGCTTTACAATTTAGCAAATTTACAAAATGAAAAGTATTCTTGTAAATCTTAAAGTTACATTATTTGTAAAGCATTCCAATAATTGCTTTTCACGTTTCTCATGTACACAGTTTTCCTCCAATTCCCTCCCTCTCTACCTAAGAGTGTTTTGCTCATGTCTGAACTGCTTATGAACATGGGCGGGGTCATCACTCTCCTCTTCCGGGTTCCCACTCAATCCGAGCATTGGCCCCTAACATACCATCAGTATATTGTCTATAAAAGCACTACTCATTTCACTTCTATTATGAAACCGAAACAGTTCAATGTAAAATATTTCAAAGACTATTATAATATAATTTCCATTTTTTAAAAAATTAAGGCGCACCTGCTTAAAAACTTAAGCATTACTCCTTCAAAAAAGGTTCTTTTTATGCTACGATTGAATCTCAGAAATTGTCAAAGATACGAAAAATTAAAATTAACGATTTTTACATTACGTTGCACTTGAGTTTTCGCGAAAAAATTATAATTATGTCCGCCCCAAAAGAAACTGGGTATATTATTAAGTATGACGTAAAAAGTGGAAAAAATACTATGTTATCATGTATTGTGGTGTTCGATTTTATGCGGAATAACTCTGTTTATATTCCAGTAAGATACGTTGCATACTGATGCCATGCTGAGAATGTCCGATAGTTTTTAAACTGTTTATTTTGTTCTTTTGTTCCTTAAATTAAATTCTTTTTACCTCGAACAATTAAACACGCTACGAACGCAGAAATGTGAACTCGGTTATTTTGATTCTTTGTCTGATCTAATAATTGTCCAGATTTCACTTGTGTATATGAGCGGAGGCTCTACCACTTTTATCTATAGTTCATTAAGCTTTACTTTTTTGGTGCTAGGCTCTGTTAAGTTTATTTATCTGTGTGTTCATTTTCCTTTTTTACAATGTGATGCGTTTAATTTTAAATAGATGAACATTTTAACTTGTATTTTTTTAATTAATTACTTTATTAAAATTCATAGATATTTTCCTTAAATACCTATACTCTCGTTTCTGTCTCGTGTATATTCATTTGCTGACATAGTTTGTGAATAGCTAAACGTGCATTATTTTTTAATTAGTTACTAAACATTGCCTGATCGTTCGCAAATATGATTGTCTGCCAATGTTAAAACGCTCTTGCGTTTTCTAATGGCATCGTCAATATAATGCTAAAACGTACTGGTGACACGTTAGCTCCTTGGCTGATTTTATCATTATACAGACCGCCGGAGCGCCCCAACAACACATTCCTGGCATCTGTATTACATTTTCATATTTTATCTTACCTTTCTTCAGTAAGAACAGGTGGTTCAAAACACGTTTTGTTTTTTATATTGAGGGATCCTGTCTCTCGTAACTTTTTAATAGTTGGCGAACTGTTTCTCTACCTAAACGATTGTCAGAATATTTCCTTGCGAATCGTCTTACCACTTAATCTGCAAGAATTCATTTTCACGTAAAAACGTTAAAACGTTAAAACGTTATCAACATTAAACGTAGTGGCATGACTAGTGAAGAACAATATTTACATACAATGAAGCACCGAGTAGCACACCTGAACGCATAATTACTCTTTGACAAAGCCTCCCTCAAACTAACTGCTACCTGCACATGCATTATAGGTATTGCTTCTCCCAGGACTCAATCACGCTCTATCGACCCAATAGTCAAATATTCAATGTATTACAATGTGAAGCGACCTTTGATGACTCCAACAATTACAGTCTAATTATGAAACTGTTTGTTTGTGCCCCATGTTGAGCTCGAAATTTTAAAGCGGTTTTGTATGGGCCCCAACAAATAGGGCCAAATTATGAAGCTGTTTGGTAAATTTGATTAATGATCGTTTCGGTGTGGTTGCCTACGCTTCAATAACAGTTTCTCGGGGTGAATTGTGCTCTTTTGTTGATTCGTACTCAACGGGTCTGGGGGAGGATTTCAATAGTGTAAATAAGCACGCGATGCCACATAATATATATATATATATATATATATATTGGTATTTTATTATGTCCAAAATCTATCGCATCCTCTGATGTTTTGCGTACGATAGACTTAACTACGCCGATACAAACTTAGTTGCCACGTGTAAAACTTCAAACTGCATAATACGTACTGAGAAATTTCTCATCTCTAGCCGCGTACTGATCTTATAACAGTGTCCTCAGCAAGGTCGAACTTACAACTGCCTAACTGAGTCAAACTGAATGAGGAAAAGCCTCTCGCGGCGTGTAGAATTTAAAACTGACTGCCCTAGCCAAGCAACCGCCTCCTTATATATTAAATTCAAATCAAGTAATGGTTGATTTAACGATTCCAACGAAGGCACAAAGGCCGCGCAATCTTCGCACCTATCTTTAAAAGTTCAAACATACATTTTCCATTGGTTGGTCCAAGTTCAACTGCCCCACGTCCCATTCGCTATTTTTGAACGTTTAAAACATTTTGTTGGCAATGGTTGTTTTAAAGGGCTAACAGCACAACGCCTGTCGGGTTCAGAGACCTTAACGAGTTTAAAATTCCTTGAGGTTTATTAACCCTATTCCGACAGTTAAAAAAAAAGTGCTTCACACGCAACCCTCGAGTTCCTTTCTCTGAATAGAGGTTTTATGGCCCTTTTGTTGGCTTTCAAAGCGACCGTAACAAGACACTAAGAAACTTTCTGTTCTGTACAATTCTTACATTGAAGTTAAAGCTTATCACACACATGTATGCATAATATTTATATTACTAACTACGATGCCAAAATATTATGTTTGGGCTTACATAAACATGCATCATAACTAAATTTCGGTGGGGGTGGATCGAAGGAACTGTTAGAAATGATTATAATTGTAACTACATATTAAGATGATTTATCAAGAATTCTTTTATACACAAGCTTTTTAATTTATTTCTTAATAATCCATTTAAATAAATTTCATTTTACATAAAATTATACGAAACAGAAATACTGAATAAACCTTAAAAGATCTGATGCAGACAGCAAAATGCACATAACACATAACTACACTAAACTGGTTCACTCAGTGTGTTTAGCTCGGTGAACAAGGAGAGTTTTTTTGCGAGACACGATTCTTCTCTGCCATAAAACTGTAGCAGACAATAGAGATTCCATCCGCAGCCCAGCAAACAATAAGCTTGGAATTCCATTAAAAGCTGGAATTGGCCCAACTACTTCGTTTGGTTAACAGCAATAAAGCAGGCAGAGAGAAGGGGGAAGAGCCTTTCGAGGGCGGAAGTAATAAATCAACTTCATTACCGCAGGGTTGCATTAGGCCAGTTTACCCTTCACGCTTAGGCGAGAAAATAAATCAGCTGACATCAGAAGTAACTAAAGACTCTTTCTGCTCTTTAATGTAAATTTCAGAGCTGAATAATGATGCTCCTCGAAAATGTCTACCTTTATGAGGAAAATCGCAGATAATCGTAGTCAAAGTAATATGACTGAGGCATAGGAGAAACAGTGACAGCACATCAATAATACAGTATCAATAGAATAGATAGAATACTTATGCAAACTTGGCGTACTCTTCTGTGACCTATCTTTATTGCCAAGCATCTTTATGGAGCACAATCTTATAACATTACGGAGCCCCATCTCATTTTCACAGCAGTGTGAATGCAACGCTTGGATAGTGGAATAAGAGATGGGTTACTTTTATGGAGTTATTTAAAACATAAAAATTTTGACAATTCTACGACTGGGCATTGATTAGGTGGAATTAAGAATTACCAGTTATCATGACAGCTGCTGAGTAGTATATGGGAAAACTTAATTACACTTAGATTAGGTTATGTCATTTCTAATGAAACGTTTAGAATATTTTACCAGATATTTTTGGCGAAAGATCAAATTTTAAAATGTCCGGACGCAGACCAAAACATTATGAATCTAAATTACGTATGCACCCCATTTTTTTCGTGTAATATACGCATATATAAATTATAAACACTATTTGGCATCACTGTATAAATAATACAAAACAAAAATCATTAAAAGGTTAATGCAAACTCTGACAAGCGTATTTCTTCGTATAAACATTCTTCTAGACGTACTACACCAGTTCTGATTGTGTATGCTTTATTCTGCTAAAATATAGTTTCCATAAGTATTTCCAAATAGAGAATTTTCATGAATATTTCTTTTGTGTATAAGGCTGGGACCAAATTAAACTTTTAAAATTAAATTCTATAAAAACAATCTTGTTGAAATTTTTCCTTTAATTGTAAATCAAATGCAGGCTGGCGTTTTTCGCGGACCACAAGTTAGGTGCTCCTGGTGTACGTAGTTTATCTTACAAATTACACTGAAGTAGAACAAACTTGTGGCATGTGAAGATGGAGTACGCTGCTACAGGATGCATAGTGTGTGATCTCCGTCCTGCTGTGTTGTTAGTTATGATAATATAACCTGTAATAATTGAGGAAGCAGCTTTTTTCTTTACTCCCTAATATATATTTGAAATCATTTGTGGGAGCATTATCCTCAGAAAAGACTTACAATTTAGAATGTGTTAAGTCTCTTATTTTGTACGACCAACTGAATTTTCGCAGACTAAAAAGAAACTAAGTAAAGGTAGTGACATAAGCATTTTTAACTTACTTATGTAAACAAACCAGTCCCGAATTAAGATTTATTAAATCAGTGTGTGTTTGCATGTCCTCAAAAGGTTACCAGCACTTGCACAAGTGGTTTTTCAATAGTTACCACAACGTGTTGTTTAGTCAAAATAGGAAAATTACATGTAATGAGTGCAATATGAGCAAATGCGGACATCTCAGAAACTCCCAAGCTTTGCTATGATGTGTAAAGTTCCTGTCCGCACTCAACCACTTAGTTTGGCAAACGCTGCTATGTGCGGGGATTGGCTGACGTTCATAATACATAAGGTTTTGCGTCTAGCATAACTAATTAAAGGCTTGTCCATCATTTATGGGTGATTGTATTATTAAAGCAATGTAGGTCCAGACCGAAATTTCAAACTCTTTCGTTTCTGATTGAAACATTCTGAAAATTTGCATAAACGTAAATGCGTGTTAATGTTGTTACTGTACATTTTTACAATTATTGTAGCTCTATGTGATGAAATGTGAGTATTTTATTTTATAATTATATATTTCCATTACAGTTGTATTATTTTTTTTAAATATTCCAAGTGAAATTTAGAGAATATATACTTTTCTTATACATTTAATAAAAGCTTGGGTGATTTTATTGAAAAACAGCATGACGTAAGGTTCTTTATGTTCTGAAAATGTAAGCTCAAAGGAACTTTTGTTGTACTGCATGTTGACAGAAATTTCAGTAGGACATTGCTTTAATACCCTAAAAGATGATTGGCTAATATAAATTGATAGTTCGTTAGCTCGCGCCATTTAATTCGCGGAAGGTAATTGTTATGGTTAAAATTTATTAAATAAAATACTTTTATTTATCCTATCTGCGCAAGTAGTGGTGTACTTGTAGATCCTGAATTTTCGAGCATTTTATCTACTAATGAAATAGAAACTGAAAATATACATAAGCATCATGCTGAATACCGAAATGGGTAGATTTTAAGGCATGGATTCGTGAACGGGAAGTCCGGAGTACGAGTCCCGCCGAGACCGTCCTCTCTGACTGAGGTTTTTTTTCTTTTTCCCTCATTCCTAAGATTGGAAATAGGTTTCCTAAACTTGGGCCTGAAATGCTTCCTTCTTTAAAAAATAAAATTCCTTTTCCAAATTTATTAGTTCATATCATGTCACCAAATTCTGCGATGCTTAGGCAATAAAACCGAGAATTGAGTACTATTTAAACAATATTGTACTAGTAAAGCGAAAGTAATATTAAATTATTTTTAATTTTCAGAATATATTTAAGATTAATCTTATAACATGACTCATTTGCCTCCTCTAGCTTTTTCAGTTGATCAGAGGAAAATAGAATTCCATAGAATATAACTGTAATGTGACAAATAAGTAAATTTAGCAATCTTGAAATATAACTAGGAATTTCGGATGTAACAACACTAAAAGGGATGTGTGCTTAAAGCAGACTCATCGAATTACTAGGAATTGAAGGAGCAAAATGATGAAACGAGGACAGTCATTAAAGAGATCTACCACTACACGCTCTTAAGAAGAACATTTCTCGCTCTAAAGTTCCACAGCACGCTTGATTGAGGCATTATTGAATTTGCGACAAGGGATATTTATGACCGGGGTGGTTTTCTTGGTGCGGGAGGATGAAGGGAGTTGAGAATGATCCATTGGTCATGGGGTTAACATGTTCTGTCACGCTTTTACATTCAGCTACTTCACTGTGTTGTTGGGGAGTGAGTGGAGCACACCAGGCGCTTCAATAGAAAAGAAACAATCAAACATTTTAATGAAAAGATGCACGGAAGGCAAAGGTTGAAGCTAACCTTTCGAATATTTCAAGATGTATTAAATATGTAAGAATGGGTTTAGTGCAAATGACATTACATTTCATTTTATAAAATCGTATTTCAGATCTTACGCTTCTTTCTTAATACTACAGACGGTAGAAAGTCTGTCACTTAAAAACAAGAAGAATAAATCGAAGAAGATCATTTTGGTACTTCGGTCATTATTAAGGGCTCGTAATTTGTGTGTTGAGTCCCCAGTGAGGACACTCCGGATAGAAGGGATCCACGGGCGGTGAGATATGAACGCAGACAGCGTCCCTAACCTTTCTAAAGCGCAAGCCAAAGTAGCACCGCACCAGCCCACCACTCCTGAAACTTTCTATCCTGTAACCGAACCAACGGAATGAACGGAAAGGAAGATTGTTGGAAAGTAAAGAGGCATTCCAAGATTCGCATAAGCGACCAGGGAAACAGCGGCGGCGGGGGGGGGGGGGGGGGACTCATCAGGATGGCCGGCTCCACTGGCAGCAGAAAGGTGGGCCAGGAGCATATCCATATGACCCCAAATGGCGTGCAGGGGGTCTCTTTTATCAAGACTTTCACTCCTACCTAAGGTTATCTCACAACTGCAGCGCCATAGTACGTTCATGCTATTAACTTGTGATTTATATGGAACTTGTATAATTGTTAAAGTAAGTTCAGTCAATTAGTAACAGCAATGAATTTTGTGAATCTTTAACCGGTTTACTCCCATTGTAATATCACAACAAATTATGACATGCATGCAATATTTGCCTGTACAGAAACGAGATTTGCCCTTTCTATTTTTTTTTTTTTTTCTTTCTAATGTCATTCATATAAACGAGATACGTTTCTCACTTCACACGCTGTCATAAAATATCCTTAATTTTGTATCGTTTTGCAGAGTAAGCTCCTATATAGCTTTCAGTCGATGAGGTCCAAATTGTTTCACTTCCAACTTAGACTCGAAAATGGAATTTTTATTCATTGCCTCAAAACAGATACGCTTTTTTGTAACTTAACAGTTAATACTGTGAAAGTTGACTTTCGACTGACAAACAGTCAGAAAGTCACCCAATTTCAAACAAAGCGCGAAAACAACCCCAAGTCAGTTATTCGTGGTGTCAGTAACCCCTCAGCATCTGGTTCTTAAGAATAAGAGAATGCCAAGTGCCTGGCCATGGACCGTCTTCCTGCTTGGCCCAAGAAGGTATACGTTTAAACCGTAAAACTTTCTGGGCTGGCCCTTGAACTTTCCTCGCTAATGCAATAGACAGGTTAAGCACTTAAAGCATAAAATATAATTAAGAACTAATCGGTTATACCGTTCTTTTTATTGCATATTTTGTTTTAAAAGTTGACCAGGAGAAAAGGGATTTGAACTCCTAAATGAGAGTTGAGCGTTTCCGCCTAAGCCAACTCACTCGGTTGGGACATATATTCCGGAGAACGAGGTTTACTTCCTGCAGTCGATTAACCTAAGGCGCAGTAGATTTTCAGAAAAAAACATGACAGGTGTATTTCTCTGCCACGGATTCAGCCTCCATTTCAACATTCATATTATTTCAGTATGTTATGTGTGTACGTGCGTTTGCGTATTGCCTGACATTGGACTGGTCAAGGTTGTGTGTATGTATCTACTATGCCTATTTTCAGAGGTAATTTCTCGACAGACTACCGACCCGGACATTGGTTTGTACGATCTAATACCGCAGTAGGAGATGTAAATATTCTTTAAGTTGTACATTCAGCATAGAAGGAACTATTGTACCGGTATTCTATACGATATATGTAAGAAATGCGTCCAATAAGTTTTGATAAAACGCCGTTCAGCTAAAAAATAAGCTTTTTAGCAAATGTTTGGGATGATGCAGTGCATCAATGGTTAGAAGCACATGGCTGATTAATACATGTAAACACTACATGGATGTTTTATCGTTCTGTTGTGAATTCAGGAGGTTAGTAACAATTTTCAATTAATGTTACATAAAACATAATTTCTGAAATTTAATTACTTAAAATTACTTAACACATGTGAACTGAACCTAAATCTAACAGTTTAAGTACAGAAGGAAATGAATTAACATCTATATCAATACCTGTACATTTATTGAATATTAATTTTGTTGTTTATTCTGTAATGAAAGTATTAAATAAAATTAAAGGAAAGAAACGTAACGTCTAATTTGGTACATCCCTAAAGCCCCTGCAAGATGCAACCTATATGGCGTGCGTGCAATGAAAGCTTATGAGGGTATAACTTGTAATAATGTACGGCGATTCTTGGACACCGCCTATATAAAAGGTGGGCGATAATTCTCTTTTCACAATAGTTTCTTACATTTACTAACATTTTCTTATGGATATTGTTCAAAATGGAGGTCCTGTTTCTCGATACGCAATTGACAACGTTTAGCAACTGTTTTGCAGTTGACATAACCTAACTCAAGACTTTATCGATTTTCACCATTGACTGTTCGATCATCTGATCTACGGTTTCTGAACAAAAACGTATTTTTTTTCAGAATACCCCATTGCCAAAAATCGCGCGGCGTCAGGTCTATCATTTGAGTGGCCATTCTGTTGTGCCAAAACGGCCAATCCTTAATTGAATTCATGGTACAAGAAGTTTCCCATTCCTACACCAAAATGAGGTGGTGCTCCATCTTGTTACCATATCAACTGCATATCGACAACATGGGGCTGTTTTTGAGTTCTCAAATAATTGCTTCTTGCAACGTCTGAAGACACCGGTCGCTGATAACCGTTTCTCCAAAAAAGAATGGTCATATACTACCCCAATCACTTACACCAGGTATGTTTCATTATTTTTAAATACTTTCGTGTGGATTTTCACTAGCCCAGTAATCACAATTGTGCCAGTTCACTCGGCTGCTTAGCTTTATCGGTTTACAGAATAGTTTTCTAAAAGTCAGGATCGGTTTCATGTCGAATAAGAAACCATTCTCAAGTTTGCAAGCGTTACACAAAGACCATGTGGACTGTTGTATAAGTTTCGGCCAACATAGGCCTCTTAAAGTGGTTGGATTAAGATGAACAACTTAGACCAATGAGCTGAACATTTTCTTCCATTCTAACAGTTCGCGGTTGAACCACAACACAACCCGTTTGTTCAAGTTTCTAATCGCTTCGCATTATGGCGTTTGAACATCAGGAAAGCTTCTCTCAAAGTTTGCTATCAACAATGCTGTGATCATACTATGCTTACTGTAGTACATAAACACGTTCTGTGATTAATTTGCGATTCCTTGCAAGAACAACTGTAACTATGAGGGTAGGTCCATAAGTTTCAGGCCTAACCCTTTTTTTAGGTATGATGAAGATAAAAAATATATTTCACTTCTCACATATTTCAATTAACATTTCAACCCCCCCCCCCCAAATAGTGAGTGTCTTGTCTGCAAAATAAATATAAACAACATCCACCACTTCTTCGCCACACTTAAATTTCCTTCCTCGAAGGTCTTCTGGAGTTTTGAGTTGAGGAAATAGTCACTGGCAGATAGATCTGGGCTGTAGGGTGGATGGTCGATGGTCGATGGTTGAAGTCGCCTTTCTTCACTGCTTCCGTTGTAACAAGAGCTGGTGTACAAGCTCATTGTAGTGAAGAAGCGCACACCACCACTCAGCTTTTCTCGCCGTTTTTTCTTTGATGGAGGCACGTAGTCTGTGCAGTAGGCCAGCATAATACTCCCCATTTACTGTGGTGTTCATCTCCTTGAAGTCAATGAAGAGTATTCCTTTACAGTCCAAAAAGATTGTGACCACGATCTTCTTCTTTTTTTAAATAGTGTTTAACGCCCATTTTTGCTTCTGAGGCACCACATCTTATATATATAAGAAGGAAGGAAACGTTCAAGACCTAAGTCCATGATCTTGGTTGACTGAGTGACCTTGGCTTTTAGAGGCGGTGCTTCGCCACTCCATTGAGTCTCTTTTGGACAATGGATCATAGTAGAGGATCATAGTTTCATCTCCTGTAACAATGGTTTGCAGAACTTCTCCCTCGTTGCCACTCAGAGCTCCAAAAATGCCTGACAACAGATGGCTCGTTGTTGTTTTTGGACTGAGGAAAGAAGTCTAGGCACTAACCTTATTCAGGTTTAAATGTTCATGAATAATTCGAAGGACTGTTGTTTTAGAAAGGCCCAAGCTTGCTGCAATTTCTGTAAATTTGAGCCGCCGATATTCCATAATTTCTCCTTCCACAAGAGCGATATTTTCCGGGATTGGGCACCTCCAAGAGCTGAACTGCACGCTCTTCGTCTTCAATGCTTTCTGGACCCATTCGAAAAAGTTTGGCCCATTCTTTTACGATAGAATATGAGGGGAATGCTTCCCCATACACATGCAGTCACTGTTTAATTTCATTAGGAGTAAGTTCGTCTTTTGTGAACAAAGCATCAGAAAACAGTTGACGCATAAGCATGGTTGCCAATGATCACTTACACACAAGCTATTCCTTTGTTCGAACTAACACCTAATATTGGAGTGGGACTTTTCGCTGCATCATGCATCATTTACCGAACTCGAACTATTTGTCAGCCAAATATCTGTTAGGTTTCCTGAAACGAATTCCACGTAGTTTACATTGTTCATAAGCGTCATTATCGACTGAGAATTTTCTAAAAGTTAGAATTTCTCTCGGCTAGCGGCTATGCCTGCATAATAAATAGCGAACTCAAAAGATGCGTTTATCTTGCTTTACCTATAGCGAGGCTTTCAAGCCAATACAAGTTTATTATGCTATTACAACGTCTGTAATCTAAAATTATTACCAATAAAAATGTATCGCATCATTCAATTCCCGTTACCTTACAATAAAAGAGGTAAGTGAAAGTCACTTTGGAGCCATTTGCCCTTCATTTCTGTTTAGCCATAGAGTTCCGCAAGCAGGTTGTAACTCGCACTGATAGGTTGAAATTGCATCATCACTTTTTTCCTAATATAAATGGTATTTCCTTAGAATCGGCTCGTTGACAAGTTAGAAGTGATATCCGAACATGAAGTCATATCTTCATCTCCGAGAGATCATTAAGTCACGTGTTTCCTTTAAGGGAGTTGTGAATCAGCTTTTCTTCCCGCGGTCGCACGTGCTTGGTATTCCATTTCATATGTTGCGCATACACTGAAATTAACCCAGCTCGATGAAATTGGACCTATTATTATTATTATTATTATTATTATTATTATTATTATTATTATTATTATTATTATTATTACTAGCCTACTTTAATAGCTTCATATCATTCTATTTTAAGTAATGACGTACGAAAGGCGTGATACAATGGTTAATAGTAACCGTTTCGAAGACAACGTTTATTAACTGGAATAACGGAAAAAGAAAGCTACAGTGTGCAATGGCATTGTTCAGAAAGTTATAAAATCCAGGCACCCAAGTTCTTCTGATTCCACAAAACTCAAAGGAATTGTGCAAAAAAGAATATATGTTTTCTTTTCTGCAAAAGATCGGTCATGCCGTCATTCATATCCTAAATGGCAATCTTATCATATTTGCATGATTATTTTTTCATTTATACCTTCGGTTTTTTTTTTTATTCTTTCTTTTCTTGTTCCATTCAAGCTTTTCATGCCTGCATAATTCTGTAAGTAAATATTCTAAGATTAAAACTAAGCTGAAAGGGAATGAGCTATTTATCCGCGAAACATTTCCTCAGGTCTATTAAACTGATAAAAATAAACGGATATTCCATCGGCCACAGTCTATCCAGGTTTCTTGCGCTTTTGGATTTTTGCACTTGGAGAGAAATATCTACCTTATACAAAATGGATTAAGTCCTTAAGGGAAAGTGTTGTATAAAATAATGATTATGTATGAAGCAAAGTGATATTAAAAGGGGGGAAAGGAATGGAACCATTTATGAGCGAAAAAAATTAAAAATTTCAGCATTAAATAAAACCTCAGAAAAATATAGGTGGAAGTATAAAATATCTAATAAGTATACGATAATTTGAAAAAATTTTTGGTTTTCAAAAAAAAAAAATATTTAAAGTTTCTTGCAGAAATTAAAGCGACATGTATCGAGACTTGATACATGATCCTATTTTGAAATGCAGTTCAGTGTAGTCTTTTTTTTTCAATTTTGATAGCAGCAATATTATTTTTATTAGTTCTGTATCATGGTTGCCATATGGTTGCGTTCATTTTATACGATTAAATACAAGTACTTCAGGTATCGGCCCAATAGCAGTCCTAAAATTCGCGGCTTTGTTAGTTAATAATAATATCGTGTTTGAAAATGATTATAATAATTGGAAAAAGTTGTAGAACATTCTTTCATTTCTTGAAAAAGTACAGATATCTAAAAGCATTTGCAGCAATGTTCCGGGATTATTAAAAATTACCACAAAAGAACATAGGTGGAGAATTCACATTTTTAAAACCTGTGTATATTTTTATAATATACTACAACAACATACCATTTTTTTAATGAAATTTGACATCTTTATATCTAATAGTTTTCTGCAATAAATTCACCAAAGTTGCCATATTTTATAAAAATAAAGGTCTTCTGTATATCAATCCTTAAATTTGAACACTAGCTTATTTTAAAGCTAATATCATGCTAAATATAATTATTTGTAAAACATAATTTATTATTTTTAAGAGGAAAAGGAAACCTGTTTTATGCATAATTAAACTTCTCCACAAGGAAATGAAAAATTAAAATGTCACAAAATTACAAATTATTAAGAAAAATAAATATAGCTTCCGGATTTGTGCTACAAGATAAGTGTATGTAAAAATATATTCATAGAATTAAAGTACCTGTATCTGTCTTGTAAGCCGATATGGTTATATCACATAACCAGCGAGTTCTAATATCAGCTCATTTGCTACCCGGGCGGCAAAGGGCAGTAGCATAGTTAATTTTATAATGTGCGCAATGAGAAAATCCTTGAACAACATTACGCTGAATGATGAAAGTGAAGATAAGGATGATATGGTGATGGGACAACGACAGAATGCATGACAGCGTCGTTCATAGTCGTTTCTTGATGGATTATGAAAATAACAGTGGCTATTTCACTCATGTGACGCCATCTTAAAATGCACCAATGAAACGAAACAGAATTTTGAATTGGGATCAATCACTGCCGGATTACGGAGGGAAATTATCGAGGAAAAAATTATCAAATCCATTTTATCGCGGACGTGCATTTGTCTTGTGGCCTATGTAGTCAAATATATACCTATAATTCCTGAACATACTTCACTGACCACTTTTCTTTGTTTTTAGTAATTGTAAATTTAAATTACTTAATATGTACTCACTCAAACAATTGGTTTTGCATATTCAACCAAATAGTTTGATATCATATAAATTATATAACAATATCAGCATAAGCAACCATAAATCTTAATAAACACGTACAGAATGGTAAAATGTTTTCTCTATTTTGTTTCTTTCAGTTGGTATTAGTAAATCGAACGGTAATGGCTGTAATAATCGATTTTCGTCTATTTCATTCTCACGGTTTCTGAATAGAAAGGTATTCATAAGCAAGCATAACATTTTAATTCAATTGTTAATAATCTGTACGTGAATTTCAAATATGACTTTATTCTTATTCTATTCATGACGAATATTGTTTAAGAGCGCATTTTTCTGTTCATGATATAGTCCCAAACCTGTATTCTCTATTGCCATTACTTATAATCAATATTGTATGCTACTAGATGGATTGAAAAGTTTTAGTATTCATAAAGCAAA
The DNA here is from genome assembly GCA_030762175.1 of Metallyticus violacea. Classification (NCBI taxonomy): domain Eukaryota; kingdom Metazoa; phylum Arthropoda; class Insecta; order Mantodea; family Metallyticidae; genus Metallyticus; species Metallyticus violacea. Next base: position 49,211,653 of record CM060842.1, read on the forward strand.
TATGCAATTATTACAGTATTGTAAGTCAAGTTTACGGGAATTACATTTAAATTCTTATTTTATTCGTGAAATGGTGCTAATAAATATCACTCGAGGGTCTGAGCTTTCCAGATAAATTCACTCACTACGTTTGTGAATTTATCGGCAAACTCAGACCCTCTCGTGATATATTACTTGTGACCTTTTTTTTTTAAGAGAGAAAGAGAAAGGGAGGGAGAGAGAGAGAGAGACCGAGAGAGAGACCGAGAGACCACTCAGGCAATATTTTTGTCTTTGCTGTTATCCGTGGGTTAATTAATTTATATGTTTCTCTTGATGGGTAATTTATATTAAATATTTTATACACAAATTCATAGAATCTGTCATTTTCCTTTGAAACTTTTATCATTATACTTTTTGAGTTTATGTTCTTAGAAAGGGTTTATTTTCACAAATATACGATGAATTTATCTCATTAAAAAAACTAATGGATTTTAAAAAATTATCTTCACCTAACCATATATCTCTTAATCTTGTTTATATATTTTTTCTAATCAATATTAATTTGTCGTAGCCATACCCTCCAGGCATCTCAACCTCGGCTACACTCTCGCCAGGGGAGTATCCCGCAAGTCCGAATGGGCTATGGTAGCATTAAAAAAAAATGCTAATTGGTAAGGCTCCTCTGTGTTCGGTTTCATATGGGCTGACTCGAACCAGCCGAAGTGCGAGCAGGGAAATAACTGGAATGTGAAAAAGTCGACAAGCGCTGCAGGAAGATTGTCATTCCCAGATTCTCAAACTTGGTGATTGTCAAAGTCCATTATCACAGATACGTTCCATTTTTTTATGTGGTAGTTTACATTCATGTTGTGGTGAAATTGTTACTTTTTAGCATATTAATAATAATTATTAGCATCCAGTCATAATCTCATACTGTATATCACTTTTATACGTTATGTAAGAAATAAATACAGAATTAGAAATATAGATGAAAATGTGAAAAATAAGGTTTTATTTGAATAGAAAAATATTTCATTTGGATTAAGTGTTGTAACGTATATAAATAATACAAGTATTAAGGTTTTTTTTTCACCATTAATATAATATTTTTAGAAATGCATACTAAATTTATATTAATGTTCATTCATTAGTTTCTTTCTGCCATCGAGTTCGAACCCTTGGGATTGGGATCTACATAAATCAATAAATAATGTTATATATTTTAAGTATGTAGGTATAAAGTGACTGCATAAACCGCAAGCTAGCTCAAAGCCGTATTTGGTTTCAAATCTGAAACTGAAGCGGAAAATGTGCAGCTGAACATTTTGTGAGATGTTAGATAGCAAAACCTGTTTTATTGATTTTCAGTAATATTTCAATTATGCATTTTTCTAAAGTTGAGATAAATGCACTTTTTAAATAAAAGTTACTTTATCAGTTTAAAATAAATATAGATTGGAGAGAGACCTCCAGCCGAAAATGTAAGGATTTATTCTATCCACTAAACAGTTAAAAATACTTAACACAGTTTTGACATTTATCTAAAACTGTAAATGATTGAAGAAGACTTAAGTACCTCATTCTCTATTCCGAGGGGTATATTGTTTACATTCTGTGTCTTTATACATATGTTTAGCAGAAAACGGGGTTGTTTTTGTTGCGATATTCTCGTAAAGTTGCACTTAAAGTGTTTAAACTAGTTGATATTTGACACTCGTTGACTTTTTGTTCCCCTTGAACCCTTAGAGAAAAGCACAGATATTGATACGTCTGTTTACAACATGAAAAGTAGTCATTATTTATGTATGTTATATTTTCAGCTGTTAAAGCAAGAAATTGGAGTGATTGTTAATGCTCTATAGTTTTTAAAAATGTGATGGATGTAGAGGAATTTATCATACTCCAAATTTCCTATTAGAGATGAACAATCAAAATAAGAAGAATCTGTGAATAAATATTTCAAGATTTGGTTAATAATATCAACGTTGCTTTAAAACAGCTGTGTTTTTCATGTTAAACTGTATTGCATTGCGCTATTTCAAGAATTTTTAACATTAATTATTGTTTCGTATCAGCTTGAACTCTTCACAATCATGGCCATGGCCAAACTAGAATGGCCATCTTTTTTAAATTTCTTGGAAACGTTCATTTTAGGCTTTGACAACTACTTTTAAGGATATCAGGAAATAAGGCAGAAAGGTGAAACGTTCGACAGTGCATGATAAGATATTTGTGTACGAGCTTGTGCTCTTCTTCAATCTTTTAAAATTTTAGATAAATGTCAAAATTGTGTTAGTATTTTTAACTGTTTATTGGATATAATAAGTCCTTACATTTTCGGCTTGAGGTCTCTCTCCAATCTGTATTTATTATAAACTGATAAAGTAGGCAATTTAAGATAAAACTATTTTTGAGACCTAACCAGTTCCTTCCCACTTTTCCCGACTAAGGACTGGCAGATTTATTGCAAAATCGGTTAAACAACAAGTAAAATGCAACAGGAACGTAGTATCTCTTGTCAATAACATACAGTGTACAGCTGAAACCATTAACTTCGTACAGTATTGGAAAATACCATCGACACACTTGAACGATAATGGAAAGTACCATCGACACACTTGCACATAAACTGTAAAAGATTTAGAGGTCAGTATCCAGTACCTGCTATTTGTTGCACATAACGGTGAGAGACTGTAACTCAAGTCGTAAAACCCACATTCTCCAAGACGTCAATGCCGGCTTTACGCGTTGTGGCGTAATGCAGTGAATGTTCTTATACTATGGTGGATATATCTTGTTGCGTGAGTGATTCTAGGGCATGTGGAACTTCTTCGATTGCAGAATGAATTACTTTGGACTGGTCGCTGCGATATATCTTCCTCGCCTATCCTTTTTTTGTTCATACTAAGAATTTTCTTGTTATAAATTTTATGGTTGTAATTTCTGTCACTTCGAGCAGTGGCAGTGGACAATTTTGCGTTGCATAATTTCACTGAACAAACCCAAAAACACTTCCTGCTTCTTACAATTTACTTTTTTCTACGTATATAAAACCATCCGTATCAATAACAATATCCTTGGCTCTCCAAAACACCTTAAACACCTTTCCTGGGTGTCATTACAAATAATTACACACATACGGTAAAAATTCCAACATGTATTAAAATAACGACACTCTCCGTGCTGTCCAACTGGACGGATGCATATCGAATGACTACTAACTCCTGTCTGTAATAAACTGATGTGTGAACGTCACTGCCCGAGTCGCGTCACTGCATTCTTTTGTTTACCCCCGCCCCTTTCTCCTCCCGCGTAACTTCATTGATTAGGTTCGTTCCGGAATATACGTGACCCAAGACGAGGCCAAAGATAAGATACCTGTTTCAGTCCGCAATTTCCATACGCTCATTCCTACTAATTATGCAACATTTTATGATGCATCACTGTTACCTTTGAGCAGAAAATCGACTAAACAAAATGACAATGATGAGCTTTTTGATGTGCAGACAAAATCCTGTCCTTATCACACGTAAATGCTGTACCGTTGTAAGTAATGCGTACGTGAGCATTGCTCATTTGTTGAAGCATGTGACTATATATAATTAGTATATGACATTATCCCTCCTTGGCCTCTATTCTGTCTTACTGCGACTAGAATTGCTCCTGAAACATCCCTTAACCAGAGGCGAGTTACTGCGACTAGAATTGCTCCTGAAACATCCCTTAACCAGAGGCGAGTTATCTATCATTCGTGATGCTATATCAATCATTCCTGCTGGAGTTATTTCTAAATTGGAGAGGACATGGACCGCCTCCAGTGACAGGTAATTCTGTTATTGATAAAGTTTAATAACGGGAGTTCTTAGTTTGTGTTATCAAGAAAATTGTTGTGTATATAAACAGAGGATCCCTAACAGGTGTGTGCTGTGTTAGAATTGTGATATACCCTCTGATCCTCCAATTATTTTGAGCAGTGTAGAAAAAGCATTGGTTTCGATTCCCCTCCAAATAAAATCCTATTACCTACAGCGGTGGATTATTAAATTTTAATACTACCTAGTCTAGCCATGTTCTGTTACTAAGTTTTTGTAATACAATAATGTGCTTTACTGTTTTTTTTTTTTAATTTGACTATGGCAATGGTATCCACATATTATTTTTCAAAATGATTCCCTTTCGCCCTGACAAAGGACCTAAGTCTATCGGGCCATTCATCAATAGCAACACACACTGTCTTCGTGGGGAAATCCGCCACTGCTAACTTCAGGGATCACTTGAGAGATTTAATATTGGTGTGCCTTTTCTTACAAGCAATATCCCCAAGCACTGCTCACAATTTGTAATCCAAGAGGTTTAGGTCAGTGCTGCTAGAGGGTCAACTTTGGTAGTAATAAAATCTGGAATGTTTTTCTTAAGCCAAGGTTGAGTGGAGTGGTGCAAAATCTTGCTGGAAGGTCCCGTACCCATTCTTGAACAAAGTTGTGTTCATGTCTTTCACCACAGGCGCAAGGAGGGTTGTTTCAATATTTGGCTATTGTGTTTAATCCCTTTTTGTCAGAAATGCAGCTTTGTGACACCATCGTAGCGCTCTCCCCATCAGACCATCACTGAGGCGGCTGGATCTTTGGAATCCTCTCACGAGCTTCTTCAGAAGTCTGTCGCACATTCTTGTCATTCTGGAGGTCGTAGCCCTCTTCGGGTGTGAAACTTTTTCATCTGTAAAAAAGATTTTTTTTGTGTAACGCTGAAGTAGGCGTTTGCATTTCAGCTCTCTGCTGCTTAAGTGTTGTAGTTAAGAAATGTGCAGTAACCCGGCGATAAGCCTTCAGCCCAATGTGTTGTCTGAGCAATCTGGACATTGATCGCCGGAAATGTTCATCTCACGAGCCATCACTGTTTTGTTTCCTCACTGGATTTCTCCTAATACGAGCCGCCGCTGCTTTTAGCACTTTCCTGGTGCTTACAGAGCACGGTATCCCCGATCTTGATAGGTTAGCAATTGTACCAGTTTCATTAAAGCGCTCAATGGTGCGGCACACAAACATCCTTTTGATTTTCAGCTTCTTAAGAGTCTGAAAAATCTCAGACATGATTTTCCGCCCCAATGTACGACTTTAACAGTAACGCGGTTTTCATAGTCTCCCCAATCTACGACTAAATCTTTTTACTAGCATGTTCATTTAGGTGCAGTTGAGGTCTACAATGTATAAGGTAGCGTTTAGCTGCAAGAGGTTATCTGATCGCCCGAACATCTGGTACAGTTGCTATCAAAAGTTTGTAACAAAACGTATGGCTAGACTGTGCAGTACATCGGTCAGTACGTAGCAATTCACATCAGGGTGCCAATTCGCGGGAGGATGAGGGGGGGGGGGTTTCCCTCCACCGACGATTTTACCTGAAAAATCCGCTCCGTCAAAATTTTCATTAAAACAACAAGGAAAATGTACATGTACAATACATATATTACTGAAAATGATGTATTAATCTGTGTATTTCTAAGAAAATAACAGCAGTAATACTACAGAAATACCACATCTTCAGTATTGTGGCAGTCAATAATGAAGTGCCGGGTTATTAATTGCACTGTTTCCAAATCAGTAAAATTATCCTACTTCTAGTTCAGATTTTTCTCTCCCTGCATTTTTAATGAATTTGCACTCTGATTCACTAATATAAGTAACATAAGATTGAATTGGACTAGCATACCTTGAAACTACTTCAGCCTTGCAACAAAAATGATGGGCGAGGTGGAGTGGCGCAGCAATGAATTGCACGTCTGGCATCCTGGGTCGCTGGAAAAGGCGACTGACCTAGCCGTGAATTCCAAGTGGGAAATGGCGAATTACTCCCTCTACAAATTCCAATGTCTGGCATTGGAGGTCCTGGGCGAAGGGCAGCCTGTCATTCATCTCGTTTGTTCCTGCTTCATACGCAATGTTAGCCATCGTGCTATGAGCGAAGCTTTAAACTCACCCTACCAAAGGAGTGCAGCATTTCGTGCATTCAGTTTAAAGTTATAGGTAACTTAAACGTTATGAAAAGATGACGATAATTCACAACGGTGTGACGCACTTAGGCATTGTAAAAGTGAAGAGATGTTGCATTTGGAAACAGCTGCATGCGCGCTCGGATACAGTCACAGACACACACAAAATCCACAAGAAGGGCATATTTTCAATTTCATAGAAATGAGAATAATATCCGAAATATTCGCTTCTAAACTCGGGAACTAAGTGGAATAACATTTGTTGAAATGCAGACAATCGAGAGTGTTACAGCCTAGCGAATAGATTACTCGGTATCTCGAATCGGATCTTCGGCTTATCACCTACATCCTTTCTCTAATTTGGGTCTACATATTGTGGAAATAATCCCTTCTAGCTGAATTTTAAACTGAATGTAAGTTTTTTTTCCCTTTACTTTTGAATTAAATCGAAGGAAGAATGAAAATTAGGCAAATAATGATGCCAAATGTTTGGGAACAATTATAAATAATACTTACGGTATTGAAAAACAGACGGTGAACAATAAAATTAGGAAAAACCATGATAACATTCAGTATGTGATTAACACGTTTGGAAGATAAAAGTATCCAATTATCTGATGACCGACGCTGTGGCGGTGCCTGCATCGGCCTATAGACCATCGCTCATGGCCAGCTGGGCTATAGTAGAATCGGGGTGGGCTTGTGGATCAACACTAGAAACACTAGTGTGATAGTTTAATAAAGTCTAATTCATTTGAAGAAGTATGCACTGATGAATATGCTGGAACTGCCTATTTTACTTTTCCACACTTTTCTAGATTTTGCTTATGAAATTCTTTGATTTTCATTACAGATTGGAACTGGTACCAGCAGTTTCTGTTCAAATTATATGATAATGGAGTAGACTCGATACGGATATACGAATCATAAATAAATCTCGCAGTTCAATAGAATAATAAGGCTTGCTTTTAGCCTCTTAGTGTTCTTAGCAGACCTTACTCTAAGAGCAAACACGTTTAAACGACAATGAGTAGCGTGAGATTTAAAGCTAATGTATCAGTTCGATAAACCCCGCCCGTCCCAACTTGTGTAGCCCGGCTGACCTTGAGCTATAGCTTAACGGCCTAAGCAGTACTCCAGCTGCCGCTCATGTTACCAGATAATTGGATGGCTGGATATTTTGGGAAAATATTAGTTGAATCATTTTTGAGTTATGGAATTAAATTTTTATAATAAATATTACAGAATGTTAGTTGTAGAAATGGATTATATAATAATAAATGCAAAAGTTCCCAGGATTGAACATGCGAGGAATTAAGCAGTCAAGATTGAATGAATACAGAAGAGACTATGTAAACGTTACAGACTAAACGGGTAAGAAATGGTCCAAACAGATACATTAACTGGAACCTAAAGAGCAAAATGAGAAATGCGTGACATGAAGAAATGGCGGATGAAGCTGGAGAATGGAAGGCCTGCAGGAGCTACTGGGATCCACGACTTAAAGCGAGGCCGAAATCAGGCTATACTACACATGTAAGTGCATTTTATAACGTACAGTGATATATACAAGTTCAGAATATTTGCTGTGAACTTTGTTAAATAAAATATAAAATAGAATTCCTTCTAAAAAGAAAAGACCAGCTTTAATTACAGGGTAAATTATAAATAATTCAACAAATATGTTCCATTAAATTTAATTAAATGAGCATTCATCTTATTCTAAGCTTTTAATTAATTACCATTCCCCTAATAAAACGTTTTTACTTCCTTAATTTAAAGATAGCCTACTGAGAAAAATCCTTTCGTGCTATATTCAGAGATTCAAATTATAACTGCAGAAGCAAAAAATAAAAACAATTTTGATTGATTGCATTGGAATTTTAGGGACGGGGAGAATATTTCGGTACTTCAGCCTTGCTCAACAGCTGGCGGTTTGTGCCTATGCCCCCTAGGGAAGGGATGAGGTGAGAGAGATACCGGGTGGCCAGGATTGAATACTCCGACACCGCTACAGCCCACTCCAAGGAGTTCGAGCCCTTCAGAAGGGCTGCTTCCATACCAGGCTATGGGGCAGAACCCTTTTCCAAAGAGCAAGCCAACGTCATACCTCATAAGCCCAGCATGAGAGAGCGCAAAATTCATAGAAAGGAAATACCCAGCGATCAAGGGAAACTAGAAAGAACTGGGTTTTAGGATGTTCGGTGTCACAGCTTAAGCTCCATCCTCCACAGTTTCCCTCAATTTGCGCCGAGATGGCGATTCCAACATTTGGGACTTCTGGCCCAATCTTGTTGACTATACTGGCTTGGATTATGTCCTCGGTTATGTTCAAGGAGGAGATGTAGCGCATAGCTGAAGATCCTTGGTTCAAGTGAAATGTTCTCTGTCTGACTCTTGCAAACTTCTCCCATACATGACTTACAGCCTGGAGCGTTGCTCTTCCACAGAAGCAAAGCAGAGAAAACGTGGGGCTGGGTGATGAAGAGAGAAACTATGACTGAGGAACACATTATTTATTACATTACGCTCTGTAGAGACAGCTGTCTTCTTGAATGGAATTTATTAACGTTTATCTTAAAACACTCGAGCTCGTTCAAAGAGAGAAATCAAATTTGCATCAACATAAAAACGTGAATCAAGTATGTACTTTTGAGCAATCGTGTGAAATAGGGAAATTTAAAAAGTGTAATTAAAATGTATTTATTTACTCAGCCCATTTACTATGTTAGAAATGCGAAAACAAAACTAACGGATCATAAAAACATCGGCATGGTTACACAAGATGGACAAAATGCTGTCGTCAATACTTGTCCTTGGCCTGTCGAGTTGAACAAAGTAATAGTGTGAGGTAGCGAAGCGAAAAATATTTCTTACAACTGCAGCGTTTTTTGAGAGGTATACTTTGAAATGAGATCATAGCTTCTGAACAATCTATATCGAGCTGGGTGGCTCAGGCGTTAAAGCTTGGGATTTGGGAGGTACCGAGTTTCAATTCTTTGGAATGAATTTTCCTTTCCACTAATTTTCCGCTCTCTCATTTCATATCATTCACAATTTAGAAGCTGCCATGAAGAGATGGGCTAGTGCGGTGTAATGATGTCTTGGGCTTTGGAGAGGTTTCTGCTCTGGTGTCTGGTACGGAAGACGATCCCCATGCTCCTCCTTTCACGAACGGCAAAGGAGAAAGTCGAATTCGAATTCCAGGTAGTGTGCTTTTAACAAATGAAGGCGGATAATTGTTACGATGTCTATGTCAGGCTTGTAGCTCAGTTGATCAGAGCATCCGGGTATTATATGGAAGATAATGGGTTCGATCCCCCAAGGGCAAACTTATTTTTTAATCTTATTCTTGATGTAATAAATAAATAACAAATGTTACTTTTTAGGGAGGATAATGTATAGGTTTCAATTTTACATTTTTAATTTTAATTTTATTTTACTTTATACTTTTGTTTTATGTACTGATTCTATGTGCTCAAACAAAATAAATTCCGCTGTGCTTCATGACTACATGAACTGCACGTCATTATTTTCTTATTTTATTTGCACCTGTTGGTTAGAGACATGCGTATGGTTTTCCCCGTATCATTATTTCCTTATGCACCATTTGATATCGATATATACTGAATATGTTTAACATCACAAAACGTTCATTTTTGGAGTACATTTGCTTGTTTTTGTGTGTTATGAATGTCTCTCCGCCTGCATTTGTTGCACACTGACACTTCTTCCCGCAAACAGGCCTGCAATTAGGCTCGGCTTTCTCCGTTGCCGTTCGTCAAAGGAGGCTAGACCCCCAGAATGAGGATCGTCTGTCTGTAAGGGCAAATTATGAAACCGGCCTTCGATGGACTGGTACTCCTTGAAGGGATAAGAGGGTCTACGTCGGGGGTGTTCTATTCTGGGAACATTGTTAGAGATCCCATCTGCATCAATACCTCACCGTTCATATATCTTGACCACCCGATGTCTCCTACTGGAGGCTTTAGACATAAACAGCCAGCCGTTGAGGAAAGCAATGGTACCGAACTATTCTCCTCCATCTCTAACAATTATGGGTAGTTTTCAGACAGAAATATAAACTGTTACTTTTTTATTGCAAATGCAGAGGTACATAGTACAGAAAAACAACATAGACATATAACAATATTTACATTTTAGAAAACTCGGCTATTGACTAATATTTTTGTGTTTTATTTTCATTTCAGATATATATTACTACAGCTCAATGTTTGAGTGGGGTGGTAAATTAATCAATTATTTCAAAATATCAACCTGTTTACTGCGTCGAAAATAAATGTTTTATATTTTATGTCCTGCAGCTATAAAACCCTAGATAAACATTCAAGAGAAAACAAAAATGTACCAACGTATTCATCGAAAATCTTTCCAAAATTAAATAGAAAAATTTTCAAAGTAAATGTTGAAGTGAGATCGATTTAAAACTTAAGCTCATTCGATGAAAATTCCCAACACACAAGGAAAAAGAATTCTGTTCCTGCTATGTTAAAGATACCTAGAACGGCAACTTGCCAAATGTCGGAAGGTTTTAATTGTTCTTGACTCACTATCTCAAATATGTAATCAAGCGGGGTGACTAAGGCTTAAGACCCACATTCCTTCTGGAACTCCTTGGAGGAGGACGGGTAGTGTTCGGCCGGCTTCGGGTTTTCTATGTTAGGTACCCCCCCCCCCCTCACGCCGCTAGGTGTCTACTTCTTCCTCCTGTATGGGCGTAGGCATAAACGGCCAATTTTGAGCAAGGTTGTTGTACCAAAATATTCTCTCCGCCCCTACCAATGTTAGCAACCCTAAAGATGTATGAGTTATAGCAGTTAATGGCTAATGAACAAAATCATAGGGGGTTGAATAGGGCTGAGAAGATGCTTTTCGCCCCCAAGGGAGGAAAGGGTGTAGTGAGGGAGAGACTAGTGGTGATTTGGAGTAGCCACTGTCTGCGGCTTGTATCAAGAGAGAAGGCGAATGAATTGCACATTTGGCACATTATCTGGAGCAACATCTTGATAATGAAAAACGTTCGCCATGCAGGGGCTACGTAAACTAAGAGAATTCCTCAGCAAATCGAAGGGTATTTATTACAGAGCACCAGAGCAAAGAAACTGGGGCCGCTAGAGCGCTTTTTAAAATTCTGGTTTTCAGTTTAACCCCCACTCCTAATAGCCCGAGTTCCCTGATTTCTTATTTTTTTTAAAAGGTATATACGAGTTTCGTTGCGATCAACAAATATTGGTGCCGCTAGAGCAATTTTTAAATTTTGGGTTTCAGACAAATCCCCCCCCCTTCTATCAGTCTGATTTCATTGATTTTAGGAATCTTCCTTTCTTTCTTTTTCTTTTTCTTTTTCCATGTTTTCTTTCAATGGCATAACCTAGTTTCGCTGCTAATGCTAGACCGATTTTTAAATTTAGGTTAACCCCCACTCCTTAAGTTTCGATTTTCTGATATATTCAGAAATTCATTGCAAGAGAGGGGAAAAAGCGATTTTTAAATTTTGTTTTCAGGTAAACCATCACTTCTAATACTCTTATTTTGCCGATTTTCGGCAACTATTTTTCTTGTTTTATTTTATTTGTATACACCAAGTTTCGTTGAGAAAAAAACAAAAATGCGACCACTAAAGCGATTTTAAATTTTTCGCTTTAGGTAATCACACTCTTTAAATATCGGTTTTCCGGTAATGGTCTGATTTCCCTAATTTTCAGAAACTGATTTTTTTTTAATTTATGGTACATGCCGAGTTTCGTAGCGAAAAAACAAATATTGGTGCCGTTATAGTGGTTTTTAAATTTTGGGTTTTAGGTAAACCCCCGCTTCTAATATTCTTAATTTCGCTTATTTTATTTCAGCGGCACATTTCGAGTTTCTTTGGGGAAAAAAAATCATTGCGGCCGCTAGAGCAGTTCTAAAATTTTTGCTTTAAGTTAACTCCCACCCCCAATGATCCCGTTTTTCTGGTTAACGAACTCTATAAATCGTTTGTTAATTTATCATTACAGCAAGAACGATAAATTGGTATCGACGCAGTGCTAAACAAACTACATTTCCAGTAATCGAATTGGGGATCCTGGGATCGATATCTGGAATACTACGGCAAGACATTGAGAGAGAGTTGTGGATGATTCACTTAAGCTAAATTTAAACTTGCATAAACCTAGGAAAGGAATGTATTTATTTATTTTCCCCTGCCAGAGGTCGGGAATATTCCGAGATAATGACAATCTAATATGTTCTCTCTCACATAAACATTTTCATACAGTTCCTGCGTTCATCGACTCTGAAATGCTGGCTTTGAGAAGAAATAGGAAACTGAGATCTGAGATGGCCAACGTTTTAGGAAAGTTGGCTCCTCGAAATATTTTTAAGAGCCAACTGTTTAGGCAGGCGGCACCAAAACACAGATGCCAAAGCCGATTGTGCGGTAATAATACATTTTGCAATAAAAATTATGTTTATATTTCGACCTTGATGTGACAGCCTCCTTGTCTTGAATCAGCGTTTCTGCCTGCAAATCCGGAGGTTTCACGTTCGAATCCCGTAAGAACAGTTTGAGTAATGTTTATTGTAGAGTTTTCCCCACTTAACTTACAGCATTGTGTACTCCGGGCTCTTAAGTACTCACTTTATCAAACATGCACATATCGTCTCTTTAGACCTTCGTATTTACGAGGGACGTTAAACTGCAAAATGCCATGACGTAGCCTATTCTATCAATATAATACGGTATCACCGCTAGCTACTAGCTTAATTAAACTGATTTACCAACTACTGTGGTTGTTTCGAAGTCCAATATAATAAACTGAAAGCGAATCTTGAGTTTATTTTGAAATTATTTCATGCAATTACGTTTATATTGGTAGCAATGCTCAGCAAATATTGCTTTCTGCTTTCTCTCAAACTCCTCCTGCCTGTTACAGTTCACACAAGCTTTAACTATTTTAAACATTTTTATCTCGTTCATAGTTATTGTTCACTTAAACAATTTTCGTATTTTATTTCTGTTAATCTCCCACTTGGAATTAAAATTCAGATCTTTGATCGCCATTGACTTATGTGATTTAATAACAAAACTGTAATTTAATATGTCGTGAGAATTAAAATCTCGGTGAATAAAAACGGGAAATGTTGGAATCCCTTAAAAGTTAGCGATATGACGCAACATAGCGCTTATTCCTTTTTATTTAACATTTGCACAGTTCTACGCTAGTTATAGCATTTATTATAAAAACAAAATCACACACGCACAGTCACAGGAACACTATAAAAGCGAATAGCATTCTGCAGGAATTTTCGAAGAAACGCACGCTGTTGAGATGTACATACCTGTAATTAGGAAGTGGATTGTGACTGGGCCGGTAGTTCTGCTCTGGGAGTGTGAACTGGAAACCTGCCAGTGAAGTACTCCAAAGCCCAGAGCCGACTGTAAGCTTCCACTGCAAACCATCAAGATGGCGGTATAGCGCACTAATCGATTGACGCAGGCGTCTCGGCGGTTCTGTCCCTCTCATAGAGAGGGTATTCGCGACGTTTATAATTTAAGAGACAGAACTTGTAATCCAACTGAATATTCCTGTTAGAGAATTCGCGTTTATATTAATGGTAAAAAATAAATAACCTGTCCCAACCAATGAACTGGTGAAAACATGTTTTATTATCCTGTGAATGATGTATAAATAACACACTCTTGCAATGGAAATCTTGTCTGATAAAACAACTGATTCTTAAATGTTTATGGTGCTCTTTTAAGTAAAAATAACGTTAAATGTCGAACACTTACATGCACCGTTTTCTTTCAGCATACAATACTTTCATTTCAAAACTTTCCAGTCTGAATAATTACATATTTTAAACTAATTAAATTTTAAAAAAAGACACTATTGTACATTCAATGATTTGTGTTTTGGTAATAAATTGTTTCAAAATTATGTATACCCTACAAGAAAGAACAGAATGTAGGCGGATTAGTCAAGAGTTCTGGTATAGGTTGGTTGTATTAGTGTGATATTAATAACTGTAACATTTCCCAAATTAAATGTGTTTTAACCGACTAATTTTTTTATTCTTTTAAATAATAAAATAATCATGTAGGTTGTCAGGCAACGATATAAAAGATGTGATAACATATGAATTAGTTTTAAACCTTGGCTATCACAAGGTACGGTGTAATTTAAATTTCAAATTTGGGATGGCTGAGAAGAGGGAGTGAAATGTAAAATGTAATCAATATTTTTGTTTTAAACTTTGTCTTCAGTATCTAAATTGACATGTTTTGTTTGAAATACTTTCTGTAAATACTTATTCAGATTGGCTAGTTTTATATGAAAGCCCTGTACACAGAATTTAAGGAATAAAATTTTTACATTTACTGAAAATATTTTACACTGCTATTTTATGAATTAAATAAGATTTCTATTTACTAACAAACCTATAAGTCATTAAAAATGCAACTCCAGAGGTAGCTGTGTATGCATGGATTTTTTCTGCAAGCTATTCTGAGGAAATACAGGGATTTTCTTCTGTCTACAGAGGAGGATTTGCACACCGCGGCCACTAATGGGCCTACTGTGCATACGCCCCCGAGAGGGCACTTCCGGGAGGGAAGAAATCGCCTGGCGGTGAGGATACCAGAAGGTAATGCAAGGGCGTAGATGTTACATAAATGATAATGTTTTCATAGGTGATAAAGTCCCATGCCGGCGAGATTCACACTGTTTCTACCAGGATCTCATTCGAGGTGCTCCGAAGTTCCTGGATGAGGCCCCAAGACAGATCCCATCAGAAATTAGGAAAGGAAATCTCCATGAGCGCAAGCCCTCTCCACGCCAAAAGCCACCATCCCGTCTTGCCTGACATTTCTGACCCTGTAACTGATGCTGTGAAATGAAAGGAAATGGATCAGCGGAAAAGTCGTAGAATATAAATATCCATCCCAGCATTCGCATAAGTGACTTGGGGAAACCACAAAAACAGGATGGTCGGTTCCAAAATAATGGAACCCTGGTCCTCCCACACAATTGTCTCAATCGCTACTCCCTCGAGGATATAATACAGAAAAAAGTTACTATTTGTTAATTTGAAAAACAAAATTTAATTATGGGATACAACGAAATACACAGGTACACCAATACGTAGGTGCCTTATTAAAAGTTTGATACATTTGGTCATTTGCTGTCTCTAGTATTATTTGTATTTTATAGACGAGGTTAACTATGGCAGAAAGGTTTGAAATGTTGTTATTAATAATAAAAGCCTCAGTACATCTTTTTCACAGACGATCAAGTGTTGATGGCAGAAACAATTAATGAAGGGTCTTACGAAAGAATATATTTTTAAAATATCTCCTAATAAATCTAAAGCATTATATATAAAGAAAAATATCGTACGAGAAATAAAATAGCAATGAAAGGGAATGCAGTAGAATCACCTAAAAATCTGATGTCAGTATAACATTAATATAGACAACAAAGTCCATAAATTTCAGCGTATGGAGAGAAAAGGTGGCCGTAAAGCAAGAAAATGCGCACAAATAAAAAGAGTATAAGATAAAGGCGATAGCTGCGATACTAGTACAAAGTGAAGTTTTGAATATTGAAAATATAAATATAAAAAGAATGCAAATGTTCCATTATTAACCAATTAGGAAAACGGGAGTTTTAAGACGCAGAAAATAATTGATAGACTCGGCACGAAACAGACTACCTCCATGTATGGCCGAGATCAAAGCGCTGAATCGTGAGCGGGAGTTCTGGGGTTCGAATCCCGCCAGGACCGTCCCTAACTGAGGGTTTTTCCAGGTTTTCCTCAGTCCTCATAAATGGCAAATGCCAGGGAGGTACCCTAAACTTAGACCTGGAAAGTTTCCTTCCATAAAAATCTTTTATCATTTCATCTCGTGATTCATCAATATTCACCGCCTGTGGTGCCTTAATAGTGAAAATGGGCGTTAAACACTATTTTAAAAACCCGAAACATGCTGTAAAAGTTTAAACCTTGATGATGATGTTTATTTTCACGTTCCAGGGAAAGAAAATGTGATTCTATCTTTTGCCTACCGAATCTTTATTATGTTTTTTTACAGATATAAATGTGTTGCATTATAATTGCTGTAATATTCTCCTTACTTGAATTCAGATGATTCCATCATAACCAATGCACAGTTCAAAAAGATGCCTACAGGGCCTCTTAAAAATTTCACGGGATCGTTTAAGGGGATATGGAATGGGTTTTGGGTCAAAAATTTGATTTTTGGATTATTGTCTTATATGAAAGTATTAAATTTTCCCTTCGGAGTGTCGCTTGAATTAGGACGATGTCTATCCTAGAAGTATGTTAATTATTAAAATTCTGCTGCCACCTAATGAAGAAAATCTAATAAAAAGGAAGTACTGCAGTTATTAGTTTAGATGCTGGCTCAAATACTGTTTATGCAATGCTGCGAATAGATGAAGAAAGTTTCAGGAGTGCAAAAATAAGTTAATAAACTTGTAAATCAAGCAAAACTGTTCAAAAGAAATGTCAATACGAAATTAGAACTAGAAAATGAAGAGGATTCTCTTAAAATGACCCACGATATGCTGTAGATCTCTGCTGATGTTTCATCTTTGGAGCTCATTTCCGATAAGTTTAATTTTTCCTCACATAAAGAACATTTTCTCATTGTTATTTAATACTTTGAGCTGAAAATTTCAGGAGTAGTTTGTGGAGGTGTTTCACATATACTGGAATAATGGCTTTGAAAATAATTAACATTTGGCAAAATTTTTAAAAAGTATATACTATAAAATATAGGAAAACAATTGTCACAACAACAACAAATCCAAAACTAATCAACTTTAAAAAAACCTATTATTTCAGCTATTATAAGGATATTTACACCTATACATTGTGAACATTTCGGCTTGCTAGGTTGTATAGTTGCTGAGAAAATGTTCCTGACATATGACACATTTTACCATTGTCAAGATAGGGCATTCCGTACCCCCTTAGGACCTCGAGCGATATTGTGTTGTTAAATACTTTTGATTTAATCTTATGTGAGCGAAACTTATATGGATCTTGCCTTAATACTGCGTGTAAAAAAATAATGGCTTAGCAGCATTAAAAACGGCGTGAATAACATTTAAACTCCATTTTCAACCACAATTTTCAATTATAAAAATTTGCAAATCAGAATATGAAAGGCCTACCATCAATTGTAGAAGCATTGTATCACTGCAAATTGAGTTGATCCATGCGCAGGTGAAAAGATTTTGTTCGCAAACGAAACGAAATGACAATGTCGCATATGAATCAATGTTTGAAGAGACAATAAGTTAGATTAGTGCTGAAACTGAAAGGAAACCTGCGGGCATGCTAAGGAACGAGAACACTTTTACTGGGATTGCAATCAATTGATGGACTTAACCACAAACAAATTTATCTTTCATCTCAAGTAAGGTATCGGAGATGGAAATGAATACAATAATAACAATGGCGATTGCGACTTCAGTATAAGTTTACAACGTATGTACCTGAATTGTGCATTTTCACTTAACTCAATTGACATTCATTCATAGCATTAAATATACCAGGTGTCAATGAACTACACTGCAAACATTTTAGATTGTAGATAAGTCTTTGGTAAGCAATTTGAAATACGGTATCTAATGTCCATGAAGAAAACGTATATGGCGATTTAATATAAAAAAGATAATTATAAGATAGTACGACAAAGAACAAGGGTTAACTCTTTTTTTTTTTTTTTTTTTTTTTTTTTTTTTTTTTTTTTTTTTTGTCGGTCCTGGTGGTGTAGTGGTTACCATACTTGCCTCCTACACCCAAGAACGCGAGTTCGAACCCGGCCAGGACCGATGGATTTTTTCGGGCGTAAAAGTCCTAAGTATGGCTTCCTTCGGAAGGGAAGTAAAGTCGTGGGTCCCGTGTCGTACATTTACGGCACGAAAAAGAACCTCAAGCCTGAAAGAGAGGCCTCTGTGCAAAATTTGTCTGCCGTTTCACGCCCTGAGTTGAATGGGACGCTGATGACCTGAGATGTTAAAGAGCGTCCATAAATAAATCAATCGAAAAAAAAAGTTAACTGATTTATCGTATTATAGAAGGAGCAGTTCATCTGACTGTGCAAGGCGACAGACTGTAGTTTCGAATGTCATAGGTTCGAGTATAATTTATTTTTATGTTTGTATTTATTTAATGAATCATGTCTCATGAACTTGTTGGCATTCCGCCCTGACATAGTGTTAATGTATCGGACTTCTGATACCGGGACGTCCTAGTAGAGATGAGGGTGGTGCACCAGGAGGAAGGGGGTTCTTAAACCTATGGTTACGCAGATGAGTTCCAAGTCCTTGGCGCCTTGAGGCATTTACCATCTCAGGGTATGAAAAAATTCAGGAAAAAAAAAACTTACCCAAACAACTTGAATCGAATCCAAGGTCACCGGATTAGCACTCACAACAGAGTTATAGAGATGGATGGGAGAAGATTAAATAATTCAAAGACTAGATTCAATCCGTACCAAATTACAGTTCAAAAGCGTTTTGCAAAATTGCAAATCTAAAATGAGGCCTCTATTTTACTGAAAGAGAGAGAATAAAAAAAAAAAAAAACATTTATCTCGGTTGTGTAAAGAAGTGCTTATTTTTAGGGACTGTAAATCCACAGACATTCGTTTATACAGAATCAAGTGCAAATAATTAATTATAAATGTATTTGCTCCTCGTTTTTAATCGGTTACTGTTGGACATTGGTGACAGAAAGTTCAGCATTATCATAGACGATTCAACTGATAAAATAGTACTAAGTTGTTGGCAGAGTGTGTACGATATTTCATTATTGACCTGAAGTGAACAAAATTGTATCAACATTCCTAATTATTGTTGGATTTGAGAAATGTAATACTAGTGGTGGAATTGTGCAGGGCATAAAAATTGCTCCTAACGTTAAACTTAGATTTTAAAAAAATCAATGTATAGGTACAGACAACGCTAGTGTCATGTGTGGTGTTATTAATGGGTGCGTATGTTCAAATGAAAAAAGCAATCCAAAATAACTCCATTGTACAGTGTGTTCGGAAGTCCATACAGCTCTATATGCTATACGTAATTTAATGAATTTAATAAGAATAAATTTACTAATGAATATACGACTAATTGTCCAAAGAATCCTATGTATTTCTTCATGTTGGACACATAATCCTATGCGCCTCAAATTTCTTCGTGCCATTTTTTCCAAAACTGCATGTGGGATCGTACCGAAGCTATCCCGCCCGTACTGTTTATTCAAGTTCAGCATTAGTTCCGTATCGAAGCGCGGTAACCTTCACTTGATAATGCCCCACAATGAGTTATCAGGCCAGAGCTACATGGGAGCCACGGGGAGTGGTGCAGGAGATGATGGGGATCCCTCGTCCAATGCAGCGTCCAGGGAATTTATCCTTTAACAAATCACGAACGGTAAAAGCGAAGAGTGCTGGAGCTCCATCTTGCTATATCCACAGCTCTTCAATTATTAGTCCTCTGTCTTCCAGTTGGGGGATGGGCCAAGTTGTCAGCATTCCTGGATATGATACAGTAGACCCATAAAAAATACGGTCCAAGGAGATGCTGCGATGTCTGCCCTGCCCACATCATAACATGTGATGGGTTGTGTTCAATTTCAGAAGTGAAGTGAGGATTTTCCTTCCTCCAAAAAACCACAGTTTTCTTACACTTGTTGCGGTATGTGACACATTCATTGGCAAACAACCTTGAACCAAGACATATTATATATACCCGATCCCAATGCAGGTATCGATAGTAGACAAAATGGTGGAAAATGTGGCCCATGCTTTTAATTACATGTATTTATTAATTTGGTTCGCCTTGGTTACGTGGTTTATTACAGTGGCTTATAGTTGAAAAAAAAATTACCAGTAGTTAGTTAGTTAGATTTTTTATTAAGTTAATACTGACATAGCGAAATCACACCAGGAACGTATGCAATAGAAAGTTCTATAGGTTCTATTGATTGCTCTTCTGTGTCCTATTATGGCAGTAGTACCACATTTACATTTCCTAAATAGCAGTAATTACAGGAGTGGATAACAAGTATACATCGTGCAAATTTTGCATTTAATGATGAAATTGTAGTGTGTAAACACTTGGTCCAAAATTTGTGCTAGAGAGTACATTTTCCTTGGCCAATGTTCCGTAATCAACCATCATATGTGATAGTGAGGGTTAGCAATGAAAGCAAAGATCCGGAAGGCATATAAAGTGGGTCTTGGAGCGAGATAGGGAGAGTTTTGACGAATGGTGTGAGCAGGATGTTATGTTTTGACTTCTTTGAATGTGAGGTTAAGACAAGACAGGTACACTCGTTTATAACTACTGCCAGGGAAGATTTATATGTCCTTTTCCTTAAAATAGACAATGATAAATGATGTCCCAAATATGTCGATTAGTTTTAAGGTGTTCAGTTATTTGAAAGTTCGTGTATTTTATAAAGAGTAGTGCTTACCTATGGAGAAGTTTATAACCCATGTTATTTTATATTTCGTTTACACATAAATATTGTTTAACCAATTTCAGATTCTTATAAACATTGGAAATATTTTATAATGATAAATACCATCTTGTAAATGTAATACTGCGTAAAAGTTTTAGTATTTGCTTTTGGCAGTGTAGGGCGTCTTCGGCCGCAATTTGTTAATTTATTTTCCTGTATTGGGGTCTGGTAAACGTAGTCGATCTTTATTGGACCTTGATATGTCGATTTGGAACATTTCTGGAAGATACGGACGTACATCAAAACGCTTGTTCATATTTGCCTCAGACAGCTCAATAATGACCTCATCATCTTCATGTAAACGAAAGGAGTCGATCGTGAAATGTCGAACTCTGTAGGCCGTTTGCCAATGAATTTGAGGAACGGTCAACTGACACCTTAATTTCAGCACATGTCTCCAGGCACGTATTCTTTCTTCCACTTCTCGATAGATCTTTTACACTTTCTGTCCTAAACATTTTCTTTCCCAGGAAATCATTGTCCTTTTGTTAGTACAGGTTTATTAAACAGTCCCTTAAATTGCTCTCGTATGATGCTAATGTCTGTCCTGTGTGAGGGCGTCCGTGTATCTATACAATCGTGACTAAACAGTCTTCAACAGAAAATAAACTTGTGGTCTGCCATTTAACTCGTAGAATGACGCTAACAATGAGACAATACACCAACAATAACAATCACCAATATACCAATAATATTATTAATAATTACAATATAATATGCTAATAATGAAATTAGTATATTACGGATTTTCCGGACACACTGTATTCATAAGTTGCATTTGCCATTCTGTACAGTTAACTTTACTGCATGCCACAAAACACGACATTGCCATTGTCTTGCACTCACTATGCTATACAGATCATATTCTGGAAGCTGGAACTACCCCTTCAAGCAAGTTGCACTCAATTGGCTAGCAATACGCCAATTCAAGTAAATTTGTAGCTTGATTTTTAATGTCCAATTATGGAATAAATTGACGATTTTCACCAAAATTAATATTTGACTACAAAATATTTTTTATTTTCGCTTTCAGTTTCCGTAATTAAGCTACAAAGCAATAATTGCATTAATTGAAGTTATGCACTTTCGTCCTTAACAACCCAATCAGACTCGTGCCCAACCGTAGGCATATCTCACGGTAAGGAGAGATATTCATAACATTTAAAAAATATTTATGAAACAAATTCTGGTTGTAGGTCACAAATGGAACTGCTCAGTGCGTGCCAGGTTTAAGAACTTGTCAAAGTGAGTTGGTTAATAGTTTTCTTAGAAGTGTGAATCAAGCAACACTGAGGAACTAGGTCGCATGACTTTATGTGCCCCACACATTTGCGTTGCTATGCATAGACTTGCTGAACTCAATAGCTACATTGAATTGAATAGGTCATTAAACACTTCGATGGTTTTTTATCACCAGCTTGTTATATGTGCGCAGTACTGTCTACCAAACAAAGTGAACAAATAAAAACTTAGAAAATCATCGCAATCTGAACGCGATTTTTCTGCTTCCATATAATATAATTCTTTTCTCCGCTCCGCCAATATACATCTTAAAACAGCCTCTTGATTATATTTATGATACATGAAATAGTATTGCCCTCACCTCAGTTTTCAATGTCTAAACCAGATCTTAAGTTTAATCTTCAAAACGAAGTGCAAAAAAATAGCAGCAATAAAGCCTCGACACCAGCTCCGTAATTTTACACCTTTAGAGAAACATTATTTTATTGCATAAGCACGTTCAGTATGCGTTTATGTAAAATCAGCAGGGCTAATATACATGTGTAAATAAATATTTCTTTGTCGCAAAGACAGTAACATTTTAACATACCTTTATCGATTATATTATTTGCAATAAAACTATATAAACTTATATTTGGATTTAGCACACATTTATATGGAAAATAACTATTGTTCCATTGTTATCAGTTTTAATACAATATTCTAACCGTATTGTTTTCTTTTTATACTAGATTGCTTGCATGCCTCGTTGTCCCACTGTTTGTCATTTATCGGAGCTCAATCTCGAGACGACAATGTTTCGCGTGTCCGTTATCGGAGGGGTCCATCATCCCCGTTGTTGCTATTTCCGATTCTGGAAATTTCACTTATTTGTCGGTCTCCTTTCCCGCTCCTCTCTGCCGTGACAATAGGTCCGAGAGTGCTGCCGCTCTTTGTTACAACATTTTTCTTCTTTATTGACAATGACAAATGTGAAATAAATTTCACCAGTTCATATAGTCAACTTGGCTGACATGATATTCCCTCACTTAACTGCAACTCCAATCAGCACGTTTCAGTAGCAGAACTAAGAACTGAAGGGAAAATGAAAGTGAAATAAAAAACGTTTTCAATTAATCGATCAATTTACTAGTTAGACGCATTTCTATAGATCCCAAAAATAATAAAATGCAGCATTTAGCGTTTAAAACAATATTTTTTATTTTATAGTATTCCATATTTTTCTATGTGTGTGTGTGTGTCCTAGACCAGATAACCATGTCACTCTACCACTAACCATTTATATCATGATTAGTAAACCTACTGCCAATACAATTCCTTTAGACAAGCGTCTGATTGTTTACTACCATCTCACCACTTTCGTTAGCTCCGTGACGCCACATGTAATTATGTAAGTCTTGTTGAGATAATTTACGTCTAAATGCGTCGACTTATGAACAATTGCCAAGAATACTTTTATTTTATTGTAACTTTTTTATCCATCCATTATTGCACTATATTCCAAAATACGTGATTGCTGCACGAAAAACAAAAATACTTTTTGGGCCAAATATTCTTTCGAAATTAAAAATGTTTTTAAAGTCTTTAACTTAATTTTTAATTGTGGAAGGTAATCTACATGAATAATATATGAATTTTAATCTCGATATTATTTTCTAATTAAAACTTGAAATATCGCAAGCCACACAAAGAGGCGAAGGGTGCCAAAATAATGTGCATCAAATGCTGTGAAAATCTTATGGAAGAACGAAAGAACAGTGGCAAACATGAGGAAACTTTAGTAATTTTACGTTTACTCAGCGTCCAAATGTGTCATTTGGGAGGATATAGCGGCATTGGGGATTTTTCACTCATTCATCCATTTAAAAAGCACACTTTGTTTTACATTTATTTTCATTTTAATTCATATGATTACCCATTTTCAACTACATAAGGCCAAACTTTTGAATTAACTGGTTAGTTGCCAGTTATTTTCCTCACCTTTATGGTCTGTAATCCCCTTTAATATACAAATGCTTAAGTACCGTTAATAAGTGACAAAATGAATTAATCTAAAATTCTCAAAGAAGTTCTGTTAATTTAATCGAAGCCTGCAGCAACTTGCGCGTGTCTATGCATTACTCAAGAGAAATAAAGGGAAATGCTAAGAATGGCCTTTGGATAATTTTAGCGCCCCCTGGATCACGTCACACAAATAGAATCAGGGGAGGCAGTCAAGTTGCAAGCAATACACAGAAGGGTACTTTAGAACACGAATAAAATACGATAGCTATTGAATGAAGAACTGTAAAATAAAAATAAATGCAACAATCAGTAAAAATTGCAGGAAAATAGTTCAAACTTCTAAACTGAAACACTGAAAAATGCCGTTAAGATCAATTATATATATTTAAAGCATAGGAAGTTTTGTATAAAAAGATATGTCAAAATCAATTTTCAAAACCATTTAGATGTTTGGGGGCGGGAGCAGTGCTTATTCGTAGCACCTTAACCCTGCAACCTTAATTTTTACGACCTGCAGGTGTTCATTGTTATGTTGACGTAACAACAACAGTCATTGTTTAAGTGCATTGAGATCATCGCTTAATTTTTACGAACATTTGCAACAACGCGACTTGTGGCTGTTAAGGGGCAAGTTTAAAAATTTCCAACTTTTTATTATATTTCCTGCAAATGTTCTTTATATTTTATATTTTAGAAGTATTGTTTAAGGGTGGTGGTCATCATTTTTCCCAGATGCCTATCAAGTTGAATGTAAATGATCCAAGATTTACAGAAAAAGCACTAGCTGTTTTTCATGAACTAGAGCAGGAAAGCATTTCTAATGATAATTTTGATTCTGAAATACATTGAGTTAGGGTGAACGAGACCATGTTGAAATTGATGTTGTGCTAATTGAAAGAGAAAATGACGATATTGCATATCTTCACAAAAATGTCCAATCTGGTAATGATGAATGCGATATTCCATTAACGGGCAGAAAGCACCAAGGCTCCTATCATCATCCTCCTCCTTCTCCTCTCTATTTATTGATCGAAACGCTGATGAACGATATATTATTCAGCCAAAGAAGTCTATAAAAAGTAAAACTGAACATCGTTGGTCTTCCCTAGCTCCTAAAAAGAAGACCACAAGTACTCCCCAAAGAAACATCCATCATATTCAATGTGTGACTAACCAAGCGAAGTTCGCCTATATAGACTAATATGCATTGCTTACAAATGATACCTTTCAGTTGATTCTTGATCATACAAATGAGGAAATTAACCGGAAGAGAATGAAACCCTAACAGCCAAAGGCAAATCAGCGTGCAACTTTTGATGAAGTGCTGAAAGCCTTGCTTGTATTCCTGAATTACTGGACCTTTGAGAAACAAGTGTTTATCAGCTATTTAACAGCAATTTATGTATCCAGATAATGGGCTGTGATGAGTTCGGAAAAATGTCAGTTCTGCATTTCTGCCTAAGATCCGATTACAAAATGAGAGGTGAGGTAAGAAAACAAACAGATGCTGAGCCTCTGAAAAGGAAAAGCAGCCTCATAATGCTCTGTGAACAGTTTGTGTTACCGTTAAAGAAAGGATTTCTGATTCCGATGATATCTACGGAGATCCGCAGGACCATTCATTCCATTATCGGTAAAGAAGATAAAGTGCAGGACCATCAATACTCGAAACGAGGATCATCTGCTACATATGTCAAAAAAAAAAAAAAAACAAGCGAATGACAAACAATTTCTGCAACGTTTGTCCAAAAGTATTCTGCAGAGCATCGTGTCGGTCCTAGTAGTCTAAAGGTAACCATACTTGAACCTAGATCGCGGTTCAATCCCGGCCAAGATTCCGGCGTAAATATCCTAAGTATGGGTTCCTTCGGAAGGGAAGTAAAGCCGTGGGTCCCATGTCGTAGATTTACGGCATGTAAAAGAACTTCAAGTTTGAAAGAAAAGGCCTCTGAGCAAATTTGTCGGCTGTTTCACGCCCTGAATAGAATGGGACGCTGATGACGTGAGATGTTAAAGAGCGTCCGTAAATAAATAAATTCTACAAAGAACATCGAGCGCAGTTGTACTCAGTTTCCGGTTCACACGAATATATCCAAGTTTTGCCACCTGTTACGATGTTGTGAGCGGATTTTGCAGTTCCTCGGTGAAAATTTTTGAGCATTTCTTTACACGAATTAACATGAGCGGTTTTTTTTTTTAGCTTCGTCCAATTATGCAGAATCCGTCGATAACAGATCTTTTTCACAGCTAAATGTTCATGTAAAATCGAACGTACTGCAGCCTTCGATATGCTTAGGAATGCCTCTATATCTCGTAAGTCACATGTCGATGTTTTCCAATCATGTTGCGCACAGCATCGATGTTGTGTGGAATGGCCACCGATTTTAATCGACCTTCACGAAATTCATCACTGACGGACGCATGATCACAACGAAATTCTGAAAACCAATTGTAAACTTCTTTTCTGATAGTGCTTTATTACCAAAAGTTGAACGAAACGACTCTGCGCATTGCTGTCGAGTTAGGACTTTACTAAAATTGTAAAAAATCATCCAACAAAAAACCTTCAGGTGAAATTTCCATTTTTCCCCAAAATTGCTTTATTTAAACACTCACTGTAGCCAAACTACTCGATCAATTTCTAATCTGCAATTGTTTTTTCACAATAACAAATGTCAATTGTTGCCAAAGTAGTAGCTCCACCTAGTGATCGTTTGTAACAACTTAAAACTTAAAAACTCTTACAAACTGCGTCCTACCATACGTCCGACTGTGTTGTCAGTTTGTACATATTTGTTTTACCTATAATAATTGAGAGAGCAGATTTCTGTTTTACGCTCGATAAATATTTAATGTGCAAAATTGTTTTTATGGTAGAGATGATGTAAACGAGATGAAATGATAAAGGGAGGGGGGCGAATTTTATTTATTTATTTAAGCAAGGAACATTGCAGACCTTTCGGTTTAGATATTTCTCCGACATTGTCCATTTATGACTGGCCTGGAAAAAACTAAAGGAAAGACGGTTCGGGTGGGAAACGAACTGCATACCTCAGCCAGCCATGTCGATAAGTTGTGACGTAGTTTTCTAAGGAGTGACTTATGATTTTATTCCCAAGGGATGTCCAAATATTCTAATAAATATAAAATGTTTGCTTTTTTTATCATAGGCATAACAAATAAAACGACTACCGATTTTTTTAATTACAAATGATACATTTATTTATCCCTTATTGACGGCAGAGTGGTCGATTGGTTAGATTCCTCGCTTTCCACTCAGACAGTCCAGGTTCGATCACAGCGGACGGAAATGGGATTTCTGGCCGACAAAGCGGCGCCTGGGTGCTCCGGTTTCCCCTGCCTCTTATTCCGCCTTTGCTCAATTCTTTATCATTGCGGAAAGCTACCGCAGCATCTTTCCCCGGAAAAGTTGCACACACGGCATGATGCTCTGTAGTGAAGAACGTGCCATCAGGC
Source organism: Metallyticus violacea (assembly GCA_030762175.1). NCBI lineage: Eukaryota > Metazoa > Arthropoda > Insecta > Mantodea > Metallyticidae > Metallyticus > Metallyticus violacea. Next base: position 49,238,909 of record CM060842.1, read on the forward strand.
AAAGCAATGTAAGTGAATAAATTAATACCTGCTATTTGGTTATAAATGTCCCAAAACTTGATTATTTGCAATAAAAATAATGTACACAAGGGGGAAAATATGCAAATATAATTCTAGTCATTATAAGGAAACAGTTTTTATAGTATTACAAGCCATCAATGTATCATTAATAATCATATTGTGTTGGTAAAATAAAATTTACTGCAGAGCATTGTATTTGAAATGTTACTAGCAGGAATAGCCGCCGTACTGCAGAGGAACTTAAAAAATCAGGGCGAAAACCGAAAGAATTTTTAAGGAGGCTTTTAGGTAGTTAAAATAGATTTAATTAAAGTGTGTTAGAAGTGTGTGATAGTAGGCGGATACCATTTCGAACTATTTCTGTAATGCAGATTAGTGCTGATTATGAAATAGACGAATTTCGTATGCGTGTTATTTATCAAAGTTGTGCTTGAAAGAAAATATTTAAGTTTATAGATGAAAACATTTAAGAAATATGAAAATTATTGTTTCTCTGTATTGGAATTTGTCATGAATTAAAGGGGGGGGGGAATAGACAGCGAGAGAGAAAAAGCGGTATATGAAACAATTGCTTCATTTAGTGCAAAATAGCTGTAGAAAAACATTTTACTGAAAGAAAATCGAAAGATGAATTGAAAAACTACTTCATCTCTGCAATGGTTAGAAACAAAGATGTGTAATTCAAATTCATGCAAATAAATTGGACATTTCTAAAACACATGTAATTTACTTAGAATATTTTGATTCTCTCTGCTTCAAGCAAAATCAGCAGGTCTTCTAGCAAGGCATTTTATTCGTTTCGTAATTGCTCAGGATGATGATGTCGCCGCATCCTGATGTCACTATAACCACTTCCGATAAATAGTACAAGGAAAAAACGCTGTAGACGCGCTCGTGAGGATGTACTGCAGTATTTCCTCCTCGTACACGTTTGTTAAGTTTGTGGGCCAAGGATATGTGGGGTATATAAACAGATTTCAATGTGCACTACCTTCAAGGCGAAATGTTTCCACGCTGACTAACATGATCTCAGCCAACGGAAATCATAAGTGCAGGAGTTTTCAAAAGTAAGAGGTAATGTTTTCTTCGACTTCCGTACTGTCTTGAACATTCTGGTACTACCTTATTGTATAACAAATAGAACTTTTTGCATTACTATGACAACGAGTTTGTTTTGGGGATTTGTAGTACAGAGTTTCAATTAGGAAAGATCTGCTTTACCAATTTCGATTCTGGAAAGAAATAGTATTACCTCTGCAAATATATACAAGTTACTCACTAGGCATCGGAATCCTTAAGCACTTGACATCAGAACTTCATTTCGTATTTAATGCTTAGAAAGCTCTATGCGTAGTTATTACGAAATGTGAACGCAGATTTTCAGTAACCTTTCAGCTATTTCGACCCAAAATGGTTTAGGAGCTGACCTTTCCAGAGTCTTTCAAGATAGTCAGATATTACATCAGGAGATTATTTGGTTGCGGAAGTTTCTGAGCAAACTTGCGACAGTTGATACCATGGCAGAAATTCAAGAACACTTAACTGCTGAACAGAGGCTATTATACAAAAACAAAATTGTGGGCATATGAATGAGGAAAAGTCCATGAGTGGTTAAAATGCTTTTTAAGAAAGTATAGAAAATGCTACTCTCAGAGAATAAAAGTTACCTCTTACTTCTGAAAACCCCTGTATATCAACTTCTCGATCATTAAAAAGCTGCAAAGTTTGCCTATAACACCGTTTTCTTATTGCTACTTTTGTGAAATTGGAGGTACTTAGAAGACAAGCGCCAGGAGAAAATTCCTGTAATTTCTCCGCCCCATGTTCTACTTGTCATTTGTGGCGCCGTCGCATTTTAAAGTTTTCCTCTTAATAACACTCCAACTCTCGTGAAGGATAAATAAATAAACCTTCATTTCAAAATATACCAATCTGATTAGCTATCTATTTAAAATAAACACAATTTAAACAAAAATACGTCAATTAAGATATTGTGGAGAGATTAAAATATTGATTGATTGAATTTAGGTTATGCTCTCATCACCAGAAGCCCTATTTTGAAATTTGAAACTCCATTCTTAGCTTATGATATTTAACATTTAAAAAAATTAAATTATTACATATTTTGTTTTCTATAAACAACACCTATATACATATAAATTTGGACAGAATAAAAAAGCAGTAAATTGTAGAATTAAAATACCGTTTATTTTTATTAAAATAATATAATCTATTTATAAACTTCTAATTGATTCGCTTGCATTCTGTTCTTTCTTGCAGGGTAAACACAGTTATGTAACATTTTACTATCAAAACACAAGTATTAATTAAATGCAGTAGCTTAATAACAATTTAGCTTGTCAGACAACGATAGAAAACAAAAACTTCATTCGAAAGTTGAGTATTATAAGGTAGGGGTGTCATTTCAAATTAAAATAATTTTATTTTAAATATGAAGTTATTGAGATTAGCACATTTTGGAACTAAAGCTATGTGCGCTTAGATCAATACGACACAAAAGAAATTTGGAAAATTGGAAGAATTAATTAAATATTTATAACGGTTTGAGAAGTCCATGCTGGAAATTCATTGACCAAGTTAGATTCAACCTACTGACAAATGCCTAAAAATGAGTTAAAATGTTTTAAATAAGTATCTCAAAATGCTTACTTTAATAACGATATTAAATGAATTGACATTAAAGTGATGCAGTGTACAGAGAGACTGAAAAGAAAATTGAACATTTGGTCTCTGCTGCAATATTTGTTGGGGTACGTGACAAAAATGATTGATCTTATCTTTAAAGTACTAGCTTATTCGTTCTTGAAATTATTTAAACTCACTTTATAATGTTACTTTATTTTTCGCCAATATTTTGCAAGTTTAACATAGCATTTAGTTATTCCTAAGTGTCCAAGTAGAACAGAATTAATGCGCAGTATCTCGACTATGAATTTAACCATTAAAAAAAGATGACGGCCATTCTACGTGCACTCATTTGTTCTGACCTCGGTTGCGCAATAACGTAAAGCAATAAAGGGATATCTCCCACGTGTAATTAACTAACATCTTCCATTTCTTTTCTGTGTTCCAAGATGTGCAAGAAAGATAGAGCAAGCGAAGCTAGACAGGAAGGCGTTATATAAGTCTGGGAAAATTCACACAACTGTGCATTACACGAATCTAGTGTTCCCATGATGGGAATCAAATGTCAGGTTTAGTCTCACAAGATACTGGTGTGTTCTTTTGTTATCTTTTCGAGTTGTTGCTAGTAGCTAAATGGTTCATATTACCATTTGGATTTTACAGTTTATTGAAAGGAAGAAAATTGAACTTGTAGAAAAAATAAAACATTAATCAAATATTTACAAATAATTTATAAATGCACCAACATCTAGAAATGCTAATTGTAAAACAAAAGGGTATTTTCATTTGTTCCATTACAGCTATAACTTAAATTAAGAAATACTTACTGCGGGTAAGATAAATGCATTAGCTACATATATTGCACTTCAAATGCACAAATTAAAATGTTAAAACAATAGCAATTTCCAAATAAATGTTACAGATTAAAGAATGCGATTAGATTTGATTTTATTGCAAATGATATGAAACGTTACTGTTAGTGAAGCGCCATGCCTACAGTGCATTCTTTGTGCTGGTAATCTTTAATTCGTTAATCTTTGCGAAGCATGTTCACTGCAGCTACAAAAGCTTCAGCCCGGCAGGTCTCTTCTTCTTTGAAAGATGTTCTGTCACGCCGATCAGTGTCTAGTAAACTGCCTGTACACACTCCTAATGATTGTGCTTCTATTAAACTACTTATATAATTATCTATTAAAAATGCATCTGGTCAACGCCATTGTAGACAGCAAGTACAAAACAATTGATTGCAACTGCAACAATTAGAGTCGCCCGCTGTCTTTTGCCATTATTTATCAATCAGAACGCACTCTTTTAATTGTTGCGAATAGTAAATTTATCTCGCTCCCAGGTTTCCCGTATTTGAAAATTAAATTAGTGACGCTCATACAACATATTCCTTAAGTAGATATCTTGCCTGTTGTGTTTCTTCTTAATCGTTCGAATCGTTCATAACATTTGGCATTCACAACAGAACTGAACTTCATTGTTAACTGTTAGTCATCTTGAAAATCTATTTCTTTTACAAGCTATAAAAATAAAATCCACTGTTTAATATGGGGAACTTCGCTCCTTTAGAATTTTGCCTTCTATCGCATACGTCGTTGGATATCTCGGAAAGAAAATTCTCTGGTTTTTCTCAGTAATTGTTGAAACATTAGAGAATGTGAACGCAAATAAATTATGCCTTTGTTGTTAGGTAGAAACAAAGATGAATTCCACTTTATGCTTTTAATTAGGTCTTAATTTCTACCTACAGGATTTAAATTTTTTAAGTAAGATATACAGTGGCACAAATTAGGCTAAGCTTGGATATAACGTACTGTATTGTACAGAACTGTATACAGATGTCCCTAAAGCTCGGTAACCCTTTTGTTAATTTATTACACAAAAACTACAAATGATAAAACTGTCGTATATACGTCATAATTAAAGAGGAATTCATGGTTTTGTTTGAATTTTACCGCTAATGCTCGCAGTTTCCGCATTTTCCGCAGATGGCGTTTTGTAAAGATGGCGACTTCTGGCGAAGAGCGCGCTTTCTGTGTGTTGGAATTCTGCAAATGTAACAGTGCTACAGATGTGCAACGGAAGTATGGTAAAAAGCACCGAACAGAAGTCTATTTGCGTCTGGTATGGTAAATTTGTGAGTATTGGTTGTTTGTATTCTAAGAAAAGAAGTGGCCATCCGACAGTGACTGATAATACCGTTAACCACGTGAGAGACGCGTTCATTAGAAGTCCGAAAAAATACTTTTAGATAAGATATATTGGTACAAATTAGGCTTAGTGCGAGTATAATGTACTACATTTTAAGGATTTTTATTCGTTGCTGCGAGATTTCGATTCATAAGTTTCCAGTCTGATTTAGGCCGTGATTAGTTGTTGCGATAATCGATGTTTCAGGTCATTCATTCACTTGGAGAAGTCATTTAAGTCAAACATGTTGCATAAACCAGCATGGTGTATGTAGAGCATTGATAAAAATTTTAACTAAAAAGAGTTTCACACAGCCTTGACAAGCTTCCCCTTTATATTACGCTGTGTTCAAAATGTTCAAAATTACTTCATTTGGGCAGGGACAGCCTTGAAGGTGACGCACGTGAGGGTAGGCCGGTGGGTTTATTGACACAAGAAAACATCTCCCTTGTCCAGGAGAAAGTTCTGAGGGATAAGCGTCTGGAATCAAAAAATGGGACTGTGCATCGCATCCATCAACATTTGCATATGCATTTTGGTCAGTGCAAGACTGTGCTCCGAATTCTGCGCGGGAACGTTGTCAGAGCCTCGGTTTCTGAACCTTTGCCTTGGTAACGTGATGGTAGTATGGGGATGAAGTTATGATCCTCTGACCTTCTTTCAAAAAGAATAAATGCAGTAGCGGAAGAAGGATGAAAGGCCAAAGCCACACAGTCCAGAAGATAATGACAAGTGAAGAGTGTTATGTTCAGGCCTTGCATCAATGCACAATGTCATCAAAAAAAAAAAAAAAAATGTTCAAACGCGGAGCTATCTGCTGCACAACGCTCCAGTCAACAAAAAAGCTACTGTTACCAGAAAACACATGGGACTTCCATGAACTGGATCATTCACCATATAACTACCACCTTGCCTTGCATAAATAATGAGTTGAAGGACGCTGTTTTCAAACATTTTGGAAACAAAGCCTCAAACCACTTTTTGAGTGGGATTGAAATGGTAACCCAGAGATGCAGGAGAGATTGCATAAAAATCCTGTATTTTTACTCGATCATCTGCCTACATGGTCAGGTCGGAAACACACAGGAATTAACTTCATGCCAAAATCTTTTACACGGAGCTGAAATTGCTTTATATATATATATATATATGCATGTAATAAAATTGTTGTTTTTCTCAGAACTCCTGTATCGCAGAGGTGATTTCACGTGCCTTCTATGGGGTACAAGGTCAATGCCTGGCAGAGACGCGTTAACACAAGCAATTCACGTTTGTTTGTTTGTTTGTTCTATGGTAGGCTATGCCCATAACTGTCGCAAGAACACCGGATGTGTTCACAGCACACGCGTCTGCTATTGATTACTCATAAGGCTTCTAGTGAGGACACGCTTCGTCTTTCAATTAGCAATATCCCAGGTGCTCTTGTTCTGTTTGTGTAATACAATCCTTTTACTAAGGCTGCCCTAAATCATACCACTCGAGCTGGGAAAATTCAGGAACCATTAAAGACCAACTCCACCTTAAATTAAGGTAGTAAAATAAAACAAGATAAAAGAAAATTAAATAAAATCTACAATACATAATTTTACAGATAAATCTATAATTACATAAACAAAACAAACATATAACTTAAATAAAAACTAAACATTTCATACTAAAAATTATATAAAATTGCAAATCTACTGGAAGCCAATAAACATAGCCAACAGTTGGTAGCCAAGCTATCTACTTAACCTTAAAATATTTCGTCGGAAGCCAAACGGTTGACCAGTACCTTCCTCACCCTAACTATTTAAAGAAATTGTACTTGCTTATGTCTTCCAGTTCTCTTAATCTTCTTCCGTAATCTTTCTTCTTCAATCTCCTTCCCGGTCCCATAATTTACATATTCAATACCTCTTAATTTTCTTCTGTATTCTTCCTTCTTATCTCTTCTTCACGGTCCCATAACTTACATCTCCCACCTCACTTAAATCTTCTTCTGTTTCCTTCCCGATCCCATAACTTACATCTTCCAGGTTAATTTCTTCTATATATTTCTACTACCCCATTTCTTCTTATTCTTCATCGTCGAGTTTTCTTCCTTATTTTCTTCCACCTCTTCTCTGATATTTGACTCTGTTGTTTCTCTTCTCCTTCTATACTCGTCAAAATTCCTCTTGCAATTTCCACAATTTTTCATTTTCAACTCTTATAGGTAAAAACCTTCTCCTTTCTCCCCATTCTCTTCTTCAGGTTATAGTTCAAAATTGTTTCAGTCTATTATAAATTTAGGTATCTTCCTCTCCTTCATCGCTTCCTTCTTCCATGCCTTCATCTTCTCTTCTATCATTCTCTTCCTGTTGATTTAATAAAAGTTATCTTGTATATTTTCTATTCTTGTTAAATTAATTGTGCTTCGGGATTGTCTTGGTGTACATGTGTGTTCTGATTTTCGTACTCTTTTCTCTGCTTCTTCGTTAATTCTTATTATCTGTTCTTGTGGTATCACTTCTTCCCGCGCTAGATAACTTATTTCGAGTGCAACCTGCTCAAGGGATTTATATAGGTCCTTATTTCTAAGTATATGTGCCACCTGATGCCACTTAAAATTTCTATTTCTTCTCTCGCCTGTTCATGCCTTCGGTAGGTTGTATGCATTTTAACATTAATATCTCAAAAATGTTAAATAAGTTGAAAGTTCTATTCCCATTCATGCTGCCATTGTACTTTTACTTTGTTTCATTTCCTGTAAGTTGTTGCATTGACTGCCAATTATTAAATTTACTTTCCCCTAGTTACCCTTTCTTCAACCAATAAACGGCGCCTCTTAATTTAGCGCCATATTCCTCTAACTACCGAAAGGGCCATGCTGGCCTTAAATTAAGACAGTATGGGATAAATGGGCTTCCTCTCTTTCTCTAATGCATGTGTGTTGTCATTAACTGCGTCCTTTTCTACTCCCGACTGTCGCCAAGTTGCTAAATTCTATTTTACTTGGTGGTATAAATGTTAAACTAAACATATATTTAGTAACTTTTCAACTTCTGAATTGAGACTAGTTTCAAATTTCTTTCGATACCACCTAAGTGAAAACTGTAGCCTTTGCTGTTCATGCCCAGGTTCGGAAAGTGTTTCCAAACGTTAACATCATTTTTAAAATCTGTAATTAATATTTTCGTTTGCTTATACAGTATAAAAAAGCAACTTGGACGTTCCCCAGAATAGTATTGTTTGGTGAAACGCAGAACTTTCCGTCCGCTAATGCATTACTGCACAGAAATTGTAGGTTTTGTTCCCAGGTGAAAAATACTATATTATTTTCGAAGTCTACGAAGCTGAGGAATGTTTTATCCCCATTTGTTTATACATAAACAAATATATATGTATATATAGTTATATTCAAGATTATATGTTTAATCTTTTAAACTGTTTAAGTTCTCATTTTCAATACGAGTATGAGTTCCCTTTGTACTCTATAATGATAAATGAAAATCAACTCTTTTTCTGTATTTCACAAGAAGCTGATATAGATACTTCCGCTCGTATACTTTTCTAGCTAGTTCTTCACACGCTTTTCTTCTGCAGTTATTCTGGAAAATATGTGATTCAATAGCCCTAATGCTTTTCTTTTTATGATTATGCATGTCTGCTAAATAAAATATTTCTCTAATTTTTGTTTATTAGTCTTCAAAGTGACGACATAATTCTTTTGTGTATATCTCCACGAAATATCTCCCATTTTCATTTTCGCTGCTTTCTGAATTTAAAATTGCCCTAAGTAATACATTCCACCCCACACTTTGTGATTGATTATGTGAAATTAATTCTTTAAACCTTTAAATTGGCAATGATAAATGCAGTTCTTACCACTGTCAACACTTCATTCCAACTTTAGCAGTAACTTTCGAATGTGCTCATGGAGATATCCAAATGCACAACCTGTCCAGTTAACTTGACCTACATGCTGTACGGAAATCACTAGAGCTTCTCTTTTGGTGCTAGTGCAACAAGAGCAACGCGATAGCAAGTAAACTATATGCAGTGACGGAACGCAAATACCTGTGGTATCGAACTCATAACAGCCAGCAACTGGCTTCATTTTCGTAAATGTAAATTGATAGGGGCGGGTAAATCACTGTAATCAGGGCATTGTTAGGCGGATGAAAATGGTGGCACATCTTTTCTTATGGGAGTTCGCAATTAATTCATTTACACACACACTAAGCTAACCTGTTGCTAATCTCGGGTAAATCCTAGAAACCTGTGGATCCTCATGTAATTGTGTGGCAAATCTCCTTTAACTCCGGCAGGGGGGAAGGAAAGAAAGGGGGGAAGGCATATGAATGTGAGGATTCGAAACCACTGTCTTCACAACTTTAGCATGACGTTCTAACCGTCTGAGCCATGGCGTTGAGCCTGAGTGCCTTATTATCTGTGCAAGTCACTACCTTCGGCTGTCTCCGCTGTCACTTGGGACTGCCGCGTTACCCGAGTTGCATTTTTCGCATTAGCGGCAAGAGAGAAACAGCATGTGTGGAAAAGTGTCCAGTTATGTATATAGGTTAGGAGAGAGTAGAACAGCAGTGAAGCGAGGCTTTTTGTACACCGTAAGCTAGCGGTTCCCAAACTGTGGGTCGGGATCCCCAGAGCGGATCGCAATGGATATGGGGAAAGTACTTTTATTTAAGAACTTATCCATTCTTGAAACGTGCGCGCTAACTTGCTAATTAATTTTAAGCAGCGAAGTAAATGAAGGGACCGCACATCAATTTCATGCTCTAATGGGGGGTCGTGCATGCAAATTGTTTAGGAACCACTGGTGTAGGCTAAAATATGGAATGTCGAAATAAACATCAAGCCTACTTTCTGATAAATATACCGAGAAAACTAAGATATTACATCCCATTTGATAGCTCTATGTCCCCATTTGTTGCTTGGTAGCCTTGCTACATGTCCGCCCCATTTCTACTTCAGGCTGTTCGACGTTAAGCGACGTCGTTTAGTCCCGACATCTTTCTTAATTCCACAGATGATGATTTATCCATGAGGGATATCCCTAGTACTTTCCGCTCTATTTTACGTTGGCAGATGCTAATATTATTATTTTCCACTTCTGTTAGACTCCAAGTTTGGCATCCATATAACAGTGTTGGGAATGTGCAGGAGTTCAATACGTCTAACCTCAACTTTCGGCTCAAGGTGTTGTTCATCAGCACGAATTTCAATGACTAACACACGGTTCAATTTCCATGCTGATATCTGTAATACTTTTATAATATGTTTGTTTATTTTATATGTGATATGAAAATGTTTATCACAATTTAACATTTTGACAAAATAAAAATACTAACGTAATTATTAATTTCTTCTCCCCCATCTTTCTAGCAAGAGTGAGAAGTAAAAGCACTGTGTTTTCAAGTCTCTGCAATTAGACGGATCTCATTGAGACAAGAGCTGGAAAATACTTGTAAGACCTATCCTCTCTTAAGGGGGTGAAGCTTGAAGTTTGAAAAACAGGACCCTAACAGAGTAAAGGAGATTGCTGAGGTCAGCGGGATTCATGGGGTTTGATCACAGGAGAAATGAAGACAATACGACGTAACTACATATATAATCTCTAATGAATTACATTTGGCATTACCAACAAAACTGGATAAATTTCGACAAGTAATTTTTAAATACCCGCCCAGCTGGATGCTGCACTACGATAATGCAGGAGTGTACATCGCAAATGTTGCTGCTGGATATCTCACAGAAGTCAATATGAAGCGTGTCCTTCACCCTCATTTAAGTCCAGATTTAGCCCCGTGTAACTTTTTTTCTTTTTCGTCAAATTGAACAAATACTTTAGTCGAAGGCATTTTCCATCATCAGAAGCAGTGGGGAAGGCTGTATAGGTAATTGTGAAGGACCTGTCAAAAAATGGTTTTCAGCTTATCTTTGAAGACTGGCAGAAACGCAGAGACAAGTCCATTGCATCCAACGGAGACTATAAAAAAATCTTATCAAAATTATTATTATTATTATTATTATTATTATTATTATTATTATTATTATTATTATTAGGAGTAAAAATATGTTGTCAAAATTTATAATCATTCTTTATTAAATAGTCCTCGTGCAGGACTGTAACAGATTCCATGACTTAATACTTTTGTTTCCTGCCTATTTGTGCAAGAACAAAACATCAGAAACGTTTTAATGCAGGTTCCATTATCATAATTCATCAAACTAACGCATCTTGAGTAATATAAAAATATGAAATCATCTTTTCTTAATTCATCTTTTCTAAATAAATCTTGAAAAAAATATGCAATTTCGTAAAAACTGAACATTTTGAAACCAAAAAGAAAAGGTAAATGCGCAAAAAGGAATTTAAAAATATACAGTAAAACCGGCTTAGCCTAACTTGGATATAAAGCAGAGATAAATCGTTTCCTTGAAGTAATTTTGGCTTAGCAACTAAAGGAATTGCTGTGTTGTTTCAAGTTGCGTAACGTTTCATTCAACAAAGTGGTGATTCGATGCATATTGATATTTTACTGAAGCGGGGACGTTATATAGCGGCTCACAAACTGTGTCAGAAACAGAAACAAAGGAAGATAATTGATTATTTTATATATGATAATTCTAAAGACCGCATTTCTTATAATAAAGTTTAAATACATTTTACAGAAATTAACACCATACTTCTAGTTCCCTGTATTATCCAAAAAAATTGGTTATTCATCGCCATTTTTTCGTATAAATGAGAGTCTATTGAAGCTGGAAATTTAGCGTTTAAAAGTCTGTCATGTCAAAAAGAAATAAATTATTAAGATAGGAAATCAATTACTTTTAGGCACTAGAAAATAACTAGCATTTTTCGAAGATTTTCGCCTATGGACATGCGTAATTTGTACCTCCGGCTACTTTTTTTTCTGTTTCTCCAAAAGATCATTACATGTTTACAACCTTGGCGAAAACTAGCATTCTTTTTTAACATATACAATTACTTTTCTCTCTTGATTATGAACAAATATTTTCTATTTTTATTTAAATAATCCCGTTAAATCGCAAGTTATGAGGTCGGTATCCAGCAATTAACTTCAGATAGCCGACTCAACAAACCGCTGCAGTAATTGCTTACGCCGTCGTAAAGGACAATATTTAATTATGTGTAAAATGCTGTGCACAAAATGACAACTTGGCAACACTGACACTTTTAGCATGGAACTACTTTTAGTAAGGCTGTTCTTTGGAAATCAGGAAACAACATTTGTATTTAGTATACAGTCGCGTACAATATGACAACAATTTTCATGAACAACCTTTAGACAGAATCTCGTCATGTTCACAGCACATTTTGTAGGTGTGGCCGCTTAAAAAGCCTGGCCGTGTTTGAAGACCAGAACCAATTAATGCAGCTTGTCTTATCTTCAACGTCCGTCCAAAACTGATAACAGTATTTAAACAGATAGCAAATTAAAGCTCGGTCGATGAGCTATCAGTCCATGCATGAAGGATGCATCAGTCCATGCCTCCCATGTGTTGATCTAAACTGCAGATAGGAAGCGTAAAAGACTACAACCAACCTATAGAAGTGGAAGACTGGAATCTGCTTTGCAAAATTTTACAATACAGTTTTTTAAATTTAATATTTTCTGATTTAACGTCGAAAATCTGAAGCAAACAAATTTTCATAAATTGCAGTTAATATACCAAATATTTGCTACATTAACTGCAACGAAAATTGTGATTAGTTCTAATAAAATGGGCGATCAGTTGTCACTAAATCTATGTTCTCCATTCACACTTAGCTTTCCTGAAAATTTGGACGCTGTTTGCGATTAAAAAGAGAAAAATATTCATTAGCACATAGCCTCAAAACATATATTTGCAAGGTCTCGGTTATCTGCAATGTTGGGTGGAGGTTTAAATATTGGGTTATGAGAGCAACAGTAATTCACGATATAAGAGAAAACCTTCAAGTATTAAGCCATTCATACGTGTGGGCTCGCTGTAGGCATCAGAGTGATCCCGGCAATCGGCATAAATACGCGGAATTAATGAAAAAAAAAATGCAAATGGTAAATTATTACAATAAATTTAAAGTCTATAATTTGTAATATATTTGTTGCCATACAAATGTTACATTGCAACCCCGCTTCCAAAATGTTGGTTATTTTTTGTGTGTGTTTTGTTTTGCTGTTTATCTATTTGTGGATATGATTTATAGACTATGCCCTTTAAACGTCTTTTAAATATCAAAAATAAACAAATAAAATAAAATCTCATGATGCTGCGTTTGGGGATAGAGCAGGCCAAAGACGTCAGAAATCTCCGGAGTAACAATATAATGAGTATTTTGAACGTAACATCATCTTTGTAATATGGAACATGCTGTTTAATTTTTTTCTATTATTAGGTGAATTAATTCCAGGAAAGGATCATCTGAAATTCGTTTCGACACTTAGCAATTGATTCATGTATTTATATTAAATGAAATACTTTTTTTCTTAACTATATTTTCGAAGCATGACTGAAAAGTCTACGCACACACAAAGAAGGAAACAGAACGCAACACAGTTAGGTCATCCTGTCACGGCCATTGAATTCCGGGAGCACCTTGCCTCAGATAGCAAGGCCCTAACAAATGGATGGCATATTAAAAGGCATTTCTGTGGCTAAATATGGTTTATAAATAGAGATGGAACAATTCTTTGGGAAACAAGATATCAACAGAATCCTGAGGAAAGTTTGAGTACATGACGTCAGAGTTTTGTGACTGCAATGCAGAAACCTGGCGTTGTTTGTGTCGGAATTCAGGATCAGATACACTATATGGTTGATGCTAAGGCAACTTTTATGTTCAAATGTTCCTTCACTAGTTATTAATATAAAGGTATTCTACAAGAAATTTCTCTAAATCAGTGTCATTTTTAATGTTACAGAAATTATAAATTCATAGTCAAAATTCGGATTAACTTAGAGGAAGAACATTTTAATGTCGATTTATCGATCTAAAGTGCCGAAAAAACTTTAGTAGTCGATAATCGCTTTGAGATAGCCGCAAAATATAAACATTGTAAAAACTTTCCAATTCATAAGATTATAGCAAGTGAGCAAATCTGGATGTTTTGTACTTTTTTTTTTTTTTTGCATCTTTTATAGTTAATACTGTAGCTGAAAAACTTGAGTTGTAATCACCATTGTTTGTAATTAAAATTAAACAATTGCTTAATATGGCGATTTTCATTTAAACGTTATAAAAGTTTAATGTAATACCATCTGCTATTTTAGCATATTAATTGTGCTTCTATTTCCTCTTGGTTCCTGTGATGTATATTGATTACTTATTTCATGCTTCCTGGATATTCCAGAACTGAGGATGAGGTTTGGCCTAATTAACACTCGATATTGTAATTTCCTTCCATTTAAAGTAACTCTCGGATCTCGAGAAGATTGGATGGAAAGAACCATGCACATTAAAGGTAACCAACTTATATGGTAAAAGGATACAATCGGATACAGATATATATGTCTTATCTCTAAGGACCAACTTTAGCACAAGTCTAGATAAATATTGCGCAGTTTTTCCGGTAGAAGTACTTGCTATCCTGAACTGTGCTTATAGAAAACTTGAATGGCCATCACCAAAGACGATTTCTGATTCTCTTAGAAAGACAAAGCGCCTTGAAAGGACTTTTCTCTGACCAGGTGGAATCAGAACTGGTATGGGAATGTCAAAATGACTTCTTTGTTCCGGTATCTCGCAGCAGGCTCGAACTGCGGAGGGTGCTGGGGCATCAGGGCATTTATGGGAATGAGAAAGCAGATCAGTTGGCAAAAAGGGGTGCTGATACACTCTCCCTCCCCCCTGAGTTCGAGGTTGGAATCACTACAGTACTACTAAGACCGCAGTTAAAATATGGATTGGGGATAAACATCAACAAAGGTGGTAAACCTATCCTGAACAAACAAATTTGTCCTTAGTCCTAGCAATATTCTTTCGACATCTCTTCTAAAATTGAACAGAAGAGGAATAAGGAAAATAATTGCGCTAATTACTGAACATGGTCACTTCAGGAAACATCTATGTAAAGTGGGACTTTATAAACATGAACCCACTTGTAGAATGTGTAATTAGGACGAGGAATCGCGTATCCTATTTGTGAATCCAATCCTGGCAAGAAAGAGACTTACTTACTCTTTCTATAACCAGAGAAGATGCAGGGACGGACGATAACATTGGAACCAAAATACTGCAACTTGTTCAAGGAACAGATTTTGGGAAACAATGAAAGCGTCTCTCCCAATAAGCCTGAAAGACTGATGTGCTAGAGGCTATTCAAACTCCATTAAACCCCCCGTAATCTATTTAATGCTTGTGTTATTACACTAATGTGTTCTGTTTGTTTATTATTTAATTTAACTGACACCTATACTTTCGTTTACTTTAGCTAGGTGTGAATATTATATAAATTATAGAATTAAAGTTTAAAATCACCAATGTGCTGTACTGTAATATGCACTTAAGCTTTAGCTGAATATTGATTTTCACTGTTTTCAATTCATGAGTGGGTTAAATAAGTAATTTCATATTATGTGCATTAATTATTTAGTGTAATTTTAAGACGTGGGATAAGCTCATCAATGTATACGTCATAGTTTTGTGGCTTTTAACTTTGCCAGTTAAAATAAAACTTTCTATTCTAGTCTTTTGATTGATTTATTTACGGACGTTCTTTAACATCTCAGGTCATCAGCGTCCCATTCAACTCAGGGCGTGAAACGGCCGACAAAGTTTGCTGAGGCCTCTCTTTCAGGCTTGAGGTTCTTTATCTTCCCGTAAATGTACGACACGGTGCCGACGGCTTTACTTCCCTTCCGAAGGAAGTCATACTTACGATTTTTACGTACTCTAGTCTACTAATGTCACTTAATGCTTTTAAATTTTCTTAGAATTTCTGTAAGATGCTTCAAGAAGGTTATAAACATAAAAACACCTTTTAAAAGAAATATCGTTACATATTCATTATAATATGAGGAGCAGTCAAATGAAACCAAAATTGCTCATGCTGCTGTTTGTGAGAAAGCAGGTAGCATGTTTGTCATTTGTTTATTGCACAGTCGTTGTTTGTATAGTGCACTGGAAGTAAGGTCGTTCATCATCAGAATAAAGAATAGCAAAAATGCATAGTTTTTTTCAATGCTGAGGGTACCGGAGGACAAGAAATGCATCTCATGTTTGCTGTGAAAGGCGAACATTGCGTGTCACATTCACATATACTGGAGTGGCAATTCGAAACCTATTGATCACCGTGGAAGAAATAAGCCTGTGTCAAATGCGCCATTATCAAAGACCACCTACTGTACGGAAACATCTGAGCGCAGTCCCTTATCAACTGACGAAGGAAAAAGTGACTCATAGAATGGCTATATCGCTGGTCAGCGGTATCATACGTTTCCGTCCCAAACCTGTTACCACCAATTTGACTACGTGAGCAAACTGAAAAGTCGACAGTCCCCACCGAAAAAGTTCAAAGCCGTTCACAAACTTACGAAATCCATGACGTGACAACGTCTAGGGCCCGTTGCTTGTCGATTTCCTAGAGCTGGTGGTCATAATCAGTTCGATGCTCTATCAAGAACTTTGCAGAAACTGAGGTGCATCATTCGAAACTTCCTGTAATGCTATGAATTGCATTATTCTACAAGATAATTGGTGACCATTTACCTTCAGGAATTTAGATTAAAACGCTTTACAACATCCTCTCTATAGCCCATATCTTACGCCAGTGTGGTTTTCGCGTTTCTTTGGGGACCTAAAGAGAGATATGGACATCGGTTTGAAAGGGGTGATTGTGAATCCTCAGCAGCCTAATTGTTTCTACAAAAATGGAATTGACCGTTTAGTCTCGATTATTTTTGAGGTAACAAATATGCATTGAAACATTTTGGCGTCTGCTCGTTTATCATTGTTATGCCTTTCATATACAGTTACATTGTGCAGCACTCGGAGCTCTACTTAATGAGCTGAATTCCCTTTGCTTTATGGTCGTACAGTATACACAAAATATAAACATCAATGTCACCCTCACACCCTCCCCCAAATGAAGTGGGAACTTGTCCTTGGCATCACGGCGATGAAAACGGAGGGAGGTATTATTTAGCTGTGAAATACTATTCACTAAGCATGACTAATCAAAAGTACATCGCATTCTATACACCTTTAAAGCAGTAGGCTTTCCAATATGTCACCTTTATGGTTTCCAAACTTAGAGGGAACAGAAATCGGCTGCAGTGGTTTTAATTCCGCGAAAACCACTGTCTTAACATTACAAACGCATCATAAAGTGTTTCTCATAAAAGAGAATTGTCATTAATGGAAATGGCCACAAGTGATATTTATCCCTCGAATGATATATATTAGGTCTATTTCCCAATAAAACAGGAAATTAAATATAATTCCTGTAAACTTGGCTCACAATATCCTAGTAAATGCATATTTTATTATGATCTTCTCAAGCCATGTTGCAAAAAGCGAATGTCGATTGTCAGTAATGGAAATAGATAAGAGCCAAATACGTGTTTGGGACTATTTCATGAATAAATTAAGAATAAAAGTAATATATACTTGAAATTCGCGCACAGAATATTGGCAATTCTATAAAATGTTATAGTTATCTGTTTAGAAACCATGAAAGACGACTATTACAATCGCTACAGTTCTATTTGCTAATACCAACTGAGAAAAACAAATCAGAAATAAACTTTTCAGACTGTTTGACTGAATACGGAAAAACAATTGCTTGAGTGAATTAACATTAAGTTAGATAGTATTAATGAAAACACAAAAATTGGTCAGTGATGCGTGCTCAGGAATTATACAATGGATGTATAGAGTTTCCTACACTGACCCAGACAAATGTACTTTTCGTGATAAAACTTAATGATAATTTCACTGCGATATCTGGCTGTGATTGTTCGCATTTAAAAATGTAGTTTCATTTCATTAGTCTATTTTACGATTACATCACATAAGTGAAATAATCTTATAAATATCAAAAGTTATTTCGCTATGCATCATTGAAACATCCGTTATATGTGCTTTGACGTGCAATTGTTATTACAACTTTATTAAGCGCTGGTGGATTTTTTGTTGTTATTTTCGTAACACCAACACTCAATATGCAGACATTTATCTATTTTTTTTCCCCCTGATGAAAGCATTGCCTTCAAGATTTTATTACTGTAAATGGGCAAAACTAAATACTCAATTGCAGTGACTAGGAAAAAAATATTTAATAATAAAAACCTTGCATAATATGTGAGCCTTTCTTTAAGTGTTAAATTTGACTTTTTCACCACTAGCATCTAAACTGGTCTTTTCTTTTGTCATCCATTCGGTAGCGTGGTTTTATTCACAAGAATGAATTAAAATTTGTTTAATTAACTCCATTCTAATCCACCTCTCTAAATACATTTTGAATTTAAGAGAATTGGAGGAGAATAAGTGCACAAAATTAAATAATATTTAGTTTACATAGCATTCAAATTAAAAGTTCTACCAATATTTGCTGCACTTATATTTTAGGTTATTTTTCACGCTGAAATAAATTTAATAATTAAGTAACTAAAATATCCTTCAAATTAAGACTTCTACAAACTGTTGAAAGATAAGCAAATATTTCTTCATTAACTCCTTTTACTTAAGGATGCTTTACATAAGTGATGCTAAATATGGCAGGCTAATACATTTACAAAGTATTCCAGAATAGTTTAAGTTGTTTATTCTGTATATCGGCAACAACCAAGCATTATTTCTCTCGATAACAGTCGGCTCTGATTTAAGCAATAGCAAATGTACGTGATATTTAATTTAAATGAAATATTACTTTCGTAAAACAATTTATAAACTTTCTTCTCATGGATAAAATCCTATCTTATTCTCTTATTACATAAGTAGCTATTAACTATCACTTATATATTTTTTACTTTTGTTCTGTTTATTAGAATAGAAATATTCACATTACATAACCTAACAAATGTTAAATGTTTGCAACGACTGTATCGTATAAAATGTAAACAGATACTTTATTATGATGGCATGAAAGAGCTCACTCACCTGACAGACCGCCGCCGGGGGTTGCGGCGTTTTGCTCAGCCGGTGCACTGCACAGTGAATGAGTGAAAGCTGGTTGGCAGCTCGCGCGCGTGTTCACAAGTCCTACAGAGGAGGGGAGAAAGAGGAGGGGGAGAGGGAGAAGAAGACCTCCTTCTGCCAAATGTGCGGATCTTGTTGCAAGTCTAGACAAGTCTAGAATCTCTTCTAGTTGTAGCATTGTCTTTGACTGGATTTTTAATAGTGCCTTAGATAACCTTATTCGTGCGCAATCACGAAGTTTTGAGCAGACTTTAATTTCAAATATCAAGGGCATATTGAGATATCATTAGTCTAAGATCTTTGGTATAAATCAGAGTATCCTAGGGGAGGGACCTAGGGACCTAAATACACTCAAAATTCAACGTAACACATATCAATGCTATGTCGATGTGCCCGACACACCCGACTCACTCGCTCGAAACTCTTGCTGCAGAAATTGAATTGAACACTGTTAGGACAGTTTCGACGTATTTCCTTCTCAATTCGCAAATATCTGAAGTTGTTGATTTGATTTATTTACGGACGCTGTTTAACATCTCAGGTCATCAGCGTCCCATTCAATTTTGGGCGGGGCCTCTTTTTTCAGGCTTGAGGTTCTTTTACGAGCCGTAAATCTACGACACGGGATCCAGGCTTTACTTCCCTTCCGAAGGAAACCATATTTAGGATTTTTACACCCGAAAAAATTCATCTATCCTGGTCGGGATTGAATCCGTGATCTTGGGTCTACGAGGCAAGTATGCTTACCACCAGGACGGACTGAGATGTCTAAGCTCTCAGATATGTTTTCATTGTCACTTCCAGCGTACGGGTGGCTGAAGTCATTAAGGCATGACAGGGGTCTAGGGTTCAGTTGCCGCCAGGACCATTTTTCCTGACTGGGTATTTTTCCAGGTTTTGCTCAGCCCTCACAAATGACAAATTCTGGGAAGATACCCTAAACTTCGCGGCCTGGAACGTTTCCTTTCTTAAAAAAAATTAATAATTTCTGAATTTCATTTCAAAGATCATCAGTGTCCATTGCGTGTGATGCTTCAGCAGTAAAAATGGGCGTTACATACCATTAAAAATATTGTCTTGCTTCGTAGACCCAAGATCGCGGGTTCAATCCCAGCCAGGGTCAATCGATTATTTTTTTCTGGAATAAAAATCCGAATGTAAGTAAAGCCATGGATCCCATGTCGTAGATTTACGGCACGTAAAAGAACCTCAAACCTTAAAGAAGAGCCCTCTGATCAAAATTTGTCGGCCGTTTCATGCCCTGAATTGAATGGGACGCTGGTGATCTGAGACGATCAAGAGCGTCCGTAAATAAACCAAATCAGTAACTACCTTCAACAAACTGGATTACGTTGTTTGAATGTTTTTGTTTGTTTGTTTTTTCTGTCATATTTATTTTTATATAGTTTGGGTCATCTGCATCAGCTTCCAGCCATGCCTAAACATTCTCCATAGAACTTCTTTCTTTTCAGCTGCTGAAAAAGTTTCATGAAAACCTTGCATCTGGTTCCACAACTTCATCCAATCAAGATTTGTTCAGGGCATATATTTTACAGCATCAATGAAATGGTTGTAAATCATGGACTGCGTGTTATAATTCTTTAAATTCTGCAGATTAGGTGGCCGGGCATTTGTTAGAAAGATACCCTGCATCTGAACGGGCCGGAACAATGTGCAATAGAAGTATTGTCCTCATTTCATCTGTGGGAATTTTTAATTCTTCCATTTGATATTTTCTGATGTAGGCAGTGCTTTATTCAGAATTTTTTAATTTTTATTTTGTTCCTCAATCTTAAATGCTCGAGAATTCTCAGGCTAAGCTCGACAGTAAAAGTTCTTTTCAGAGGGTCAGAGGATACTTTTTTTTTAATCTGCAACTCATGTCTGTTACTGTGTAATTTATATGTAGAACTCCCTCTGGCCTTCTTTTCTAGCCACTAACAGAAGTTACATACTTTGACCATTTCATTGCTACAAAGAGACATTCGGTGCAACCTCAAACTTTGGAATGGCAGTGAAGTACGAAGGATCAAGAACTGCTAGGTTGGCCACCAGGTTTTCCAGGTCTCACTATATGTGCTACCTTTATTTGCAAAGACGCTGGTTGACTGCAGGCACATCTCATACAGAAATTAACACCGATGTGCTACAGAGTTTGGTCAGAAGTTAATTACCGACTTGTGTGTCCTGTTGGGCTTGAGCAAAGATTACACTTTTTGAGCATTCCTTTTCAGCAGTACTATTTATACTTTTCATTGTTACAGGAAATTTGAATAAAATACTGTTGAAAATGAGAAAATACTTTTGACTTAGTTATTATTGTAGCAGGTATCAAATTATAGAATTCACACCACCAGCATTTGCATTCAACCTTGAAAATCCCACATAATACGCCGAATATTCCAATAATTGTTTTAGGATTTTCTCCCGTCATCGACTTTCTTCGACACCGGAGTTGTGGTAAATATAAGGCAGATTTAGTCTCGACAAGGCTTCAGCATGGTTTGGGGGGGGGGGTGAATGCAGAAAGTATTTGTTGAATGAATAATATTTTTAATTATTTGTTTGCGCGATAGTGGAACGATTAGTGTTTACCCATCGATTTCGAGAGGAGTTGTGAGCTCTATCTTAAGGACAGTGAACATTGCACCAGCTGCTCAGACATGGCCATCTTGATCGACGCCCGTCGTGAAAGTAAATTATTTATAGTTGTTAATAAAATGCCTTTAGTGAATTTGATAGTAATTGTGTTTTCAATCCACATCTTGGTCCCTTATTTTCTTGTTTTTATTTAATTCTGTTTAAGGAGGTTAGGATGTTATTACATAAGAATTGTGAACTACGTCCCATGTCCGGCCCTATGATGATGAATGTATAAAATTATAAGTTAATTAGGATGATTCTACCAGAGGATCGTCACAATATGTACAACACATTATTTGACCACCTTCGTAATCCATTGATAGCTTATGGGACTACTAATTCAGTGGTACCGTATTCATTTCATTCCATTTATGACTACAGACTTACACCTACAGTGCACGATCACAATCTAAAGATTTCGCGAAAAGATCAAAACAGTCAAAATGACAACGAATAAAACATTTAAATAAAAACACAACATGACTAAGTTTTATATAATGGCAAAAACTGTTTACTAATTTGTACTATTAGCTCTTTTTTATATTAAATATGTTCATTGTAGATCGATGATTTTCATTTTTGTGTAGGTATTTAAAATAGCCTACAAATTTGCTAATGTTTCACATGTTAATACAATATCCAACTATCCGTGTTCTTCATTTCCTATTTTTGTAATACAATAAACTGTTTGCACTATAAGACTGCAGATACATTGTCCTTGTTTAATACAAAAGCAAAATGAAATTGCTGTGTAACTACTTGTGAATGCCTGAAAGAACGTTAATTTTCCAAATTCAAGAGCAATGAATATATTACCTCCCTCTCGTAATCTATTGGTAGCGTTTGGACTACCCATTCTGGAGGTCCTGGTTCGAATCCCTATTAATTTTATTCATTCCTGCAGATGCAGTCAAAGTGAGAATAAATAAATGAAAAAAATGTGTTATTTGCAGCAGATAAATGAACTTATTTAGCAACAAAAAGAAACCAACAGTCTTACACATAAAATTATTTGCTGTCGAGATTTCATACACTTTAAAATGCATTATTTACATTTGTGAAAGGAATAATTACATAGATTTAGAGATTAGCTAGATTTATTGATATAAATTGATATGGGAGTGTTGGTAACCCTGGTTGGAAGTCAGTTTCGGATCTATGCCAGTCTCGCCTCAAAAGGTGAATACTTTTTCGTTCGTTTGAGGCGTGGCTTGTGTGGTCTTCTGTAACGTGATCATTGCTTCTGCCTATGGAGCATGTCGCTTTTGTTCTTTGATGCTTTCTTTATTTCACTTCGTGCAATATTTCTTCTCTTCACCGGATATTGTTTCCGATGCCACCTGTTCGGTATTTCTTATACTTTTTTTTTTTTTTTTTTTTAACCAAATGGAAGCAGCCTTCGCATTGTCTACACTTTGATGTTTGTAGTTCAAGAGCAAGTTTGAGTGTACTTGGTTGTGCAGATTTCTGGTAGCAACTGGAGTTTTGACGAGTACTTGTAGTCCATTGAGTATTAGTCTGTACTATCTTAATATAATTTTTCATGTAGTAGATGCCTAGAAAGGAATTTTAATCTCCTTGTTAGAAACACGAAGAGCTTCAGCACTGGTCACTTGAGTCTGTTATTTGAAGACCAATCAATATGAGCTCTACTCACTTTACATTTTCTGCATTGAATGGAGGCATCTACCGTACTTAAAACCCTTCGCAATAGCTTCAGAAAGCAATTTCTGCAGTGCAGGCTGAATAATTCACTGCAGTTCTTTTAATGATGGTCCACGTATTTCACGAGTTTAGAACTATACTTTCAAGAGAAACAGTGAAGTTAAGAAATGGATTCTCAGTACCCCTGTAGATAATACTTTGTCGGTAATTTGTTAACAATAACTTTTAATTAATATTATCACAGTAATAATCCACATTTTAAAGAAACACGTATCTCATTCATAGGCTTCTAAATACAGGTACCAAGAAATTAGGTGCGTTTCTAATCCATAATAAAATTAGCCCCTTATATTTCTGTCGATGGTCTGGTGACAATATGTTTGGACTATAAATTTGTTTTAAATTACATACGAAGGCAAAAAGAGTTTAATTAGAAAAAAAACATTTCTTTATTGACCTAAATTACTAAATTTTTTTGTAACACTGACAAGCATAAAAAGCACTTTTGAAAAGATCCTCAAAAAGTTTAGGTGCTAACGGCTTCGAGCTCATTTGCGTCAATATTAATTCATTTCGTTTTGTTTAGCTTTTTTGTTTATTAATACATGCTCTGTTTAAAGCTTTATTATTTATGCGTGCATGAATAGTTATTGATCTGAAAAAATTTTCAAACATATATTTTCGAAAATGCTATTGCATTAACTTCTATCACATTTATCACTGATTTGGATAAACCATGCTCCTTAAACCTACGCGGCATTCACCTTCTCGGGGTAAGGAAAACCTACGCTACAAAATAATCTCATTCCTAGTGCTGTTTCAAATTATTTAATCACATGTAAATTATTATAACAATACCGTACTTCAGATTCTTTAAAATAAAAACGGATTTTACATTGCATTTAGTTGCTATTTTGAAATAACAGAATGCGGTGCGTTTCGTGGTTTACCTTTTTCAGATAATATGAGTGAAGTATAAGAATATTTTCAATTGGCTCTTTTAGTGATAATTACGCCATTTGCTGAATTTGAGGAAAAGAATTTTTTGGGTGATGGAAAATCTCACAACACCTAGCACTGTTTGTAAAGGTGTCACATCGGATATGAAATAATTCACTCAGTGAGTAAAGAAATAAAGCTTTGTTTGTTTAGTGCAGTAATACTCTTACACTAATATTATGAACAAATTTTATTTTAGATGAACAAAAATACTGAAGCATATAGATCTAGTGTCCAGATTCAAACACACGAGTCTAAACGCGTCTCAAATTGAAGTTGTTTGGAGAATCACTTAAGTGACTGAAAGTCAATTATTGAGCTGTTTTTGTAGCACAAATAATTGAAGGAAAAAGAAATGACTCTTTACTTCCTTACTAAGAAGAAGGCACTGTTTATTTAAGGACGTTCTTTAACATCTCAGGTCATCAGGGCGTGAAACAGCCGACAAATTTTGCTCAGAGGCCTCTTCTTTCAGACTTGAGGTTCTTTATCGTGTCGTAAATGAACGACACGGGACCCACGGCTTTACTTCCCTTCCGAAGGAAGCCATACTTACGATTTTTAAAGGTGATGTTAAGAAAAGCGGTTTTAATGTAGAATGATACAAATTAATACGCGATGTGTTCTATTCTCGCCTTCCTATAACATCAAATAAAATATAGAATACTAAAGTTAATCTGATAGAAATTTAGGCTCTGATCTGGCGAGCTGTACTGTAATAACCAACCAAGTGAGGACGCTTGTTACTGAAGAGGGTGTTCACTGAGCGAGACGAACTCGGTTCAAGGAACCCACAGAGCTGTGCATCTTCATTAAAAATATTTTTAAAGCGTAACTTCACTTCCCTGTTGTACACAGAGCGATCGCTGGATAATTTTCACTATCTGTTAGTTTATTTTAATGGTTTTTGGCAAAACTTTCAAAATATTAATATTTTCAAATATTTGGGGCACTTGAGTTGTTTGCCAAACAATTCTTAAGGTCATTAAAACAGCCGAGTGCTATTTTTGTTTATTCATTATAAAAAAAGGTGTACAATTGAAAGTCCGATGGAGCTAAATTTGTGCAATGAACAAGGCGAATGTCGCAGAAATTCATAATTCGCCTGTAAACGTCAAATACTCAAAATAAGAATATAGAATTATATAATTAAAATTGCCCTACAGAATTGCCCTACTAATAGAAAAACTGTTTCTAAGTTGTTTGCATGAACCTACAGTCAATCTGGTGAAACTCCAGGCTGTCTGTATTTAAGGAACCATTATATCCTCGTCTTTAATTCTTCATTTTCCTAAATCATACCACCATCCCCTTCTCGCTTTAGTTATTCTTATTCATAATTAGTTAATGCCTCAAATTTAACGTCTTGCCTTTCTCATCGATTTGCCTTTTAACCTTTTAAATATTTTCCTGTAATTAGGGGCGGCAGGTCAATAAGGGCCAGATGGAACCCCCCCCCAAAGAAAATGGCATAATTAGTAATTACCATTTTTTCTTCTCCTGGTCAACTTTTAAAACAAAACAAAAATGCAGGAAAAGAGCCACGTATAACCGATTAGTTCTTATTTTATCTTATGCAATAAGTAAGTGCATTTTCTCTCTACCGTAATAGCAGTAGCATGTGGGTCTTACGTTAGCGAGGGAAACTCATGGGCCAGCAAAGATTTACAAGAACATATGTTTCTCTTACTCCAAGATGGATTAGTCTTTCTTCTGCTTATTTCTGCGTTCCCTTGGGCCAGCTTCGGTATTCTCTTTTTTCTTAGGAACCAGATGTTCAGGGGTTATTGACACCGCGCATAATTGACTAGGGGTTATTTGTTTGAAATTGGGTGGTTTCCTCACTGTTTGTTAGTGGAAAGTTTACTTTTAAGATGTTAACTGTTAAGTTACAAAAAAGCGTCTTGTTTTGTGGCAATGAATAAAGTGGCATTTTGTTGAAGACACCATTTTCACACCTCCTAGAACGGCCGAGGTAGTTAAGGCGCGGACTCGTGAGTGGGAGGTCTGGGGTTCGAATCCCGCAAGGACTGTCCTTCCTGATTGAGGCTTTTTCCAGGTTTTGCTCAGTCCTTATAAATGGTAAATGCCGGGGAGGCATCCTAAACTTAGGCCTGGAACGTCTCCTTTCTAAAATAAAATGGGTATCCTTTTCCTATTTATCATTTCATCTCATGTATCACCAGTGTCCACCGCCTGTGGTGCCTCAGTAGTAAAAACGGGAGTTAAATACTATTTAAAAAAATCTATTTTCGCGTCTAAGTTCAACTGGGAAGTTGGAAACGAAACGATTTGGATCTCATTAACCGAAAGCTATAGAAGCTTACTCAACAAGATGGCACACAATTATGAAGGTATCTTACAATTTGAAAAAAATTAAAAACATTGGTTGACAGCATGTGAAGTTAGAAACGTATCTTGTCTATATGAATAAGATTTGAAAATAAATAGAAAAGGCAAATATTACATGTGTATCAAAATTTGTTGTGTTGTAGGGGGTAAACCGGTTGAAAGATTTATAAAATTCGTTGCTGTTTCTGAATTGACTGCAGAAGGCTTAAGACTTGCTTAGTTTATAGCACAATCGTACGATGGCGGTTCAGTTATGAGAAAATGCTTGGGAGGGATATAAGTCTTGATAATAGAGAGCTTCCCCCTTGCCATCAATGTAGTTATATCCTTGCCTATCTTTCAAAGGAACGACGAGTCGCTACTGCCTGTCAAATTTACGTTATTTTCTTCTAACATTTAATATTCTTTTCCATAATATCTCAGCCCTAATATCACCCCATTTCCTTGGTGTTACATATTGTCTCCATCACCTAGTCTCTTCACAGTGTAACAAACAATAAAAGCTGTAACCTATTTCTCCACACACATAGGACAAATATCTTTATTTCCACTGTCTCTCAGATCCCTTAAATTAACTTTCCCATGGGAATAATTCTCTACCCAAATCTAAATATTTTTCTCTTCTTCATTACTGTTTCGGAAGTTAAGTTTACATCATCTATAAGTTTTATTAGCACGCAGGCTGCCAAACATCCATTGCCTGTCAATAATATCTTCGATTCTAAGTTTAGTTCTAATAAAAATAAGAATAACTCTAGAAATCATTTTCTTAATAATTAATCGCCCTATAGCCATAGGGTTAATCCTTTTCCCCACTTTCAAAAATCTATTAATATTATATTCTTTTGACTCCCATACATCACCCATTTTAACTCTTTCTAAAATGTCCACCATCTGGATAACCCGAGATCCTTTCCATTAAAACATTATTTTATTTCCTTCCTCAAAGGAAAAATGTTCATGCATTTTTCTTTGTCCTCATCAGGATTTATTCTGCTTTAAAGAAGTATATGTTATCACAATTCTTTCAATATCCTGGCCTTAGAGAACTTTTATAGATATCCTGTACGTTACGAGTATGAAAATTTTTTTCTCTTGGACAAATCTGATAATTTTTTACAAATTTTAATGTTTGAGGTTGGTTCAAGGAATTTGCAAAAAAAAAAAAAAAACCTTCCATTGTGGATTGATACTTCAAAGTATCATCAACATCATTTACTTAGCATTCCTCAAGCCATTGGTTCCTGTTGACAAAACTTCTATTACTTTTTTTATAGCGAGAAATCATTATGTTTCCATTATTGTGTTGTTTTAATTCTGGTGTGCAGTAAAAAGTAAATCTCTGAAAACGACCCAATAATTTTTGGGAAATTAGCAATGTCATTAATGGATGCCTTTTAAGTTCAGCAGTCAGTAAACGTGGCACTTGCCATTTCTTCAAACATAAATAACCTATTAAGATACACACAAAGTATACATGACCAACATTTTACAGAAAGGAATTAATGCCACCAATGTATTATATGTATTGTGCTGCATAAATGGTACAGAAAGATTACAGCCCATATAGAGTGATAAACTTCATAAATGTGCAACATTGCAGAAAGGACACATCTTTTAAAAATGAATAATTTTAGCTCAATTGACACATCCAGTTTTTTCATACTGCATTGTTAAGTGTTAGGAATGTTTTAAACAGTTTAATGTTTATTGTGGTCTTCGAAGAGTATTATTGTAATACTGTCTAACTTAGTTCGTTTCAGTACACGTTTTAACGTTATAAATGTCATCTGATGAATAAATTCCAAAAGGGAATAGAGCATCAGATCCAGAAACATAGATAATAAGAAGAAAACCATAATTAACTGTGGAAATTTTGTTAATGTTAGGATAAACGTTCCGAAATGGAAATCTGATAAGGGTAAATGCTTTAATGTTTTAAACATCTGCATATAACCAGTTCAATTTTTTCCCCTAAATTAAGAAAAAATTATGGTTTTAAAATTCATTGATGGATTTCACTTGGTATCACGAGGAAAGGGTGTTGTCACTCTTCCAACATCAGTGGCAAGATATCAACAAAGAAGAATAAAGAGGGCAACAATAAGACTGCTGAGATATCTACCTTCATTGGATGACTTTTGAGGGAAACTCTAAATGCTTATGGTGTCTAAAAATGAACCATTTTGTGTCAAGTCTTCCGCTAACACATTTTAGGTGGGAGGGTTGATAAAGACCCCGTGTTTTATTTATTTTATTAACATGTGTTTCTTGTATTAATAAGACTGTAAAACATTATTCTATTTATTCCTAAAATTATTACTTAATTTTATTTCTCACGTAAACCTTGATAACTACAATACTGTAAAGTAGATGAAAAAAGTAACCACCTCCTTGGACCTCTGGAAGGCCCGAATTCGATTTCCGGTACCTGCTTAGGAGTTTTTCTAAGGTAGGAGGTCTGGAAAGGGTCGACCCAGAACTTCCTACAATTGAGAAACTGCCTGAAGGAGAGGTGGCATTCTTCCATCACGAAAGCTGCGTGATAGGCGACCTGTGGGGTATGCCGGCATGCTGATCACATGGCCCCCTGCGATACTGCCCTCTATCAATGAAGTCGTAAGACGGAGATTGAGGAAGCAGAAGCCGCCGCGATAGGCTAAGGCTCACCCCGGGCTGTAGTGAGAGAAGAAAGAAAAAGTTTAACTATGCAAAAAGAGTATGTAATTTCAGTTATATTTTATAACTAATAAATAAATTTGTTTTTGAATGTTTTCTCCATAGGAAGGTCAAAAAGTTCACTATCTGTTAACGTACCCTGTTAACTGTGATATTGAGACTAAAATTCAGTTTATTGTTTCTTCTGAAATAATACATCCTTTCTGCTTAGGGTGCTTCATGTGATATGCACTTTCATACGAGTGCCCCATAGACTTTGGCAGACATTTAGTGCGGCCGACGACTTTTTCATCTTATAAATTCATCACAATGTTGAAGTTCAATGTCATTTAATAGTTCGCAAAAAATATTTCATCTCCTATTTATGTGACAGACTGCGAAATATTCAAATTGTTGTTGTTTAAATAACCGGAACTGAAAGCGGAAACTAGAATTTATCCAGAGAGTTCTACCGACTGATTCCCTAAGACACACAAATCAGGAACTCCAAAAGGTTTATTTTTACATCATTGGTTTCCCTACACATAAACTTGTTTCCCTTCATTGGACATAATAAACATCACATTCAGAACTTGAAGTACTTTGTGGAATTGTCGAGAAACTAAACATCAAATACTGCGATATACTCGTAAGCTGTGACGTGGAATCTCTCTTCACCAAGGTTCCGCTCAAGGACAGTCTGAATCTTTTAGAACCACACTTCACACCTGAAGGAGTTATGTTATTCAACCATGTCCTAACCACCTGCTATTTCCAATGGAAGGAGAACTTCTACGAACAGAAGAGTGGCCGTGGGAAGCCCCTTAAGTTTGGTTGTGGCGATTTTTTTCATGCAAAACTTTTGAGACAGCAGAACATAAGCCAACACACTGCTACTTAGATGATACCTTCGTAATCCGGCCACATGGGAAAGAAAAACTACACATTTTCCTCGGCCACTTAAATAGCATTCATCAGAACATTAAATGTACTATGGAAGCAGAAATTTCTGCGCACTTCCATGTTCTGGTTCTGCGCAAGGTATCTGGTGCTCTAACACACTATTTATCCTTCTAGCCAAAAACACTGATGAACCTGAGGGACTAAAAACTGATTAAGAGAGATTTGTAAGCAAATGGCTACCGCAGGAAAGAAATCGATCGAACCTGGAAATCTCGAAAAACTACGACGTCTATATCAGACTATAAAGACTAAATTAAAGCTTTTTTCCCATTTATAGAACGTATTGCTCGGATTGTGAGAAAGAATAAGATAAAAATAAGTTTTCCCAGCAACAACAAAAATAGATAAAAACTACGTTTGGTGAAAAACCCAAGGGATCCTCCCAACACCAAAGGAATATATATAGTATCATGTGAATGTGGAAAAGTATAAATTGGTATGACTGGAAGATCCAGTGAAACTCGGTTCATAGAACATTTATGATTTAATCAGTCAGAATAAAATGTCTTTGCTACATTTACAACTTTAATGATGCACTTCGTATGGTCAGCCAAAGTTCTGGTTTTTAAATTAATTTTAACCAATATCCACGACTTTTGGTGATTTGGTTTATTTACGGACGCTAAATTTTGCTCAAAGGTTTTTTCTTTCAGGGTTGAGGTTCTTTTTCATACCGTAAATCTACGGCATGGGACCCACGACTTTACTTCCTTTCCGAAGGAAGGCATATTTAGGATTTTTACTCCCGAAAAAAATCCATTGATCCTGGCCGGAATTGAACTCGCGATCTTGGATCTACGAGGCAACCAATAGACCATTAGGGCCGACATCCACGCCGAAACCTCTCGGTAATGATGAGGTTAAAAGGAGCAGGAGCAGGACTAAGAATAAGACCAGAAACGGAGACAGCGAGACAGCGAGACGGCGAAACGGCAAAATAGGCCATTAAAGTTTAAATGTTATTTGTTTTCTCCATCTCTTTAAACCCGGCCAGGGTCGATGGATTTTTTTCGTAGCGTAAAAATCCTAAGTGTGGCTTCCTTCGGAAGGGAAGTAAAGCCGTGGGTCCCATGTCGTACATTTACGGCACGAAAAAGAACCTCAAACCTGAAAGAAGAAGCCTCTGAGCAAAATTTGTCGGCCGTTTCACGCCCTGAATTAAATGGGACGCTGATGACCCGTGATGTTAAAGAGCGTCCGTAAATAAAACGTCAACAAAAAAATCCAGCCAAATGGAGGCTAGTTTTTTTTTTTTTTTTTTTTTCAATAATATCAAGGACAGATTAAATCCTTTACTCAATAAACGAAGTTTTTAATAAACGGGCGAGCAATATATGGCCTAGTTTATAAAAGCTGTTGCTATAATAAAATTAGGAGGGCAATTGTTCTAATTATTCAAGTGAAGTAAAGTTTATATGAACCGTAGTATGATCTCCAACTGAAGATGATTCAAAATTTGTTACTCCCCATGTTGAGGTCCAGCGTGTGTCATGAAGAGAAATGTCCCTTAGATGTTCGCAGATCCAGTTGTGGAGTCACGTAGAACAACTATAAATGTGATAAAAAGATTATTTAATTTGCTATATAATATCAAGTAAGTTTAACGTTCTACCATGTTCTGTTTAATAAATGTAATCGTTCGTAATCCCATTATGAGTTTTGGACACACTACGTTATTAGCAGGGACATATTTTCGTAAGCAAAACTCACGAGAAAAAAAAATTGCTTGCTTAAGCAAAGCATTACTAAAAGTATAGTGCATTAAACATTTCTAGTGTTTATTTTCTGTTTTTATGAAGTTTAATGTTTACAATTTTCCTTCTAATTATTTTTCCAACGCATTGCACATGATGCACTTTTCACCAAAGTCATTTAGATTTTCCATAAGTAGGTAAAAAGGTAATATATAGATATCTTTTAATTAGATTTTTCTTATATAAGGAATAATTATAAAAAAATGTGTTTCTGAAATATCAAAACGTGCCTCGGCAGTCTAGAAGTAATACACCCTTCTCTGGACTCAAGGTTTGCAGTACTATGGATTTTCTTTTTTCCAAAGTAAAAATCTCTATCGGAGGGCCTTTAAGCCGTTGGTCCCTTTTCATAGATTTACGGCATGTTAAAGAACTCCATATTTAAAAAAAGAAATTCCAGGGCAAAATTATCTTCCATTTCCCGTCCAAATAATATTTTAGCATCACTTAAAAGACACTTGAGACGAAGGCTGACCACCCTCTGACATTTGTACGTGCGGAACAGGCCTTAGGTGCAATCCTTATAAGTCGATGATATTGATAATGAAAATATTAGTAAACTTTTTAATATGTTCCAATAATTAGGTAAATTATGTTACTGTATGTTGTAGATTTGTTTTATTTACAGTCTCTCTTTAACAGGTCAGTTCTTCAGCGTCCCATTCAAATCAGAGCGTGAAACGGCCAATAAATTTTGCTCAGACCTCTTTTTCAGATTTGATCTTCTTTTACTTGCCGTAAATCTACGACACGGGACCAATGGCTTTACTTCCTTTCCGAAGGAAGCCATACTTAGGATTTTTTACGACCGAAAAAGAAAAAAAAGTCGAGCAGATGTAAGCATGGAAGATTGTTTTCTGGAATCAAAAAGGTGTCACCCATGTGGATTTTATGAATTTTATTAGTGAAGCGCTTTCAAAGTTTAGGTCTCCCTTTTAGAACCGAAGACGTTGGAAGCTGTTGTCAGAAAATGTTTCCTTTATGACAGTTCACATCCACTAAATCTACATCATAAACCCAAGATCGCGGATTCAATCCCGGCCAGAGTCTGTGGCTTTATTGGGCGTAAAAATCCTAAGTATGGCTTCCTTTGGAAGGGAAGAAAAGCTTTAGGTGCAGTGTCGTACATTTACGGCATGTAAAAGTACCTCAAGCCTGAAAGAAGAGATCTCTTGAGTACAATTTATCGGCCGTTTCACGCCCTGAACAGAATGGGACGCTGATGTTCTGAGATGCTAAGGAGCGTTCGTAAATAAACCAAATCAACAAAGAACTGGTACAAGATTCAGGAATTTTGTTGGGAGATTTTTAAGTGTCCACCATATAACCCAGAACTTGCACCCAACGATTTCTGTGCGTTTCTGCCTCTTAAGAAATGGTTTTGTTCTTAAAGGCTTGAAGGCAGCGAAGTGTTTCATTTCCAGATGACGGATTTTTATACACAGCGAATCCAAGAGCTTGCTCCTTGGTACACAAAGAGTTTGGATAGGAATGGTAACTATGTACAAAAGTAAAGGTTTGTAAATGTGTATCAAAACTAATTTCTATTCAACTTATTATTTTGTTATGAGTGAGCGACTCTTTACTTTTGAAATGCGCTTCATAACAAGAAGCAACATTTCCCTCGTGGCTCGTTAGAATTAACGGAAAGGTGTGCGTGGGGAGTCTTTAAAACTTTCGACATGCTTAGTCCTTGGATTTTTCGTTCAGAACTTTCCGATCCAACTGCGAACAATAAAATGGGAATTCACATAAATACTAGAAACAAAAGTATCGCAAATAATATCACGAGAGGGTCTGAGATTACTGATAAATTCACGAATGTAATGAGTTGTCTGGAAAGCTCAGGACCTCGAGTAATATTTGTTACGACTATTTCACGTATAAAATAAGAACTTAAATATAATTCATCTAAACTTGGCTTACAAAATTGTAATAATTGTATATTTGTACTTATCTTATCAAGTAATCCTGCGACAGTAGATTGCCGATTGTCAGTAATGCCAATAGAGAAGAGCAAAATACGGGTTAGGACTATTTCGTGAATAGAATAAGAATAAAGTGATATTCACGCACAGAATATTAACCCTTGTATAAAATGTTATACTTATGAATATGAAACCGTGAGACTGAAATGGACAAAAATTAACTATTACAATCGCTACCGTTCGATTTTCTAATACCAAATGAAAAAAAAAAAAAAAAGATAACATACAGTGTCTATTTTTCTTTGTGTTCTGTAGTTTGGAATTCCTAATGATAAGATCAATTTGCACTTTGACGCATCACGAAAACACTTTGAAGAACCCTCCATTTTGGTTTATGATTGTCCATTGTCCATGCTTTTGTTGCTATCAATAGCTCCCCACCGTCTCTAGCAAAAGTGGTCAGTGATGCGTGTTCAGGAATTACATAGAGAGGTATGGAGTTGGCTACACTACCCACAAGACATATTCACATTACGTGATAAAAAGGATTTGATAGTTTTTTTCCCCGATAATTTCACTGCATAATCCGGTTGTGATGGGTCAAAACTCAAAACTTTGTTTCGTTTCATTGCTGGACTCTCAAAAATACGAAAACGCCTGAACGAGGTAAAAAGTGGAGTTATTAGATTTGAGAATATATTACTTTGAGTGTCAAAGATTAACTAACTTTAATACAATAAACGCAGATTATGTCGTTCATAAAAAGAACTTTAAACTAGTTGTCGCTTGTGAGTCATCACTTTGTAAATTGTAGCATTAATGGGACTTTACATGTACACTTGCCGCCACTGCACCTAGACAGAACAGATTACACGGAATTTTACACAGATAACGGTTTTTGAGGGCGGGAACCCAGGCACGTCAAACAAACAAACTTATGTAAAACAGACTGAGTGGCGCGATATCTCTGACTCATCGCATCACATTTTAACATTCCGGAACCCTTAGTCACTTGCCTGTAGCTTTACTACCATCCATTTTTTATATCACTGTAGTAGCAGCAGCATTTTTTGCCTATGACGTCTAAAGGAAGTTTCTTTCTACAAGCGTGCACACTCCGAATTAAAAAATCAGACTCGAGGAAATATAGTGAAAGCCAGAATATGCAAATGAATGCTACTAAGCGCAAGGAGCGTTAGAAGGCAGGAACTGTGAAGGTCTGAAAATGAATTTGTCTTTGGGTTTTATTTGTTCGTTGGTTGGCAAGGTGCGTTTTTTAGCATTAGTTCAGACATGGTTAGAGGATAGGGATGAGATTAGAATGGCAGCTTTTGAATTTACAGGAAAAAATGGTTTGAGAAGGAATATTACGGGAAGAGCCTCAGGTGGCTTGGGGTTGTTATTTTGAAAGGAATGGAAGGCAAGATTAAAGAACGGAGCTCTAGGTTGGAGGGTGTACATTGTGTTTAGGGATAGTTTGTAACCCACTCAGTTCCACAGCCCAGACCTCTTCCACTAGTTAGGAAATGAGATGGAAGAAATTAGAGAGGAATTTCCTAAGATAGAGCTTTTATTACTGGGAGATTTCAATGCGAGGAATGATAATTTGCAAGTAGAGGAGCAGGGTATATAAGATGATTTAGCTATAGAGGAATAAGAAAGAAGGTATAAAATTTGTTCAGTTTTGTTAATTCGACGGGTAAATTTTTATTTATTTATTTTTAGGAACAAATTTGTTGGTGCAAGTGTCAAAGTGTTGTGGATTTTGCTGTATGTACTATTTAAAGAAATAGCTAAATATTCCAGTAGTGTACTACCGATGAGCGGTGAGGAGCGAATTAAAGTGAAAGTTAGATGTAATGGGCAACACCTAGAAATTAGCCAGGGTTGCCATTTTGTAATGTTTCTTAGCACATTAATAAATACAAACTGTAGAAGGCAGGAGGCAGAATAAAAAAAATAGTTAAAGAACATTAAAGAAGAGCCAGAAAATGGAACAAAGAAAAAGAGGAAAAGCATCTTCATCAAAAAGTATGTTAAAAAAGAGAGAACAAGATGGAGAAGATAGTATGATGGAGGAAGAAGACGCCGAGTAACAGGAGAAAGAATTTCGGAATTACCCCCCCCCCCAAAGGACTTAGAAGGAATAGTAAAGCAGGGGAACTGATAGTGGAGGGAAGAGGCTCTTCGAAAGGGAGAAGCTGTATGAGTCATGCAGAGATGATCGACCCAGTCTCCTCAACCTTTCCGGAAACAAAGAAGAGGAGGAAAATATCTACCACTTGGTATAACACATGAAGCAGCTATCTAGCCGGCGTTAGTGAAGCACCAATGGCTGGCAAGTGGCTGTCGCAATTAAAGACATGCTCACTCCTATAAGCAGGGGTTGCTTGGCCTCTGCCGGAACACCCGAGTCCCGAAAGGTTTTTAATGTATGCATTTCATTATATTAATTTGAGCATAATAATACATGCAATAGATTATAGAAAATTAAATCTATAAACAATCATATATTGACTTAAACAGTTGTTAAAACATTGGTAATATTGTAACATACAAATATAACAGCATAAAATAATACATAAATTGCAATAAAATACACTAACAATACACATAGCATGAAGCTTACCACCCTAGACATCTCAACAGAAAAAGCGGGCATTAAAACACTATTTTAGAAAAGTATGAAGCTTAAGTTATAATTTGAAACT
This sequence comes from Metallyticus violacea, assembly GCA_030762175.1. Taxonomy (NCBI): domain Eukaryota; kingdom Metazoa; phylum Arthropoda; class Insecta; order Mantodea; family Metallyticidae; genus Metallyticus; species Metallyticus violacea. The sequence continues at coordinate 49,275,576 of CM060842.1, forward strand.
AATTTTACAATCGAAATGAAAAATTCATTAAGAGGTTATAGAAAAATAAAAGTATTAGTATGTAAATAAAAGTTAATCTAGTTTAAAAGAAATTTTCAGCAACCAAATACAAAATATTATTTCAGGAATTTTGAATGATAATCTGATCAAATAAAATATGCAATTAAAAATACAATATTATATTTAGTAGGGGTATTCCAAAAGTTCTGGGCCTGATAAAAAAAAAAGATTTAAGAGGGGAAAAAATATTTGCCAACATAATTACATTGTAAATCAATACATTTAGTACAACGACTTTCCAACTTATTAATACAATCAGTAAAATAAGATTTGTCAAACTGTGTAAAATAAACGTAAGTCTCAGTTTCAACCTCATCATTTGATGTGAATTTTCGTCCACTCGGCCATTTCTTCAGGTTTGGGGGGGAAAGTAATTCCTGGGAACCAAATCCAGCGAATATGGCGGATGTGGAAGCACTTGTAAGCAGAGGAAATACAGCTTTTCAGAAAGATTTTAACTTGTCACTTTTTCTACTGCCTCTTTCTAGCAATGGCATCTGTCCATCCCCACAATTCCTGGAAATTCCTTAATTGCAGCCCTTCAATTACCCTTCCCACTTGTACGCGTTATGCCTGACTGAGTTTTGTAAGATATCAATAGTGGTCGAGATAAAGTTAACCTCTGTAGTTTGAGTTTGAGATTGTGAGTGATATTGTACTCTGAAAATGTTCTCAGACATACAATTACAGTCTCTTTCAGTGATATTTAATTGTCACGTTTTCATTAAGCTTGATTTTTTAATAGTATTTAACGCCCATTTTTCACTACTGAGGCACCATAGGTGGTGTACTCTGATGATACATGAGATGAAAGGATATATTGGGAAAGATTTTTTTTTTCTTTTTTAAGCAAGTAAATGTTCCAGGCCTAAGTTTAGGGTACTTTTTTTCTTGTTTATTTATGGACGCTCTTTTACATCTGAGGTCATCAGCGTCCCATTCTATTCAGGGCGTGAAACGGCCGACAAATTTTGCTCAGAGGCCTCTTCTTTCAGGCTTGAGGTTCTTTTTCGTGCCGTAAATGTACGACACGGGACCCACGGCTTTACTTCCCTTCCGAAGGATTTTTACACCCGAAAAAAATCCATCGATCCTGGCCGGGTTCGAACCCGCGATCTGGGGTTTAGAAGGTAAGAAGCTTAGGGTACTCCCCGGCATTTGCCATTTACTAGGACTGAGGAAAAGATGGAAAAAACCCTCAGTCAGGGAGGACGGTCCTGGCGGGATTCGAACCCCAGACCTCCCGCTCACGAGTCCGTGCCTTAACAATCTCGACCACCCATTGCGGTTTTAAGCTCGTGTTCGATATTCCTCAGATTGGAAAGCGCTGAAAAGCCGTAAAATGGTTTTGGAAGGGGTATATGATCTGCCTGCATTACCCTAGAGAGAGATGGCGAGTATTCCTTTCTCTGTCTAAAGAATAACTGACAACATAAACCTCACAGACTCTTAACAATCGCAGACGTGCGTGAAGGCACATTATCGTAATGAACTTTCTTTTCCGCAAGGTGTGGACGTTTAGGCAGAATAGCATCCTTCAATTGGTCCAGTAGTGAAGCATATACTTTCCGGTGAGGGTTCTGCCCTTCTGAGGGTATCCACGAACATCAAATCATGAGAATCTCAGAAAAACGTAGCCTTGAATTGTCCTTCTGATGGAACCGTCTTTGCTTGCTTTGGTGCACTTTCACCTGTTGCCGCCACTGTTTTTAATGCTCCTTCGCCTCTGGCGTGTACTGATGAATGCGTTTCATCTACTGTTATGAAACGTTGCGGAAACTAACTGGAATTGCGTTTAAACAAGTCGAAACACACTTGCAAAATGTTCATTCGAATGCGTTTTTGGTCCACTGTTAACAAACACGACACTTATCCAGCGGAAAGCTTTTTCATACCAAAAACTTAGTGTAAAATGTAGTGGACATGGCTTATCGACGTCTTTGCAATGTCAACCAACTTGCCTACCTTCAATCGGCGATCACTGGGTGCGGAATTGTGAATTTTTGTCACAATTTCGTCGGTCGCCCTGAATGCATTCTTGCGAGGTGACCGCCTCATTGCCATTTGCTTCTGGTAGCTATTTTTGCGATGTCTGTTGTCTGAGATAACTAATACTATAGTTATTTGTTATTCAATTCCCCAGGATCTTACGTTGCATATTTCTTTGGCATATTTGAATTTTATTCTTTTGTTTTTCTATTACTGACCATATCTGGCACCCATATAGTAATATAGGGTATACACAGGTTTCGAGTATCTGGAATCTGATTTTCTTAGTTAGTGTTTGGTCTAACGATATAAACTTAAGGGCCTAAAATGCTCTCCAGGTTAATGAGATCCTACTTTGTACTTCTTTCCCCCCCATTTTATCATGGAAGGAAAGCTGTTATCCTACAGGATGTGAGGATGTTCCATCTATTTTTATTGGGATTTGAGATCCGTTTGAAATTAACTGTTTCTTCAGTTGTTTAATGACAGCCATGCAGTTTTGCTATGCCTACAATTGTTCCAACACAGTTAGGAGGTTGGAATGTGGCCGCACTCTGTTGCGCACTGCACGTAGAATAGCGTCTGCGATTACGTTGCGCCAATTGCACCGAGGGAATTAAAATACTTGATACTTCCTAATGGAGTTCTCTCGTGTTTTTGCAGCGAAAGTTATTAAACGTTAAATGAAAGTACCTAAGCATTTCTTTTAGTTTTCAACTAAATAAATGGTTTACATTTTAAACTTTTACTCATACGTACTTAAAGTAACTCAAATTGGTGCAGTAATTTAGTTGAACTATTAGTGGAAGAAAATAAAACATACACGTTTTTACTTAACCATTCAATAAAAAGAAATAAAAGCGAAAACATTTTTCTTTAATAATGTAATGGATAAAATAAAATTAAAATAATTAAATATATTTAAACATTAAGGGGATGTTGCCATGAATTGTGAGCTTGTGCAAAAGTGAAGTTGTATCTGAACGACCAACCTCTGTGTTAAAATGTATAAGTGCTCATTTTCCACTGCACGCTCACCCCTCTTATACGTGAGTACGATATAAGGACCAACTATTGCCAGATACTGTCACAATATCGAGTTCCGTTTCAAAATTACGAATTATACGAAATAAAAATGCTAAGTTGTGTAGAAACAAAGTGAAGCGAATAAAAATGCTGATCAGCCGCGTTTTATCGTGTCTTTCAACATACCTTGTACTTATTTCATACTGGAATTCTAAAAATACTAAAAATGCAGAACATTTTAGTGTAGTTTTATTGAAATGCTTTTGTAAATTATAAAAATATTTCATTGGTCACTGTAAATAGAACCAACTCCTTATCTGATGACATCTATTTCCTTTCTACCCGCTATAGTAACGTTCTGCACAATTGTGTAATTTTTTTTTTCTGAAATCTTTTAGAGTAGATTTTCGAAGTCCTGCTCTCCCCATGAGCTTAAGTACAAGCACTCTCGGGTCGCATCATGGATTGAAGCGCCCATTGGAATGTTCCACCCTGTTGTAATGTATAACGTAGTTATGATCATATGCATATGGTTTAGTACGATCTTACGGCGCATATAAATATATAAGGTATCAATGAAGTGTGATATTGAGTTGAGCCAAGACCGACTTTATTTCTCAGACCATAATGCAAGTATCGATAGTACAGAAAATGGAGGCGATCAAGATCCAAGCATGTTCCTGCTATCAAGCATATTGTTTTGTTTATTTGGTTCGTTGCAGTTATACGGTTTATTGCTTGCTTTATAGTTGGAAATAAATAAACAGTAGCGATTAGTTTTTTATTAGTATTATTATTAAGTCAAGAGTGAATTAATGAAATACACTAAGAACTTTTATAATAGAAAGTGTTTAGTATAATATGTGGTACTAAACACTTGTTTTGTGCCTGATTACACCTCTAATTACGGTAGTGTACAACGTGCTACCATATTTAAATGTATAAAAGTAGTCATTAAAGGTGTTGTGCCTGATTACACCTCTAATTACGGTAGTGTACAACGTGCTACCATATTTAAATGTATAAAAGTAGTCATTAAAGGTGAAGTGATGAAGAATACCCACCATGCATATTTAAAGTAAATGATTTAAACTGTAGTGTGTATTAAACATTTCGAACCAAAATTTGTGGTTAGGGAATACATTTACCTGTGCAAAATGATGAACCAGTTCCTAGAAACATTCTAAAATTAATGAACGATTCTTATCAGATAATTTTCCCTAATCTACCATCATATGTGACCGTGAGTTGCACATGAGATTCGCGTGTTTGGTTTTATTTTATTTATTTATTTTTTGTTGTTTATTGTGTTATTTACAAACGCTCTTTAACATCAGCGCCACCTATTTGTGCACAGTGGGTTCTAAGACTATTGATTCTGGAAGAAAAGGACATTCCGTGTATAGGATTTGCATGCAGTTGAAGATGATGTTACAGGAATTTGTGGAGCTTCTTTCAAACGTAATCACTGGTGATGAAATTCGGCTGCACCATTTCGATCTTGAGAGTAAACAGGAAAGCTCTGTGTGGAAATATTCATCATCAACACCCCCCCCCCCCAAATAGTAGTTCACTCTGCTGGGAGAGTTGTGACCATTTTTTTTTTTTTTTTTTTTTTTTTAATGAATGATTTTTCAGCATGTGTTTCCTGCATACACAACTGTAACTGGGTAATACTACTGAGATGTCCGGAAAACTCTGCAAAACTATATCACTCACAAAGGCCACATTTCCATGCAACAAGATATATGCTGCACAACTATAATGCACGGCCGCACATCCCAAATGTTACTCAATATCTCACAAAAATCATCGTGAAATGTACCTTTTTCCTTTTCCCTAAATTGAAAAAACACCTGCTTGGGAGACATTTTCCATCACCAGAAGTAGACTGTGTAGGCGATTCTCAAGAAACTGTCAAAAATTGTTTCTGAAATCATTGAACATGGATTATTTTGAGAAAAATCCTCAAAAAAATGAGGATGAGTAAAAGTAGGATTATTCTTTTTTGAACACCTTTTTTATATATTACTCTTTACTTCACTGAAATAGTCCGTATTTATGAAAATCACAAGCTGCGTCTGCAAGTGTGACAACCAACCTCATTGTAACCTGATTCTAGATACACAACAGCATTGCTACATTCACGAATATCTGGAACACCTGTGTTTTATTAGCTGTTCAACCAAACGGAAAGTTCTGCCCATCGATTGAGCAGGTCTTTGATGGTTGTCACGTTCATGTTTTGTTCTTTTTAACCCATTTGGGATGGAAATTGTGTAGGAAAGAGAAGCCTCTTTTTTGTACCTTTGTTTACTCTCTGTATATTTATGGTGGTAGAGAGAAAAATGTGTGTAACACCTGCAGTAATTCTTTTGTGTTTGTGTCTGAGTTTATAGCTCACGTTCAGGTGTCTAATTGAGGGCATTCGTTCTTTCACAGCTTCTTAAAATAGCATTACTTCAGTCTTAATGTCCAATTATTATTTATTGTTGTTATTTCCTTTATAAATATGAATAAGCATAAAATGTAACGGTCAGTCGTTTCCCGTGCATCGAACAAAACAGTAAAAGTTCAAAATTGCCAATTCTTTTAAAAATTACCCATAGGTTTTTCGAATGTTCAGAATTCTCAATCGTTACTTCTAAAATTCAAATTTCAAAGAAGTGAGCAAGGAAATTGGAAATGTTAATACTTCGACGAATAAAATATACTAGGAACGTAATTGTGTTTAATTGTATCAACAGTTTTAAATACGACACGCTTGGTGCAGACATTATAACGGACAGTGTGTAGCTAAACAGGTAAATACATAAACCATAAATATAGTACAAAACTATTGCGTTATCACAGCTTTGACTTTTAACAATAATATTCTTCCAATCACTTAGAAGGCGTGAAGTTATTCAAATAGAAAAGTTATATTAAAATGAAGAAAGTTGAGTAAATATTAGAAGAAGAAGAAGAAGAAGAAGAAGAAGAAGAAGAAGAAGAAGAAAGATCGCTTTCTTTTAGTCCAAGATTAATACAGTTGTAGAAGCTTGAATATTACACGTAGACTCTTTAAATGTCAGTAATAAGACATACGATGTTTACAGGACACCACACAATAACTGACCTCTATGTTAATGCAGCACAAATCAAACAAACTTGATATAACACAGAACTATGTTTCTCCGTAGGGGGAAAATATATTTTCCGCAGTTGACAATGATATTTTCTGTAAGTACGAGTACTAGGAGCTATGGCATGTAAAATTAGAGTACACATATAAAATAATAAACATAAATTCTCTTGTTACAGAAAAATACTAGCGATATACAAATCTTGCCAGAAAATGGGAGGGAGAAATCACCTCCTTACTCTCGCTACGAATGAATGACGCATTCCTGTACCCTAACGTTTAGAAAAATCTTTATTCAGGTGGCGGTTTAGGAGATTGCAGTACCAATCTTAATTTATGAAAGGAGAACAGTTTATAAGTAAATTAAAACTTTGCTTGCAGATCATTTTCTTATCTCTAACTCAGTTCATATTTATGAGGATGCCTTTAATTACATGACTTGTTTTTAACAATTTCGTCCATATTTGTTTGGAGGGAAGTATGCTGAGTATCCGAAGATAAACCAGGTTGTCACTTATGATGTTGCAATGCTAGTTTTTAATGCAGATCATTTTTGAAAACGTTTGCTCGCAAATGTTCGGGGAACCAAAGATCGTCATTAGCTTTTATACAAACAACTGTAACATGAAATTTACCACAGGGCAAAGATATAAATAAATTTGTTTGCAACATTAGAAACAGTTTTGGAAAGTTCTGCTGCAAAGTTTTTAGTTTTAAGAAAAGCTCTTCAATAATATTTCACTGTCAATACCGCTAAAAATAAAGCTTATCAATTCTGACTTATGTTTCGTACAAGGCAAGAGAAAAACAAGTATTTAAGTTATTATTCTTTACTTTGTTTTTCCAAAACCATTCCCAGTCTTCGATGCACTTTACGGGCTTATAAATTTAAACATATCTACTAAATTGATGCTTATTTCCTCAGTCACTATTATGAAGCATTCTCTAATAAAATGGTCTTTACTAAATTGCTTCATTTTTTTACTAATTAGTTCCCTAATTATATAAGAAACTTCAACAGCATTCTTAATTTTAGGTGCACAAGAAGTAGCTGCTTGCAGCTCCTAAGTTTTTATAACCACCTTCACCTGAAAAGAAAAATCCCGATTAATTATTAAAACGTTGAAAGATTAAATTAATATACACAAATGCACCCACTAACAACATATCTGACACAATGTATTTGGCATAGCCACTATGATGCTCTCTATTAAAATACTTTTCAGTGCTACAATGGAAGACATGATCAATATTTATAGCAAATTAGGTATTTCATTTTGCCGTCATCTTGGATGCAAAGTTCCTCTCATTCAACGTGAACTACTTATATATCTCGATGCTGAAGACATCTTCAAACTGGGCTCCAGCCGTCACTGCTCCAGTGCTAGTATAACGCAGGTGTCTTTACCTAGATTGATTGTAGGGGGTAAACAATGGATCGAGGGGAATACCACATATGTATCATGTTTAGGCACCGCTGGGTTAGATTAGATAGAGGAGTCCCATGCACCGTTTAGTCGATATCAGTTTTAAGACGTGTGAGAACTTTTATTGCAGTTGATATTCTGCTTAGCAAACTGCAAAATGATAACTAGGTGACTATTTAGTAAAATACACTTCAAGATACATCCCGGGGTATTCAACATTCCGACAGACATGTAGGTGAACTGAGAAATGAGTTACAAAATGACATTCCGTGGGGCGTCATTGTCAATTGGTTGTGGTATGTATTAGACTTAACGAAATGAAATTAAGATTTGTGTATTAGCATAAACTACGCAGAGCTTTGTGTTTACTCTGGCAGGTGGAGTTGTGTGTAACAAAGCAGACTGGAATGTTCTGACGGCGCAGTGTGTTGTTCACTTCTGAAATTGCCCATACAAACAGAAGGCATCTACAACCTGCAGCCGAACCATAGCAAATGACTGGTTATTTACGATACGATAAGCGCTGAATGAAGTAATGTAACTTTAATGTTGTTATCATCATCATCATCATCATCATCATCATTATTATTTCAAACCTAAACGTAACTAACCGAAAAAGTAAAATTTATTCGATTAACACTAGTACAGAAATATTATGAAGATGTAGAACATACAGAGTTTGAATGTAAGGAGACTCAGAACTGGAGAAATTAGTTTATAAATCAAACGTGATGTTGCCTCCTAAACCCAAGATCGCGGGTTCGAACCCGGCCAGGACCGATGGATTTTTTCGGGCGTAAAAATCGTAAGTATGGCTTCCTTCGGAAGGGAAGTAAAGCCGTGGATCCCGTGTCGTACATTTACGGCACGAAAAAGAACCTCAAGCCTGAAGGAGAGCCCTCTGAGCAAAATTTGTCGGCCGTTTCACGCCCTGAGTTGAATGGGACGCTGATGACCTGAGCTGTTAAAGAGTGTCCATAAATAAATCAATCAAAAAAAAAAAAAAAAGAAAAAATGATGTAAATTGAATAGACAAATTGCTCTTAATAAAATGTTTACAAATGACTGCAAGAATCGAGAACAATACTACTATAAAGTGAGAGATAAAATAAAATTAATTATATTATCTTTCACTGTTATATAATAAAAAGGAAGAAATTTATAACTTAAGTAATTGTTGGTTAATTTTAATTTGTTTGTTTATTTGTAGAGGCTGTTTACATGGCAAGTGGCCAGGGCAATTTCAATACACAGCTGTGTATATTTCATAATTTAATTTATCAGTACTTAATAAATTAAAAATATATCATAAATTTAATTCTATTTCGCTTTGTATTAATTTATGATTATCAAATTACAATAATTATTTTGATTAATGTCACCGATATTTTACGTCAAAAACCTGGGGTTCCTTTTCTTAAATTAGTTTCCAAGATCATCTCTTCAGAGTGAAAATATTTAAATGTTGTTCATTAACCTCCCATATAACTAGGAAGAAACAAAAACAAACAAAATTAGTTTGGTCTATGGTTAGAAAACTAATGGCTTGAAAATAACACTCGCACCAAAAGGGGGTCGTCATTAATAGTAATTATTCATAAGCATTGTTTATAAAGGGGACTGTGGAAGACTGGTAGTTGCAGGAGAAACTATAAAACTAGTTGATAAAATTACGAACAGACTAATTAGTAGTTCAGACCAGTTCGAGAAAGAACACCATGCCACCATAAGTTTAGGAGTATGCGTTGCCTGCTTTGCCATAAGGAGATGAGTATTCCTTTCTCTTTCTGAAAGGAACCACGTGGACAAGAATGGCCGAGCCAGACTGCCTGGCAGCGTCATCGGAAGGCAAAATTCCTGAAACGTGACGTAGCGTGACTCAAGGAACCCGGCAGGCGGCTGTCTGGAATTTGCGTGATGCGGTACAATAACCTGGTTCTCACGCCACGCTGAAGGGCGCACGTACACCAGGGCCAGCACATATTCTTTTAAATATTAGAACCCCCAAACGTCGAGTTAGGAGTTTGTATCTAGTCTGCGAGATAAAGCAAAAGAAAGAAGATTCCGCATTAATTTTATAATTAAAGTTATTTTTACTCAATTGCATCATCAGCTAATAAAAGTATTAAATAAACATAAACATTATTTATATTTGTGACTTTTACAAATTTTCAGGAAAAATAAGAGGTGAAAAGTGTGAACAATTTTTATATACAAACATATATTTCCAGGAGCTGGACACTTTTTTGAGTGCGTCTAAGTAACATTGCAGAGTAATAATTCAAACTTTGAATGTATTATTATTAACTTTAATTGATTTTTCAAATTCCAGTATTGTTGATAAATGTCCTCAATAAAGGCATTGTAACGCCACACAATCGACTATTTCACAGTTTCAAAGAATCCGGCCTTATTGCTAACGGCACCACAAGCAATGATAATTTATTTCTGCGAAGTCCTTGTCTGTTTCTATTGATGGGTCGTATAGGATTTGTGTGATGTCCCTTGGGAAAAAAAATCGATTGCAGTCAAGTCAAACAAACGGGTAGATGAACGGATGTGCAATACATCTCACAGGAAAACTATTATCAAGGAGACTTTAAACAATGATTCAGAGATGCTGTCACTATGTGCGCTCGTGAACATGTCTTCCAGCAGCTCAAATAGCGCAATAAGATAGAAAATAAAATAAATGAAAAAGCAACATCTAATTTTTTATTATTTTTAATTTTACGCATTATTGTATGTGAATGATTATAATTCCTTTCAATTTTTGAACACTAAATGCTTTCCAAACATTTTACATCCACTCTTATGTATTCAGATATATATTGAGTCTATAATTTCTTTTATTGTATGAACATGAACATAAATGCGAGTAAATCACATTTCAAAGTATCATTTTTTTAACTGTAAGATAACATAAAGTAACACCTGCATTGGTAAAACGACACACCTTTCAACACTCAGTGACCCTCTAAGAAGCGGGTGTTTCCTCCTCTGACTTGTATCACAGCTTGCCTTTTCACGGACATTCTTCAAATCTAGGTCCTTAGGTTTTCTTGCGGTATGACCTCCCATTGCTCACGCAAAACTTCCCGAAGTTCATTGTGGTTCCTCAGGAACACGTTGACGAACATTTTTCCTCATCATGCTTAACGGGGTTGAGGTCAGGTCTCTGTACTGGCCAACCTAGCGCCTGAACCCTAACGCAAGTACTATGTCACAATGTGAGCCTCATGTGGACGGGCATTGTCATGTATGAAGCGGAAATCATTGCCAAATATGCAGATAGGGGATAACATATTCCTGAAGAATTTCCTCAGTTTGCTGATTTGCATTCAGGGTCCCGTTCTCCATAAAAAGCAAATTGTCTATATTCTATTGTCTGATTAATAGTTGTCTTGTGACCATAATGAATAAATTACAAATTAGAAGAAATGGAAGATCTGAGGGGATGTTGTCTCTGCCTTGCAGTTGGAGGTCAATAGTTCGAGCAATCTGTGAAAATATGCAATTTAATGGAATTTTTCTGTTATCTTTGTTTACAATATTTCAGTGTATTCCATTTTAAGGTTTTTGCCATTAAAACTTAAAAGTATGATACCGTTTGTTTTAATTGTTAAAACCCAAAGTAAGTGTTTCGCTTTACGCTTTGTTTTCAATTATTGTAACACGAATTATTACTGTAGGAAGAAACAGAATCATTAAAGAAACTGGAACGGAAAGCCCAGTGGGTTTTTCTTTCGCCCGACTCTAATGTCATAATAATAGAAGTGCGCTGGTAGCAAACACAGCTGTATAGAAGTCAATAGGTTATATCCCCTAAATATTTTATGGCTTTAGACGGAAGTTTCAAACCATAGATCCCGAGTTCCCAGTAACTTGTCCAATACCGGACTATATGGAGCGAACGTAATTCAGTGTTATTTATTAACAACATTCGGTATATAAAACAAGGAAATGTCTTGTACGTTATGTAAGGAATTTTTTCAGTATTTTTCTTAAAGTTTGCAATAAATATGAATTTTTTTTTTTTTTTTTTTTTTTTTTTTTTTGGAATTGAGTAGTGTTTAACGCCCGTTTTACTGCTGAGGCACCACAAGCGGTGGACACTGATGATACATGAAATGAATGATATATTGTGAAAGGATATTTTTTAAGGAAGGAAGCGTTCCAGGCCTAAGTTTAGGGTACTCCCCGGCATTTACCAATTTACTTATGAGGACTGAGGAAAACCTGGAAAACCCCCAGTCAGGGAGGACGATCCTGATGGAATTCGAACCCCAGACCTCCCGCTCACGAGTTCGCGCCTTAACGACCTCGGCCATCCTTGGCGGTGCCAATATGAATGAAGCCGTACACAAGTTGTGTAAATAATATTTTAAAAAATGTTATCGTAATAAAACACAATTGTTCACAATCCATTTTTACAAAATTAACACCGCTTTCCAATTTTAAAGACATGAACAACATAAATATAAATTTAAAATTGCTCTTTTTCTCAAATTTTTGCATATGGTTGTACATTGGAGTTTCTGAGCTCTTAGGCCAGAATGAAACGGAATGACGTTATGTTGATGCTGGACTAAATTAGGTCAACTGCTACAAACACTCTCTCCCTTTCCACTTGTTACTCATCAGCTCTTGTTTACCTGCCGCGTTGTGGTTCATAACTTGTTTAGTTTGTATTTGAGTGTATCTAGCTCGATGTTAAGTACTTAAGAATTCCAATGCCTAGTTATGTAGGCATGGGAACAGGGATGAGTTAAATATGAAATTACGTGCACATGAACTATACTTTTGTTTTGAATTCTGGACTTGTACAGGTTTGGAATGGTAAACAAGCAGGTGTCACACGCGAGTAAAATCTAATATAGGTTCCTCAACCTTTTCTTGTACCATTACATTCAATGCAGGATATACCAGTAAGCAAATTTAATGTGTGATTTTGTGGTACAAGGGTAAAAATAAGCATTTCTCTATGTTTATAATTAGTTATTTCTTGTATGTAATGTTTAGAGTTAGATATTTACTAGAGAAAAACTGTTCAATCTATTTCTATTCAATGGATTATTGTGTGAAATGCCGTAAAAATTAATTTTGTTAAGGTTAAAATATAACGAATGGGTATATAGACAAACTTCGACAAATATATTACTCCAGTACTCAGACTTGCAATCAGTATATTAACTTTACAAATTTAACTAATTTATCTCGCACTTTTGTTTCAGTGCAAAGGTTGTGCTTGTTTGTCTAAACGCAGTTCTTTAATGTTTGGTTTTAACTTTAAATTAATCTTAAATCGGGATCAACATTCAACTTTTTCTATACTAATTTATGATATAAATTACAGAAGAAAAGTCATATTTACAAAGGTAATTAGTAACAGACGGCAACAAAAAAATTGTACCTATTCTTTTTCTGAGATCTTGTATATTCGTTTTTTCTTGCTAGCCAGAAGTCTGTTATATCCATCTTTGCTATCATTTGCCGGAGACTTTTGTCAAATGATAGCTCAATCAATTCGTCTTTTTCATAAGGTTTCTGGTTAGGCGTCGGCAATAGACCCTCCAAGCTGCTACTTAAGATTCATTACCTGTTCACAATGAAGAGTTTCATTTTCATTTAAAAAAGCATCCAACAGTGGAAAAGATGTGTTTCCATTATTTACTTCTATTATCATAAAGTTTGATTTTTTTCCTTAAGCTTCACTATTTTATCCTGTACCAAAAATATAAAGAAAGCGCAGCTTGTCTGAAAACAGAATAATGACCTCCTTCACACATTTGAATCAAAAATTGGTCCGAAAATATCATCTTGAAAATCATCCTATTCAAAGATAAGAGTTGTCAGTTATGGCTGCTCGATCCCCAGTGATTATCACATCTGAGGAATGTACGTATAAAGATAAAAGTATGCACAACAAACGCACGCCCCTTAGAAAAACCGACAAATAACGCTCTGTAAGAGATAAATTCAATTTCTCAAAGAGAACTAAAAAGATACAGAGAAGTTTCCTAAGTAGATGCAAAAATGTGTGAAAGATTAAGGCATATCCCTGAATGACATTTATTTTATTAGACGTCAGTTTAGTATCAAGATTTCGGCCGATTGGCCGGGAGGGAGTATACACTTAGTGGCCTATAAACTTCCCGCCGCACTTACGTTTCATATATAGCTCATCATCTAATGAAGCCTCCTCTTACGCTTTTGAAAGCTTGTACATCTAAAGTATTGATCTCAAAAGGGCAAAATACGCTCCTCGTTGTTTCCTCCTCCCCCTAACTAGCCGTGTTCTTCCTTGTAAAATTACTAGCCGCTATTTGATTTCTTATATATGTGCATTGTATAGTTTTCTCTTGATTAATTAACTGAAATATAGCACTTTCTGACATCAGTCTAGACCGAAGCATGTTAAGACAATTTCTTAAAAAACCAGTGCACCCGTGGCATTCACTGTTATTCGGAAAATTTCCTCTAAATCTTCTAATTATGGAAGTACTTTATTCAAGTGCTCTCGCTAGCGAAACTTTAGAGTTTTATATCCAATTGAGAATATAAAATGAATGAATGTTGTTTAACGCCCGTTTTTGCTACAGAGGCACCACAGGCGATGGGCATAGATGATACATGAGATGAAATGATTTATTTTTTTAAGGAAGGAATCGTTCCAGGCCTAAATTTAGAGTACCTCCCCGGCATTTGCCATTTATGAGGACTGAGGAAAAACTGGAAAAAACCTCAGTCAGGAAGGTCGGTCCTGGCGGTATTCGAACCCAGACCTCGGCTACCCGTGGCGGTCCAATTGAGAACTGCACCCAGAATGTTATCATTGTTCTGTAGCATAATTAACTATATTTTTGAGGAAACGTCTATTTAGTTTGCACCAATTACTTTGTTGTATCATACGAAAAGACCGCGCTTGTGGTCAATAGTTAAACAATAACAATAGTTATTACTGTAAATGATTGCATTTAATTGCTTTATAAATATTCTTATTATTTGAACTATTTTGGTCCTCTTTGTATAATCTCGTTCTACTGCGGAATTATTATAATAGTGATGACAGATTAAATTAACAAGATAAGAATAAGCTCTTTAAGCATGTTCTAAAACATAAGATATTTGGTTACAGTTCAAGTTGTGATGTAATCAAATATTTAATACTTTTCTAAGTAGCTATATTGAAAAATGCTCAGCGAGAGGAACCGATTCACTCTGATTTTGCTATATATTATTTAATTTATTTCTGTTCATCACACCCATTGTTGCATTGTCTTTTTGTATTACATGGATTGGCAAGGCACTACTTTGGAGCATTATTTAAGTAAACATGGCAACGTAGCGCTCTATAAATGCACACAATTCCATATTAACGTATACTTGGTCGAAGTATAAAATATAAATTGATTATAATGATTAACATTGGCGTATGCGTGAAAATTGGCAAATTTTGGTAAAATTTAAAAAGATCCATGTAAGTACCAATCAATTTATGCTGCTGTTTCCGCTTGACCTTACACGTGCGGGACAATTTTTGACGGCGAGTTTAAGCTGAGTTTTTGTTCATTAATAAAGTCATCATTTGGATCTCTTTGTGGATTGTTTGATTTTCAGTTTAAATGATTATTTATTTGCGAACTAAGAAATTTAGTACCTGTAATTTGAGTCGAAATCACATTATTTCTAATATATGCTACTAGTGATGAATTTAAATACATTTGTTATGTTTAAATTACTCATATTGTTTCTTTTTTCCCTATAAAATATAATTTAAGTATATTTATTTAATTTATATCAGTTTATTAATGATACATAATAGATAATACATAAATTATTTTTCTTCTTGTTTCTTTTTCCTGTTGCCCTATAGAATATCATTTTAATTTGTATCAATTTATTAGTAATACATGTATTGCTATTTAAAGTTTTATTCGTCTTGTTTCTTTTATCCTTATTAAATATAATTTAATTGTATTTATTTAATTTATTGCAGTTTATTAATGATACATAATAGATAATACATAAATTCTTCTTCTTGTTGCCCTATAAAATATCATTTTAATTTGTATCAATTTATTAATAATACATGTACTGCTATTTTAAAATTTTACTTACTTCCGTAGTACAAAGCTGGCTGGCGAACGCTCCAGGAACTGCTGCTGGGCTTACAATTAGCTCACCTGCTCGAGTGAGCCTACCTGCCGAAGGAATTCCCTTGCTTTCAGTGCGTGACGTATAAACATCCGGTTGGGCCGAGATTTGCTCGCCCGGGTCACACGGCAGTGCGGGAAAATTTTCCGTCCAAGAGGCTACATCCTTTCCTGGCACACAATATAAAATGGCTGGCATTTCACGGGGGGCGGACGGAAATGGCTGCTTCACGTGTGAATCACTTAGCAGTAAAGAAATTAAACAAATACAAAGGATAGGGGAGGGGTAAGTTAAGGGTAAGACTCGCTTACCCCTTTAATGCTTCACAGATGTTGATGGCCATTTCCCATCTCTACAAAATGGACCATTTCAATGTGTCCCCGTGTATTTCCGGTTCTTACAGCTCTCCGGTATAGGGTTACCTGCCGTGGCAAAGCCACCTGCGGTCTTCCTCAGGACCTGCTTGATCACAGCCTTCTTGATATGGATACTGTCGAAATGCAACACAAGCTGCTGTTCGTGGTGACTTTGTGTGTGGGGGAGGGAGCAGTCTGTATATAGAGATGCTGTTTAGGAGGGACTGGTTTTTCATGGTAGAATGTTTTAAAAATGGTCTACTAACTCCTAAAGATTCTATAAAACGTCCAAGGCTTGCAGTAATCTGAGAGAACACAAAATAATACGCAGAAAATAAATTAACACCGATCACCCAACGCTGATGACCTGAGATGTTAAAGAGCGTCCATAAATAATTCAATCAAACCGATCACCCAGAGTAACAGCTAAAGAGTGTTTTAGCCTAACATGCAGCAATTTGCTACCTCAAAACAACATTTTATGTATTCAACATAATAACTTTTAACTATATACACGTAACAAAAGGACCGTATAGGCTTTAAAAACAGTCTACTTCCTCAGTAGGCATTAATGTTCATCAAAGTCAATAATTACCACGATTCTGAACGAGTGCATTGCCCTGCAAGGAGACTACGCCGTTGACGAAGCTTTTCCTCGACGTAATTTTCTTTTAACGAAATGTGTCAGTGTTGATTATCCGGTTTCTGAATCCATGTATCACCTGTAGACACTACGATCCAAAAAAGTTAAAATAATCATTTTCAAAAGGGCCACAAAGCGACTTGGAAAGTTATGATCAGTCATTTTGGAAGTTTTCTGATACACACATCAAGTTACTTACAGAGGAGATATCCGAAGTGGAAAAGTAGATCAATTCGTCAAGACTCCGAAACCATGTTTTGCGCGATATTTTCTGAAATGGGCGGCAAAGAAGTAAGTCTTCCAACTCAGTGTTATTTTTTATTCCCGTTTTTTTCTCTCTACAGTACCTCAACCAAAGAATCTATGGTAGCATACAAATTACCTTTGCAGACAAATTTTTATGCCGAATATACCTGTCAAAATATTATTTTTGTCTCTGATCGACATTCAGTTTTAGCACAAGGTTTTCTGAGATTACTAATATATTTACGGGTGTAACGATAAAGATCTAGTTATATTTATTTGGGCTATTACACGAATAAAATTAGAATAAAACAATATAATGTTCTCTCACACAATTGACAGTTATGAATACCTACATATTCAGAAATCGTGAGTTCGGAATAAATGAAGGTCAATTATCACAATTCTATTTGCCTTGTAGATTGAAGGTCATGTCCAAGATCGGTGGATTTTATAGGGTGTAAAAATCCTAAATATGGTTTCTTTAGGAACGGATGTAAAACCGTTGATCCCGTGTCATAGATTTACGGCACGTAAGAGAACTCCAACCTGAAAGCAGAGGCCTCTGAGCAAAATTTAACGGCCGTTTCACGCCATGAATTGAATAGGATGCTGATGACCTGAGATGTTAAAAGAGCGTTAGTAAATAAACCAAATGACTATCTAAACTACAACTCTATTTACTCACTGATGTCAACTGAGAAAAACAAAATATAAATTTAACAATGCTAATTGCATTTATTACAATTTTCTATTATTATTATTATTATTATTATTATTATTATTATTATTATTATTATTATAATAGAAATGCATTTTCATAATCTTAAATCATTTATTTAAAGGGATGATGAGCAATATTATGTATGTCTAAAATTATAAAAAGTAATATATTTAGTTGGGTACACATAAATCAAACGAAAAATCATTAAAACTGAATGAAAGAACATTTTATTGCGATTAATTGCTTGCTCGCGAATTTGTGGGAGAACAGAGTTGGCAACACTAAGAAGACAAATGTGCTTTCCATGCGATAAACTTTTACGATAAATACACTACGATATATTGTTAGAATTGTTCAAATTCAAAATTTCGTTACATTTCATTAGTAGAAAATGTCACATAAATTAAAAAGTCATATATTTTTTTTTATTAATCTAACATTGTTTGTAACCATATCATTATCTACTAAAGCTTTTTTTTAACACCGAGTTGCTCGTCTTCAGAACTGAGGGAACTCTAATCAAAACGAACCCTATCCAAATAAGTGTTTTGAGAAAAATTACTTTACGTTTTGCATTATAACTCGTTGTTTTTATTGCGTTTTATAATGAAACTTCTGCCAAGTCAGAAATTCAATGCCTACAAATGTAAAACGAATTTTGACGTACATATTATACAAATATAAGATTTAAAGCTTTCTCGGCGTTTATTATTAATGTTGACTTCACGGGTTTGCAGTTTTCGGCCATGTTTGTTTCGGCCTTCTTCAGGAAAAGCTGGGGTTTTAGCGTAAACATCACTCTGCTACATCATAATTTATTGAAATATGTTTCGACTTGCCGATTTTTGTTACTGGTCGATGATTACTATTTTGTTTTTTACACAGTTGGACGGCCAATCGATAGATACTTTTATTTTTCAGGTTAATGACTTCATTACAAAAATGTGAACAGTATTCAATTTATTTGTTGGCAACGGTTTACAATAAATTCAAATAATATAAATTACTTGTGAAATTATTATAAAATCAAACTTACCCTTAAGCCCCAACACAAGTTAACAAAATATTATATTTTAAACATTTGGTTCATCATATTTTTATTAACATCATACAAGCGGTCATCGTTCATAATTTCATCATAGTCCTCATTTTAGCTGCCAGTTATCAAATGCTTGTAATAAATCAAATTCTGGTCATGATGCCAACGCTGCTTAAGCAGGTTACCTACATCTTTTAACTTTTCTTTACTGATTGTAACTTGAGGCAAAAGTGATATTTTATTCATATTGATGCAAGTCTCCCCTCACTTGTTGACTTCTTTATGTAATTTTGTTCACCTTTTGACTAATTTATTCCTAGACTTTGACTTCTTAATGAAAATACACCCAGAGGGACTGAATTGAAAATCCCAAGCTATTCAAAGCATCCTTCTTTAATTTGTTTTCAAGTTTGCAATCCTGAAATATTGCTATATACTCTTCTGAAATAACTGTTTTATCCTTTTTTTTCGGAATACCCTTTAAATTATGCCGTACAATTGTGAATCACCTATTACAGGAAATATTAGATGAATAACGCGTATAATATGTGGTGCATCATGGGTAAGCTAGTAAGAAATGAATGTTCCTAAAGAAGAATTCTTACTTTGACTTCCACAATGTTATTCTTAACTTCTTTAAGATTGTTGCAAAGACGGTCATACACAGTGAATTATTTTATTTTCTCCTATAGCACCATCGCTTTCTGTTCATATGAATCGAAGTATATTTCGTTCATCGTTTGTCTTTCGGACACCATATGCGCGCGCGTGTGTGTCGAAATTATAATGCAGTGAGGTTATTTGAGTTACGGGGTGTTTTAGCCGTAACCGAATAAAGGAAGATAGAGTTCCAGCAAGTTAAATTAGTGTTTTTATTTTAGTATTTATGAAAGTATAAAATGATACTGTGTTTTAACCTGATATAATAAGCACTAACCTGTGCTATGAGAAATGTTGATATTGATGATCATCAGCAGTAATACATTACCGGAATCTGCGTAGGAAATTCATCGTCTCTTCTCCAGCTTTCTCTATATTAATTTGTTCCGTCATTCGTTGAATGCCCAATTCCTCTCTTATTTCTTCAATTTTTATTTTGTCCATTATTGATAGCTCTACGACATCTCATTTTTGCCGCAGTTATTTTATTCAATTCATTTTTCTATGTCGTCCATATTTTACGACCATACTTCAACGTTAGAATCGTCACTGTTTTATAAAAATTTAAACTTTTTTTTTCTCTTCCCCCCTCCCCGTTTAATGTTCATGCTAACATTCCACAATTATTCTGGAAGTTACTTTATCATTTATTTCTTGATTACATTGCATCCTAAATATTTTTCTACTTGTTCCAGCACTAGGTAATTTATTATTATTTTGGATCTACGAAAGTACTTTCCTTAAGGTCATTACTTTTGTTTTAATGGTAGAGATTTTGAGTATATATTTTCTAAAAAAAATTCCAGTTCAAAACATTTTTCTGCAAGCTATTTTCTGTTTCCTGAATTATTATATGAACAACATGGTGTAGCGTATTCATCGTATTATTCCTATTTAATGGAAATCCTGAAGGTATTTTCCCATTTATCTGTCTTAGAACATAGACGATATACGGATATATATATATATATATATATATATATATATATATATACCAAAGTTTGTTGAAGTATTTCCGAAACATTCTGTGTACATATGTCCTTGAAATGTCATTCTCAATGTCATAATGTTTTGTTTTGTTTTTTTTTTCAAATGGAATGTTGTATTTTTTTTATTTCTTTTTTTTTTCGGAAATGGAAAGAGCATTCAATTATCAGTTTAAAAAGTATAGCACATCCATCAGCTAGGGGTGATAGATGATGTAATATTGGATAAATAAACCAGCAAATGTTTTTCACTCACTTTCACCTCTCTCTCTTATTTTGCTGTTGCTATGAAGGAAACTCATTTGTTTACACACCGATGCCCATTTGTTGACATCGATACACAAACAAATGCTCATCACTGCCAATTGAAACCTCAAAGAACATTATTCTCAGTCAGTTCTACTTCGTTTTCAACCATGGATGTTCGATACACGATCAATGAGAGGATCGACATGGTTTACATTTATGGTAAAGCTCATAAGACCGCTAGAGCAGCTTGCAACTTATACGGAGATCGATATCCTGAAAGAAGGCAGCCTCTGTTAGAAATGTTCAACGACTTGCAAACTTGCTCTCCGAAACGGAAAGTGTCGCACCAAGAAAACACATCGAATGAGAAGTGCTACTGGAGAAAATTCAGAAGTCACTGTATTAATTGCAAATGCCGCTAATCCTCCCCTAAATTCCCATCAACTGGAACGTGATTCGGGAATCTCTCAAAGGAGAGAGATTAAGTATCACAAATACCATCCATATCACATTAGCCTACATCAAACCCTTCATGGGGATCATTTTCAGCAGTGTGTTGAATTTTGACAATGGCTTTACTACAAATTCAAAACGGTAACTTTTCCAACATACGTAAATCGATGCCAGTAAATTGAAAGTGAGTGAAAATTAGTTATTGTCTTATTAGTCCAGTCTATCATCTATCACTCCTAGCTGATAGATGTACTAGAACATTTTTACTGAAAATTTAATGAAAAGAAAAT
Source organism: Metallyticus violacea (assembly GCA_030762175.1). NCBI lineage: Eukaryota > Metazoa > Arthropoda > Insecta > Mantodea > Metallyticidae > Metallyticus > Metallyticus violacea. The sequence goes on from CM060842.1 coordinate 49,297,002, forward strand.
ACACAATTTGAAAAATCAACTTGACCTTAAAATGACACTGAGAATGATATTTCAAGGACGAGTTAAGATTGCTACTTTATGTCCCCCTAAAGCATTTCAAATCAAATTTTGTCTGAAGCATTTTTTTTTTCCTCTTCTGTTCGGAGGAAAATGGATGCGGCACTATAAATGCCCAACTCTGTATATATATATATATATATATATATATATATATTAAAACATTAAGGGGGTAGACTACACCCTTGTCGTAAACCATCAATAAATATCATTTCTTCTGAAAATCTAAGCATTATTTTAGTTTCTTTGTACATATTTTGTAGTGATTTTATTAAATATCAAGAAACGTGTTCCTACGAAAAAAAAGTTGTAGAAAACATGGTCTAAATGCTGACAAACATTATCTGTGTAGTGAGCTGGATCTCCATCTTGTTGGAAATAGATATCATCTCTGGGTAGGTCGGTCCTGGTGGTGCAGTGGTTACCATACTTGCCTCCTAAACACAAGATTGCGGGTTCGAACCCGGCCAGGACCGATGGATTTTTTCGGGCGTAAAAATTCTAAGTATGGCTTCCTTCGGAAGGGAAATAAAGCCATGGGTTCCGTGTTGTACATTTACGCCACGAAAAAGAACCTCAAGCCTGAAAGAGAGGCCTCTGAGTAAAATTTGTCGGCCTTTCACGCCCTGAATTGAATGGGACGCTGATGACCTGAGATGTTAAAAAGCGTCCATAAATAAATCAATAAAAAAAAATCTCTGGGTAGCCCATGAGGATGGGGAAGCAAATTTGCGATAATCTGTACTATGTGCTTTCGAAGCAAGTATATATATATATAGCGTTTAGTATTTCTCTAAAGAAGATTGATAGGAGATTACAAAGAGTGGCCAACAAGATTCCCAGGTTTGTTGCCTTTGGGTTTCTTTTTATTCGGCCATTTGAAGTAAGTAGTAAATCGAGAAAGACTCTATAGCTTAGAAGTGTGAAATATCGAATAATGGAAACGGCGAATGACATTCGCAAAGCCTTATGATTCGTCTGGCGCATTCCAACTGAGGGATACCAATTTGAACACAGAATTAAGAAACTGAGTCAGTTACCTTTGTTTGGTTTTTTGTTAAGGTATGAGCATTTTATTCGCTAAACATTTTATTTTCCTGGTTTAGCAACAGTAAATTTGTACAGAAGTATGGGTACTTTTTGCAAAGCTGTTAATGAGCATTATTCGTAAATGTAAATGTATACTTTGTATTTCGTTTAAAATAAGAGCGTTGGAATTATTTCTGGTTAAACTAAAAGTAGAAAAAGTCTGTAATGCCATTTTTGAATCCTCAGTATACGGCTATCCTCATACACTGAGTTTTTATCTCACTGAACCTCGCACTTAAAAATTTATTAAAGTGGCGCGCCTTTTTTAACTATCCCTGTTGTTTGCCTTTGTTTTGAAAAATTAGGCATAACATAGCTCCCTTTAATATTTTTAAAGTACTGAATAAAATTTACGATACTAAATATTTAATCGCTTGATGAAATGTTGAAGAAATTGTTTAATTTTACGTCCAGTTGGCATTGTGAATGGAAAAGTGAATCTGTCATATATGGTGTTGTTTTAGCTCTTTCATTGGATGGGCCATAATTATCTGTTAATTTTTCATAGATAATTTATGTAATTAAAATATCTTAATATTACGGTCACCACTGCCTAATTCATTAGGAACAAAATCAGCCAATAAATGTTCCTTACACATTGGTTGTATTCTGTCCTTAGACATTTGCAAAATTCAAGTTAGGTGTTTCTGAAAGTATTATTACTTTCATACTGGAGCCAACACAACTTTCTTCACATAATATTTAATTGAGAAAAACTTTCGTTGTCTTCGAACCCGGTGCCCTTCTCTATCTGGGTCTTGATGGAAATATATCCAAAGCCGGACAGTGTTATAGAGTTACAGCATAAAATGTGGCATGGAAATGTTTTATTTTTCGATTGGAGTTGCATTGAAAGACTGCACATTTGTGGTCTTATTGCATTCAAACCTGAAAGCGTAGAACAAATTAAAATAAAAATACTTTTATGTAAAGAATAAAACAGTTAAGTGTAGTAAGGTACCAATTAAACAAGACAATGTACAAAATTATAACCTTTATGTTTCCTTCCCAATAATCCTGATTCTTTACTCTTATACATTCTTTACAAATGTGCACCGTTTGAAGATTCCATTATATTTCAATAAGCAATATTAGTTACTGCATCTGCTACTAACAGACTATTCTCCTGTCAATTCGCAAATTTAAACTGGTCTAATTTGACACTTCATAAAATATTACAGCAAAAAAGTGCACTTTTCTGTTTTGGTGCCGCACGGGAAATGGATAAATATTTAACAGTTTGGTCTGAACCAGATATAAATAAAACTAAATCTAACTTAAATCAAACTCATATTATATGAATTTATTTTAAAATTATTCCCATAAAATAACATCACGCAAACATGTACTATATGTACTTTTCTTTTTCCGTGCCAAACAATAAAATGCATAAAAAATAATAATACAGCCTAAATTGAATATACCAATATTAAATCAATCTCACATCAAATGTCAAACTTAAACTGACCAAATATAATACTATAGGAAAACTTTTCTGAAATATGCATTTTTATATTGCGGTAAAATGTAATACTGTAGTCTGAATTGAGGATAAATATAATGAAACCTAATGGAAATTAATCTTGTTTTATTATTAACGTAATCTAACATAGTTTAGCCATAACAAAATATCACGGCAAACATGCACTGAAATGTGTAGTGTTCTATTTTAGTTTCGAACGATCCAATGGATTAAAAAAAGTAGTTATATATTCTGAGCTGAACACAAATATAATTACATCTAAAGTAATTACACCATGTAAAATTATCTTAACTGGCCTAATAAGCCCAAAATGTTCTCAAATGTGTACTTTTCTGTTATGAATTACGACAAAACTCATTAAAATGTAGTAATATAATTTAAATTGACTAAAATTTAAAGCAAACCTAACCTAAATTACCTTCTTATCATGTAAATCTAAATTATAATGACCAAAAAAGGCACAGCATAGTAAAACAGCAAAAATGTACTGAAATGGGAACTTTTGTGTTTTAGTGAAGAAACGACGAAAATCAATTATTTAGTAATACAGTTTGAATTACATAAATATAAGAAAACATAACTAAAATCAATCTAAAAAGAATGGCTAAATTAGACACAACAAAACATTAATGTAAAATGCATTAAAATGTGTACTTTTCTATTTTCATACCAAGGGACAAAAAGCATAAGAATATAATAAACATGGGCTGAATTGACTTTAAACACAAAGAAACGAAAAATTTTTCTCTTTCTCTTTCTTTGGGTGCCGAACAACGAAATTCATAAGAATTTAATAATATAGTCTGTAATGAACTAAAATATAACGAAACGTAACATTAATAAAGGTAACACATTGGAACCAGTCTTAAAATTACTTAATGTAGGCCACAACACAATGTTATGGTGCTCAAATAGAAATAGAAATCTAACGAAACAAACCTAATCAAGCTCACATTGCCTGAATTTAAATTTAAAATGGCAACTTTCATAGTATCACAGAAAAATGTTTTTTTATATCTTAGTGCCGATAGGCGAAATGCACAAATATGATGTGCATTTTTCTGTTTTATTTCCAAACAATGGCATTATCAATTTTCATGCATCATTCAAGTCATCACTGTGCTACTTAATTTAGAGTTAAATAGTGTCAACTGACTTAGGAGTTACCTGCATGTCAATCATTGGGCGTGCAGAGTGGCCACTACAAACGATTTCAGTCTTACATGTTAAGCTTCTGTCATAACTACCTTCTTCATTGTGTTTGGAACATATCACCACTCTTGAAATTGACTGCTAATCTGCTATATTTAGAAATATTTTCCACTCGTTTCGTCAGATATTATGAAAGGCACCAAGTCTGTTAATTCATTGCTATTGATTTTGCAATTAGTGTCTAAAGCAGTCCTTTCCAACGCGATACCCGCAGGAGCCATGGCGCCTTTCGTAAGCAGATATTTAAAATACCGAATTTTTATATTAATTCAAGTTGCAAAACCAAAGGATTTTCAAACAGGTGAGTAATATTTTAAAAAAAGTTTTCCCACTATTCCCAGGTGCATGTTTTTGTACATACTATACTGCCCTCCCTAACAACGCCAGTCCTGGAGAAAACACTCGTCTTCTCAAGAATAGGCTATTTACACTATGAGTTGTATCATTAATTTTCTTTCCGTTGTGAACAGGACATAAAAATTCGTAGAGAGCTACCCCTCCACCCACTACTACGATTTGCGCTTTTCTTATCGGCAATTCAAGTCCAACAACAAAAATATGCCGCAAACAACGGAATTCATGATAGGCTCCAACAGAATTGTAATAATTTTATTTGAAAGTTCGCACTCCTGAGTCAAACATTCAGAATAACTTGAGTTGCGAAGTTACTAAGTCAATTGTGAGTCAGTTTATTAATGCATTCTAATTTCAGTTTTAAGCCAAGTGTCAGTATATTTTTTTCTTCAAATTGTTAAGTTATTAAGGAGTACTATTATTCGTAAACTATTCTTTATAGGGTTGGCTAAAATATTAGGATTTAGGCATGTATTTATTTCTCGCATTTTTATTAAAAACATACTTTCCTAAAAAAGAAATAGGAGATTTGACTTGCTCCCTAAATTCATAAGGCTGAAAAATTTAGGAAAATAAATTAATTTTTTTACTTACATAATTTATTTATACTTACATAATTTATTTAGAGTGTAAAGTTTGATATATTAACAAGTGTTCATAATATTTATGGAAAGAACCTACAATTTAAACAGAGAATGGGAGAAGTTTTATTGAATACAAAGAAACGTCTGTTTATTAATTGTGTGATGCTAGGGTTCCTAAGATAAATAACACTGCAGGGCATTTTTTCGACTAATCACATTAACTTCAATACTGTTTTGGTTTGGACATGTCTTTGACAGGTCACACTTTCATAAATACAAATTCTGCCTGACAGACCTATAACTAGATGATGCATCTGTACCAGCTACACATTGCCTCCTAAAACCAATATCGCTGGTTCGATCCCGGAAAGGATCGATGGATTTTTTCGGACGTAAAAATCCTAAGTATGGGCTCCTTCGGAAGGGAAGTAAAGCCATGAGTCCCATGTCGTAGATTTATACACGAAAAAGAACCTCAAGCCTCAAAGAAGAGGCCTCTGAGCAAAATTTATCGGCCGTTTCCAAGCCATGAATTGAATGGGACGATGATGACCTAAGATGTTCAAGAGGGTCAGTAAAAATAAACCACATAAACAAATCAACAATCCGCTACACATAAGATTTTCCTCAACAGGTCAGATTTTTCACTAATTGCAAGATTGTAAGCAATAAATGTAAGTAAATATAATTACATTTAAAAAGATTTAGTATTTTAAGATTTTGATTTTATTATCACCTTTATCAGTGGTGGTGGTGGTGGTGGTGGTGGTGGTGACTCGCACCTTCATAGGCATCAGTCAGATATGTTAGAGTATATATGGCATTTGAATAGCATGCTCTAAAGAAGTTTGTGAGGTATAATCCCAATTTAGACATTTTTCCTCTCCCAAATTGTCTCTTTGGTAGTGAAAGACAGGATTAGGAAGGAGGCTGTAAAGGGAGCTGCAGAGAAGCTTTTTCCATGTATAGCCTATAGAAAGATATTTCCACGTACTGCTCTCTGCAACATGTCTGCAGTGCTATAAATCATTCTCATACTAAGAATTGTCCAAAAAGCTCGAACTCCCGCAATCTTTCAAGCATCTCAACACGATATAACAGTAGTTACTTGTTTTATACGAATGTAACTCTTTCTTCAATTGTTTAACCTTCTAATGTGGTCAATAATTCAAATAATCCCAGGCTCTATGTGATAATTCTTTCAGGGACCAGCAAACGTGCCTCAGGAAGCCCTTTCATTCTCAAAGGTTTGATTTTTAGTGATACAATGGGAATGATTTATATTCCGACACAAGGATGTTCTTTATCATTTTTCTTTCCATTTCTATCAGACCTTTTTTTACTTTTCAACACTCTCTATACTTGGATCAGCAAGTTTCCAATAAAAACTCTTTTCCTAGAGTTAAGTGTTTAAGTTTTGGAATAGGACAAAGTAATTGGGGAGCAAATCGGGGGAATATGGTGAAAAATCATTCAAAGTTCAGTTTATGCACTTTTGTTATTGAGATTGTCGATGTGTAGTACAGTGCATTGTGCTAGTGAACAAACAATGGCGCTGCCTGCTATTCCTTTACTCTTTTCCAAGTAGACCTTGGGAAGCCTTTCTTCCCAAAACAATAGAAGCGGTAATGAATAGAGCCCTGCTTTTATGGTGATAAATATGAAAGTAGGATCTTTAAATACATGTGTCAGGTAGTCTAAGGCATGATCACTGATACCCTTCCTGTCGCCATTACTCGCCCAGGTACTTGTACCAATTTTATTTCGTTTATTTGCCGACGCTCTTTAACATCTCAGATCATCAGCGTCCCATTCAACTCAGGGCGTGAAACGGCCGACAAATTTTGCTCAGAGATCTCTTCTTTCAGGCTTGAGGTTCTTTTTCGTGCCGTAAATGTACGACACGGGATCCACGGCTTTACTTCCCTTCCGAAGGAAGCCACACTTAGGATTTTTAAGCCCAAAAAATTCATCAATACTGGCCGGGTTTGAACCCTCGATCTTGTGTTTAGGAGGAAAGTATGCAAGTATGCTTACCACTACACTACTACATAAGATTAAGTCGTGACTGTCTGCAAATTACTAAAAACTTAATGTGCATCGTGTGTACGGAAATACGTAAACTCGAGGTGGAAAATGCAGAAACTTGTGCGTATTGATAATGCTTTTATAAGTGGTGATGCAGCAAATAATTCCCCCAAAAATGATAAAATCGGTGATCATTGGACGTGCAAATCATATATGAAACGCTTCTAAATCATGCGCAGTAAAGAAAAACGAAGTACAGAAATATCTTGAGTGAAAGTGAAAAGTTGTGGGGAAAGGAACATCAAGAAAAAGAATCACAACTGCTTCATTGTTCAGATCTGCTAAACAGAAATTATTCATTCAAATCATGTCGCAGTAATCGAATAGTGTATCATTCGGTAATATGCTTCATTCTGACCACGCATGCCGAAATATTATGAAAAGAATTGAAATGAAAAAGTGGCTCTGTGCATTATAGAATCGAGTAGTGCCAACTTTAGTATAGTGATAGATGAATGTACAACGATTTTAATAGAATCTGCTCAATACTTTACGTACACATGTCCTTTGAGGGGGTAGCTTGGAATTTTTTTTTTAATTGTTGAATTAGAAAGTGTGACGGGAAGGTATTTTCAAGACATTGTTAGCCGCTCTTGAAAAGTATAACAATAAATATTTTGACTTAAAAAGTCATCTTGTAGGTATGGTAACAAACGGTGCATCAATAAAGGCATAGCCGCTACGCTGCTTAAACAAGGACTTAATTGTCGTGCATTGTATGAACCACAAAATGTAACTGCTGTGCATGAAGTTATGCAAAGTAGCACATTTGTACCATATACAGTCCTATTTAGACGGCTTATATTCTGCGTTTTCTCAAAACGTAGGTTTTTTATGTAGGCTGGGTTACTTCCTCATAAATGCTGTTCGAGATCTTCAAAGCCACAGTTCTCTTGTCCATCTTTTTGAGAGAGAGGAAAAAAAAAAAAAAACTGAGTCATGATGGTTCCCGATCAACTCGCGAGAGGTCTAAGTTTGGAATTGGTAAAATATCTCACAAAGTGGTTGCTTGTAATGGAATTAGTTGTATTTTGGTATCCTAGAAGCTCTGAAAATATCATCAATCTTTATGCAAAACAGAAATTCTTCAGTTCTTAGAGAAAAACAAGAAATTGACATGGCTAAAAAACTTTTGAAACATTGAAAACAACTGTCTGGCCGCGTATTAAGAAGACAGTTCAAGTTATGCAATAAATATAATAAACTCCAGATATTCCGAAAGAAATGTTTTTCGGTCAATGGCAGACAGTATTTTTTTTTTTTTTTTTTTTTTGAATAGTGTTTAACGCCCGTTTTCACTACTGAGGCACCACAGGCGGTGGACACTGATGATACATGAGATGAAATGATAAATTGGGAAAGGATATTTTTTTTTTAAGGAAGGAAGCGTTCCAGGCCTAAGTTTAGGTACCTCCCCGGCATTTGCCAGTTATGAAGACTGAGGAAAACCTGGAAAAACCCCAGTCAGGGAGGACGGTCCTGGCGGGATTCGAACCGCAGACCTCCCGCTCACGAGTCCGTGCCTTAACGACCTCGGCCACCCGTGGCGGTGGCAGACAGTATGAAAAGTCATTTTGAAGACTGGGAATTGTTTTCGGGAGTAGCAGTATTAAGTGACCTTCAAATGGATGTGAATGCATATATTATGGTGACATGTCAATTGCTCGTTTATGTAGAAAAGGTCAATTTTAAATGAAGTGAAAGCACGAGTGCGTTAAAGATTTTCGCGTTTATAAAGAAAAATCTCGGCACTTTCCCACTTCAGTGAAAGAATTTGTGAAATCAGTCGAAATTATATCTATAACTGGATGTGAACATGGATTTAGTGCCATGAATCTAATGATGACTGATCAGAGAAATCATTTACAAATCCTAACACTTTCAAATCTACTTCTTCCGTCCCCCCCCCCCCTAATAAAGGGACTTCCATTGAATTGCTTCAACAGAAAAGTTTGCAGCAAAATGAATTAAGTCTCATTGCCTTTGATAAACCAATAGGTAAACCATTGTACCTTCAGGAACAATCTCATTCGGCTCATCTATTCAACTAAACTCTGTAAGTTAAAATGACAGCAAATAGCCTGATTGTGTAAATTTTCTTTCTCTGTAATATGATTAATGGTACACTTGTTAATAAATTATTTGGTTTATTTACGGACTCTCTTTGTCTCTGGTCATTAGCATGCCATTCAATTCAGAGCGTGAAATGGCTGATAAATTTTGCTCAGGCTTGAGGTTATTTTACGCGCCGTAAATCTGCGACACGGGACCCATGACCGTACTTCCCTTTCGAAGGAAGCCATACTTAGGATTTTTGCCGAAAAAACCCATTAACCCTGTTAGGGTAATGGTACGCAAAAAGTTATATAAAGGAAGTAATTATAAATTATATATTGGTACATAATAGGCATTTATACAATAAAATAATACCATAAAGTTGCTTTATATATATTTGTTAACCCACTAAGACCAACCCCTTCCCTAGTGGTAAAAGCACAAATCGCATACTGCTTCAGTGTAAATTTTGCTTTGCCGATAAATTTTGCGTTGCTTATATATGCAGTGATGGAAACGCCCATCAGCAAGGAAGTGAGAACAGTTTCATTTTACGTGTAAGCTAATACTTTACATATTAATAGCTCTAAACATTATTCTTGGTATCGAGCTCACTCAATACTGTATTTATATTAAAAAAATTATGTGATTTGGGTCTTCCGGGCTGTTAGGCCATTGCTCAATGGGATTCTTCTCCATATTGCCAGATGTTTCGTCCAAGATTGCGTGGAGAACAATACCACTGGACCACGACATTACAGCCCGGAGAACTCGGTTCATATAATTGACACTGGCCGTGAAAAACCTACGTTCTACATTAATAAAAAATAGTACTCCGAGTAACAACAATTAAATGTTATAATAATTAACATTTGCCGCAAAATATTAGAATTTGAGTAACATAAAATAGATCTCTGACGAAACGGTATATAGAGGTTAGTTAAAATTAATGAAATAAAAGCGTCAGCGAATGCTTTTGAAAGAATAAAATAAAAAAATGAGTAGGCAAGCACTTACTCCCTTGCTGTTTGGCTCTGTCATCACAACAGCGCAGCTGGCAGGTTGAAGTTGGAGGCAATTACGCTAGATGGCAGTGTATCTGAGCTTGCCCACCAAACAAGAGAATCCAGTAACTCGTGACAGTTTTGTGTGTGTATAGTTCGTTGGTATTTAACAATCTCCCATAACAACTGTAGGGTTACGACATGGCAGCATATTCAGAAGCTGAGCAAGGAACAGACAGATATGTTTCGCTTTATTTGTGGGTTGTTTTAAGTCCTAATGTCATTGTTAGTGTTTTCATAGTTCATTGTTTAAATTTTTAGTGTCTATGCAAGCATTAATCTTATTTTTATAGCATTCTAACGCTATTCAGAAAATATTCGACGTTTTTTTTTTTTCTGTCTTTCTTTCTTGTTTGTTATTGATTTCATACATTTTAAATACAAGAAATAACGACGTTGCTTCATCCGGAAGCCAAGAATGCTATTTTCGTTTTATAGCATTTTCGCGCGAAGCAAGGTGGTAGTATAGTACCATTTGCTACCATGATCTTTTCGCAATAAATTATAGAAATAAATAAAATGAAGCGTTTAACATTAAAACGGCCAGTATATTCTCATTGTATAACGATAATTTTATTCCTAAACTTTTAATTTGCTAGCTGTGCTTAGGCTAGCCAGATTTCCTGATTTTGGCGGGATTTACCGAAACATTTTTCTTGTGAAATAAGTTTCCGCTTCTAGACTTGACATAAGTTTTTCTAATTTTCCATCTTTATTTTGAAAAAAATTCTAAAATAAAAGCAACTTTTAGCCGTTTCAATTTGATGCATAAGATTTTATTGGAAAAACTTGCTTAATAAATTTTGATTGCAAGTGTGTGTAAATTCCAAGTTGAACTGCAAAAACTTTTATAATGTTATAAAAAGTGATTAAAAATCAAATCAATGTTAGATTTTCAGAAATGTATGAACATAGCTGATCTTTAGGTAAAGAATATCTGTGTATAATGGGGAGGACTATTTGTAGTAGGTGTATGTTCTGCTATTGTATTTTAGCTGTCCAATATACTACAGAATACCGTAACTTGTTGATACGGTGATATAATAAAGCTACTAAAATCGTTTTAAAAATTCTACTTTCGGTGATTCAGTTGTTTTTGCGTTCTATAGTGAATAACTAATCACATATTCAAGACATAATATGCTTATTCTGTACTTTCCTTTCATTTTTTGTTTGTACCAGAACCATTTGTTTTTATGACTTCCCGCTAATATACTAAGTTGGCTCATGTGCTGGATTTGAGAAAAGAACTTGAACCGATCCATCTCTTAAGATTAACCGCCACAGGTAGCCGAGGTTGTTAAGGCACGGAGACTCGTAAGCAGAAAGTCTGGGATTCTATTATCGCCAGGATTTTCTTCTCCATTTTTTTTTTTTCTCCTTCTTCCCAGGTTTCCCTCGGTTCTAATAAATGGCAAGTGCCAGGGAGGTACTTAAACTTAGGCCTGGAACGTTTCCCCTCTTTAAAAAAAATCCTTTCGCAATTATCATTTCATCTCGTATATTATCGGTGTCTGTGATACCTCAGTAGTAAAAAACGAGCGTTAAACACTATTAAAAGTATATATTTCTAAGATTCGGGCGTATAAACGACAAGGCTTTTTAATATTTGACAAAAACTGAGGGAATTTCCATTATTTTTATCAGACTTGCCTGGTAACCCTAGCTATGCTTTTTATAAAAGCAGTGCGTGTATTCGTGAACCAGCCGAAAGTCAGTATATGGCGTTAGATAATTTACAATAGCATAGCCGGAATTCACGCGTGTATTTAACAAATCTGGTGGTAAATCCAGTGAGCGTTTCAGTTGTAAACATAAAGATGTAATTTTAAGTATTTAATTTAATTGTATTCCATTGCGCTTTAGATTTCTGCTTAGAAAAATTATATAGCAAGACAATTATGTGTATATATATATATATATATATATATATAAGAAAGAAGGCATTATTATTTATTTCGTGAAATATTATTTTCCTTTTCCTATTCTTCTCAACTTGTGCCAATTTAAATACATTTTTTGTAGACCTAATCGGACATTTATTGTGATATGTATTCTTCAAATCATGTTTTTATTTTTATTTGTTTTGATATATCGTGTGTAGAAAGAAATTATGCTATGTAGTGATGTTTTTAATGCCATTTAAAAATTAATTAATTGAAGTGCATATTTGGCAAATTACAATTTTAGGCATACATTTGGCTGAATGTCTATAAATCAATATATGTATTTTGTAGAATTGTAAATTGTGTGTTATTCTATTAGCCTTGTTTAAATTTTCTTGCATACTTATAGTTAGTTCTACAGTAACAAAACAAACGGTAGTTTTATTTGTAACTTTCGAAAAATGGTAACTCCTGCAGAGAGAATATAAAGTAAAGCTAAGAAAACAGAACACTTTATGTTTGTCAACGCAACTCTTTAGTTCTGTATTGAGCCTAACTGCATTCAAACTTACGCACTCAATTTTTGGACCGCTGCTCTTACCAAATAAGTCATGCAAGTGAATGTTTGAACGAGTCTGCTATGTCGGTATCCTCTATTTACTTCCCACTGAATCACCATTTTCGACTCAAGTTTTAAATGCCAGGCTCCTCGTCACGTAGCCACTAGATAGTAGCACTGACCACGAGAATTCTCTATCTCTTTTTCATTGCCATGTCGTTGTAAACAGCAGATAAGGAACTTCACGTCTCGCAGAACGCGCCTTTCAAGAAACTCAGGTGATTGGTAGTCAGATATCATCCGATACGTCCATTGGTTCGTTTAAAATATATGTTATGTGTTACGGCCACGGTTCCCTCTCGCTCCTCACCGCTTAGAGTAGTGTAGTAGAAGGGGAAGTCGGTAGTGATTGCTGGGGGAAGGAGCGAAAGAGACAACCTCGCTAGGACTGGCGAGTGAGAGAGATAGAATGAAGTGAGGAGTGGGGGTAGAACACGCGGCAGGCAAGGCGACTAGAAGCGGGACGCCAAACTTACCAGTTGCAAGCAGTAATTCCGTTGGGATGGTTGTCGAATGGGGTAAATGTGCTAGTAACGGGGTAGTTAAGCTGTTGCAAAGTTGAGAAAGGAGGTTTGCTGTGATTCCACCAAGTGACTGCTTGAGTACCGTGATATGAAGTGACACTAACGGGAAACTTGTTTGCAGAAGCCGTGGAAAAAGGAACGGTATAGCAGTGTAACCAACATCCGTGGAAATAAGTATTGACCGAAACGGATCGTTGCAACTGGGGACGGTAGTAGTAACTGAACTATGAGTGCTCGTGTATTTAATCCAGTGATGTCGGAGATGAGCAGGATGTTAAGAAGTGGTGCTACCACGGCTGGGAGTAGCGCCTTCGGAACAGAGCAACCGTTACTGCGACCGGAGGCTGTGGCGAGGGTGAGGCGTGATCTCTTCGGCCCCGTCGATCACGAGGACGCTAGGAAGTTTGTGGATCGGGAACTAGCAGCGCAACAAATGCGGGATTCAGATCGGTGGGGCTTCGACTTCGCCCGAGGTTCGCCGCGTAAGAACGGTCCCGGCACATCGAGGTACCGCTGGGAGAAGGTTTCCCCGCGGGAGACCGTTCCGGAACCTTACGCTCTTAGGCGCATGGCTTTCCTCGGTACCAGGGCAACCGACGAGGAACAGGCGACGTCCACGCCGGCGACCAGCTCCAGATGTGTGGACGGCGATCAAGGAACGCCCACTCCAACGGCGACGACTTCCAAGACGGCGGCGAGCGAGCAGAGTGCGACAAACAACCTTCACCATAAGCAAACAAGAATGACAGGTAAGCTTATGCTTTTCAGTCAGCCATATTTGTAAACAGTGAGAATTTTGTTTTTAAATTATGAACCTCTGACTAAAGCACGTGACAAATCTTTTACTTGCAACACGGAATGAGAAAAGAAATGGGCAAACGCTAATGTAAACAAGCAGATTTCAAATTATGACAGTTTCACGGATGTTGCATAGTGTTTTACAATGTAAATACAAAATTCTCCGTTTTAGGACTATAACCCCCAAAACCAAAGCATTTAGGATCACATATATCAACAGACAGCTGTGTAATTTTCTGTGATTATTCATATAAAAGTAACCATTTTCTATAATTTACTATATTATAAAAAAAACCATGTATTGTAATATATTTTGTATAATTATTTGTTATTCATGCTGATCAGTAGAAATATTAGCAAATGGTCTTGCAAAGCTTAATAGATTTTGAGGTTATATTATGAAGATGCACAAAACGTTAATATTTAAAAATGCATAGCATATACTTTCCACATTATAAACATTAATCATTAGTATTACTACTACTACTACTACTACTACTACTACTACTACTACTACTACTACTATACAACTGCAAATCATGTAACATTTCTTTTCGATTCATCAAGGTTCATGATCAAAACTAAATTAAAATAATTATCAAGTGGTGGTAGTTTCACACAGAAAACATGTGAATATTGGCATAGTTAATGCGATTGGTTCACCATGTAGTATTTTTTTCAGTGCAAGCCAAAGTGAAATTTATTTCACATTTATCAATCTGCTCTTTAAGGTTTATGTTGAGTTTGTTGGTCAATAATATTCCTTTTCATTCTCTTATATTATACAAATTAAATATGAGTCACTGTTTGCCTGGAAACCTCCACTGTTAGTAAACTTTTTTGACAAATATGGGTTAAAACATCAGCATTGCTAACTAGGAATGAATAAAATAACATTAAGATAACAAATGTGCATATAACTTATCACTTTTGCTTGTATTCAATTAGTAACTGAGATATTAATCAAAATTTTTTCTCTCGCATTGTTTTCCAAATAATTTACACATGTGGCTCACAATTGCTTGTTGAAAATAAGACTTGAAATAGAACTTTTGGTCAGAGGAATCTTCACATTTGCTTGGGTTTGCTTGAATAAGAATTGAAAACAAGAATCACATTTTCTTATTTTAACATCTCATTTTTATTGAAAATGTTGTGCGTATGCATGGCAATATGAAAATGAAAGTGTAGAATGTTTTGTTGAATTGCACAAATGTGTGTCTAATGACAAATTTGCCCAAATTTAAAATATTTTGTAGATGGTATTCCATTTTGACTAAGTGTAATTAATTTAAGAATTTTCTAGAGTTGACATAATTTAATTTAAAAACAAATTCATTTGATTTCAGATAATGGAGGTTGGAAAATGCAAATAAGAATATCATATATATCATATATTCAGTATATTCAGTAAATGGAAAGTATTTTTTGATCCTTTCTAAATATTTATACAATTATTTAAAACTAATTTGGTTACTGTAAAGACCTGTTTGGTTTTATATCTGGGCATAAAAACCGTATTTTTTTTTTTTAATTAATCATAGACAAAATGCTGTTCAAGATGTGAAATTTCAGCACTGGGATATGTCGTATTCTGATTTAACTATAATGAAATAAGATGTATGTTTTTGAAACAAATTGCTATTTGTCAAGGTGTAATCTAGCAAATGACCCAAGACCAATAGAAATTTTCTTGATTTAACTTTAAATTTAGTTATTTATTAAGTTGCATTCTCTAACGTTCAATTTCTCCCAGGATATACACAGTAACCTGCAGTGAATCCATCACATAGAAATATACTATATACAGAATTTTCATGCAGTATGCAAAATGGCCGAGTTCTGAGAATATCTATATAGGGGGAAAACGTCTGATACAGATTATTTACATATTAAATTTGAATTTTGAGAATTTCTGTAGGGGATAAATGCCAAATAAGATTATTTACTTATTAAATTTAATTTCCATAGAAGGTTATTCAAAATGTGCTGTTTCCACAAAATGTACCCATTTTTGTCATAGCATTATAGATTTGATGTTGGTATACAAAAAGAGGAAAATTCATGATACATATTATTTACATATTAAATTTGGTTGTAAATAGTTCAAATGTTTATTTTGATGAGGAGGCTATTCAAAATGTGTTAGCATAACAAAATTACCCAGTTTTGTTATAGCATTGCAGATTTGATGTTGGTATATGAATATAGTTTTGTTTATAGATATTTTATTACATACTAGATAATGTATTATTTGTAAAGTTTTCACTGTTTGAGGAATTGGCCAAATTAAGCACAAATCTGTTTTAGGATGTTGGTTTTGTTTTCATGGCATGAGGCACATATTTCAGTGTATTCATTGCATTAATTATCATTAATGCTAATTTATTTTCTGTGCATTTTAAGGAAAGTTATCTTATTTTCTTTCAGTAAAGGCAATATTCCTGAGTTTGATTAACCATAGTGGGGTAGAGAGGTCCTGACAAAGTGATAACCTCTATTGGATCATATGACTTGGATTGACCTCAAAGCAACTTGGCTAAATTTAGTCTTTAAAGTGGATGGCATAATACACATAATGTTCTCTGACGTTATCTAAAATAATGAAAATGTTCAGAGCATAGTGGGGCACTAAATTCTCAAATTTTATTCCCCTGTAGCAAGTTTTATCTCATACCTAATTGTTTCCACACAGTTGTAAAATAAAGTGCCCTACAGAGTTATCTTTTAAACTTGCATTTCATAATGTGTAAAATATGACCATTATAGCAGATAGAAATTAAAGCTGTGTGACCAGTGTAATAAACCAGTGGCTTTGGGATACCTTTTATTGGGACATGAGAAAGATTAGATGGTAAGCGAGTATGAAGTTAGTTTATAATTATTATTATTATTATTATTATTATTATTATTATACATTAATAATAGGATAAATCTTATTATCCATATCAACATTAATTTAGTTAATGCAATAATGCAGTTAGTAAGGATTTATTAAAACTTAATAAAAACTTGCTGCATTTGTGATCAAGTTTATTGAACCTCGTGTGTATTTCTTTGATCATTATTGTACCTAGTTATATTATTTTTTACTGCTTACTATTATATGAATATTTATCTATATTTTATTTCTATTGCTACTATTGCTACATGCTTTTAGGCTCAAAACATTTCTTTACTTTGACATACATGGGCAATACTTCTTTCACTATTAATCCCAGCTTCTGCCAAATATTTTTCTTCTTCTTTTAAACAAATTATGGGGTACAGGTGTAATATTTATTCCACATTTGTTTCAACAAAAGTTATTCTGACCAATGTGCCAGAATCTTACGAACCAGTTTATTCATTTGCTGATTGATGAATGCCTCTATTTTGGTGCATAATTCATTATTTTGTATGTCAACCAGAACTTTTATTCTGTTCTGTTTTGCCGAAAGTATGCAGTTCAAGTTTTATTGATATACATATATATATGAAGTGGAGAATTGTTTCTTTTCGTTGTTTTAAGTATATTCAGATATAACAGAATTTCAATAGCAAAGGGAACTGTGAGTGTTATGGTGATTCACCAACACATATCCACCCACAATGCACTACAACAGCATAGAGTAAACAGAGCACTTTTTTTTCCCCCCAGATAACAAGTGTACAGGAAAGGGATGTTTGCATTTCCTCTCATTTAATGCGTAAGCAAATACCGGGAATCTGGTCTGCTGAATATCACATGATACTCAACGCAACCTAAACACAATGACATTTACAAGGAAATGTCATCATGACTCAAAAGAGGATGTCATCATCCAGCACAATTAATCTTCTGTTTCTTTATCCTTTTGCCAGATGCCACATTGCTCCATTACCTTAATTCTCTAGCAGCTTTTTGCATCAGCCAATTGTTGACAAGTAACTTTGAAAGTTGTATGCTAGTGAGGATTATGGGAGCTCATTATTGAACTGAGCATGCTAAACTACAGAAATGGAATAATCTTGTTTGTTTGTATAATCAGTGGTTGTCTTGTGTTAATTAAACAAATGAAACAGATACAGCCGGACTCCATAATAGAGTGAGCATCACAACATTCAGACAGTAGACAAACAAATAAGAATCTTACCATTTCCTGAGGTGACGCCAAACTCAATTATAGATCATAGGTTATTTAATACTTTGTATAAAAGACGTATAGGACAAGGAATAGAAATGGAAAGAGAAAAAAAGAGGATGGCCAAAGAACAATGTGTCAATTGAATTTAAATGGAATGCAGTGGACAAAATAGAACTTATACAATGAGGAATAACCACTTATTTATGTTTGTATATTTGTTTATTCCAACATTGATTTTTCTATACTATTCTGCTAATTCATAAACCAGTGAAAATCAGTACTGTTAGTTTATAAATTAAAAAAAAATAATATAATTGTACTCATTTTAAAGAACACTTTTTGGTCAGCAAAGAATCTCATATCTTTTCAAAAAATTGCCACAAATACGAAATTTGAAGACTGTTATAAGAGGCAATCATTTCTAAATAGTATCCCAGCTTTGTTAAGAGCTTCACTTTGATTCAGCTGATGAGAGGGCGGCGGCGACAATCTCCCCTTACACACGCCACCCTTATTCCACTCAAAGAATCCCTTTAACAATTGATTCTTGGACCAACAAGGACGTTTTGGTTTCCCCAATGCCCAACCGACACTTGATGGGATGGTGTATGCACTTCCATCGATCCATCCAAACATGTACGATTTTTCCACCCCCACCATCCCGAGCAGTGTTGCCAAAGTTCGCATTATGTTCCAAAAGACAGAAGAAATGTCGAACATTCATGAAATTTTATAGCGTAAATAAAAAAAGAAGAAAAAAATAGCAGAAATAACAAAATATATCTTGTACGGCGTTCAGCATTCCCGCAGGACATTGGGGTATGCTGAAAAGTTGACCATAAAGAGCAGTGTCTTGAAACTGCCACTAACTTACGAGACAAGTTTTCTGATATATTACTCTAACTGTTCCATCGTTTGTGTTAAAGTTCAGTCTTTCAGAGCACAGATATCACAAAAATTATATTAATTAAATCTGTTCGAGCCGCTGTAGGAATTGCCAAGGCAGTCACCATTGTTGCAAAGGTTTTGTGAAATAAAAAAAGTATGCATTCCTCATTGTTCCATGAATATATACACTCCTTTCTTTCGGATGTTGCAACCGTCACAATTTGATAATCAAATGAACTCACTAAAATTCATAAATATATAGCGGAAGAAACAGAAGAATGACGAACAGACCATTTTTTTAGTTGATTTCTCAGTATTTTAGGTATATTTTACTACGGTATCACTAAAGAAATTTCTTTGTTGTAGCTGTATCCCATACTATGTGGAAAGTGCATATATTGCAATATTTTTATGCTAGTCCTCATAATCTAAAGCTCCCATGTTGGCAACATTGCCCCGAAAGAAATGGCCGTTATCTGTACCCGCACAGCTGCCCTAGGGATGCGTTTGAATCACCAACCGTTCCTGTCCCTTTAAATGCGATAGGGTAGCGATAATTAAAACCTCCCCCTTCCTTTCATGCGTATGTATGAGGAACGGACGCCACGCTCAATGGACCGGCATGATGTTACATTTTACATGAGACATGGTCGCTGTGCATGATTCATTTCTTTTGTTGTACATTGTGCTCTTTAAAAGAAAAGACTACGTTTCCCATGATAGCTTGTAACTTTGCGTGGCAGCTCCACATTTGAATGTTATAATTAGACGCACCCTTTTTGGCTGCTAGTTTCGCTGTAAAATAATAATGAAATTAAAACTTCTTCGCTGGAGTTAGCTAAAAAGTATTTTGTAAAACCAAAATAGGAAATCTGGAGACGAGAATCATAGAATGAAAATCCCTTGCTTTTTAGTACAAATTCAATATCAAGTGTGTCGGTTGAGCTGTTTTGAAACTCGCTTTAAGGAGATAATGGGTTCGATCCGTGATGCCGGTCAACCTGAAGGCAAATAAAAGATCACATTTAGATTTATTTATTATTGTTTTGTTTTTTGTTTTTTTTTATTTGTAGCTTTAAGTCTGTAGGGAATAAATTTAATGAATAAATAATAGTGCAAATGAGCTCGGAGTCCTTCGCGTCTTAAAGCCATCTGGAATTCACCTTCTCAGGGTGTCATTTCAACTATCTGGCGCAATTTTGCGCCGATTATTATGCAGCTAAAAATAAAAAAAAATCTCAAATTATTTAATTGCAGAATAAATTACTCATAGAACCGCAAGGAAGTCCCATTTGTCGTTTGATGAGCCGAATGGTTTTGTTGGGGAGTTTTGCAAGCCATCTGTTTTCTCGCTGATAATCTTAGCTGTTCATCGCTTGCTGTTTCTCGAAATCTGTGAAATAGATAATGAAATATTATTACTTGAAACAATGGAAAGTATCGCTAGCACATCTGTATTAATAAACTAAATCACACAGCCTGTAAACCAGTTAAGTAGCGTATACCTTGGAAATATTCCATACTGAGGTCTAAGGTTATTTTATTGTAGGCCTTGTAAGTTTAAAAAATGTTGAAAACTTTTAACATGATAAATGTTTAATGGCGATATAAAAGGTAATGACAGCAATATAAATAAAACAAGGGAGAAAACACATGAGTACTTAAGGATGAGAGATTAACATTGCAACAGTAGTCAAAATCAACGAACGTAAAAAATAATTTGTGGTTGACAATTGTTTGCTCGAATAAATACTTCAGAGGAAGCTAAATATATCTCTGAAAAATAGGCTTTTATTTTATGTATTACTGTTTCAACAAAATCACA
This sequence comes from Metallyticus violacea, assembly GCA_030762175.1. Taxonomy (NCBI): domain Eukaryota; kingdom Metazoa; phylum Arthropoda; class Insecta; order Mantodea; family Metallyticidae; genus Metallyticus; species Metallyticus violacea. The sequence continues at coordinate 49,317,634 of CM060842.1, forward strand.
ACAAACCGCAACGGGTGGCCGAGATCGTTAAGGCGCTGGCTCGTGAGCGAGAGGTCTGAGGTATGAATCCCGCCGGGGCCGTCCTCCCTCGCTGAGGAGTTTTCCAGGTTTTCCTCAGTCCTCATAAATGGCAAATGCCGCGGAGGTACCCTAAACTTAGGTGTGGAACGTTTTCTTCCTTTAAAAAAATCCTTTCCTAAAATATCATTTCATCTCGTGTACATTAAGTGTCCACGCCCTGTGGTGCCTCGGCAGTAAAAACGGGCGTTCAACACTTTTAAAAATCATAATAAAAGAGAAAAAGCCCAGTGTTGATATGAAATTACAAGGGCATGGTATGAAATGGGGCAAGATTAAGTTCAAATTAGAGAACGTGATAATATGAAGAGTAGTCGAGATAGCACGCAGTACTAGATCATAGTGGCCCGCAGTAGTGTGCGTGCGCAGGCAAGCTGTGACGTATGCAAGGGGTCATTCACTTGTGTTATCTCCACAACACTGCAAACACATCTACATTTCTCACTAATAGTAGAGAGAGATACAAGACTCTGGGAAAACAAAAATTTGAGCTAAGATCAGCTGTGCACAAAAACTGGCGCTGCAAAAACTGTTTCATTAAAAAACGCAGCTGTTACTACAGAGGATTCTCTTCCGTTTTGTATTCTTGAATTGCGGTTAAACAAGTTTAGGTGTAGGCAACACAAGGAGAAAACTTGCAAGGAGTACTTGAAAAAGGCATCCATACTCTCAAACCTGGTAAAACATCCAAAGAAATGCAGTGTTATAAACTTCATTCCTACGTGTATCTTGTAAATGTATACTGGAAGGAGCATTACAAATAACTTCGTGGAGGTTCATTGTGCTTTGGGTTTATAATTAATTTTCAGAATTCTTAATGTCCTTTTCCAAATTTTAAGCAGTTAAACAAACGCTGTTCTTTATTACATGGGCTCACCCAAGGCGTTGAAGTAGTGGCGGAAAGACCATTGTCAGTGCTCGTGAAATATCGTGGCTATCGTGTGTGTTGTGCTGTTTCACTCCTTATCGCAAATGTTTTGAGTCATAAGCCCAGACATATAATACGGAACAAAGAAAGTCATTATTATGCGATTATAAAAAACTAATCAACACTCTAGCCGATTTCAGAAATGTATTCTTATGATAGTTCCTCCTAATAGGAATAAAAATTACAAAATAGTTGAGCTGTTTCAAAATATTTTCCAGCAGAGTGTCCACTAACTGAAGCAACTCATTACAAAATTACTGGTCTCTTTCGTGCAAGATTACAGAGGGGGAAATACATTTTGGTAGTTCATTTCTTTGGTCACTGTTCTAGTCTCTCGGTTTTAGTTTTAAAAGGAAAGTTTTTTAAATAAAATATTGTTTTTGTGTATGTTTGCCCATTCCGTATGTGAACTACTACGCCACTACCACTAGACCGCCAAAAAGCGAGTCCGGGCAAAATCATGACCCGGTATATAATTTTGCTGAAGAGAGGTTTCGTGGAGGCGATGTAAACATAAGTTGCGATTAGAATTATCAGCATGCATCAAGTTTTCAAGCAAGTCGATTGCTTGATTATAGCATTTTTTTTTTCCTAATACTAGGGTTTTACTTACATTTGTAAGTAAATTTATAATATTGTAATATTATTTGTCTCCAATAAACGTCGATTTTCCTATATCTGTATATTAATCGCAGTATCTTCTGTGTGAAACAGTTTACGGTAAGGTACATTTTGACTCGCATAAATATTTATCACGTCTACCAGCTTCGCTACATACCGCCGTATCTACCCCAATAATGGCACGGTGGATATATGTAACTATTAAACAGTCAGAAACTGGCCTTAACACATTTCATTTAATTAAAGTAGACTGGAACTCTGTAGGCTAGAGCACTGAATTGCTTCATTTGCTCAGTTCGAATCTCGGCGCTGTGGACAAAGTGGGGATTTTTGTTTTCTCCTGTTTTCCAGGTTATGTTGCAATATAGCTGCTGGACATTTATTCTTCTCGTGTAAGGAGCTTGTAGTTCGAGTTCCCTTAATGACTACTGAATGGAGCGATCTTGTTTCTTTTGATAGTTTCCCGTGTTCACTTAGGGGGATGCCAGGAGCGATAAACTGGTGCAATGAGAGTGGCTTCCAATATGCACCGGCATCCGTCATGGAAGCGTCCTTTCTGAAACGTTCGAACTCCTTGGAGGCGGTATTCCTTTTGCAAACATGTTACTGACCCGAGGTGCACCCATTTAGACATAGACACCCGCCGGCAGTTGAGCACGGCTGAGTTATCAAATGCCCACTCATCTGTGCCATACCAATGATATCAATCCTCTTGATGATCTCTAGAAACCTGTTGTCCGAATCCAGGATGTGATGTGTCTGTTGGAAGTTCAGTTGCCGTATGGTTCTTCATTTAAGGGCACAACAAGCTTTAGATATACAATGTATATTTAGATTAGGCATTAAGGATAGATTATGTGGTGGACGTTTTTACCGTGCCCTATGTTAGGCACCAAATTGATCTGTAAGAGTGATATAGCGTTACAAACGTTATAATTGCGTTTGTTACTATCCATTCGCAACTTCCGATTAAATTACGCTTTCTATGAAGTTTATTATAAGAATGCGTGTTCGGATTCGCGGAACTCACCTTTGTGAAGCGTGTTGCATACATCCGCGGCGCAATCACTGCAAGCTTACTAAATCAGTTTTTATATATTTCATTTTTTAATTAATAATGGAACTGTGTTTGACTATAATTCTATTCCCTTCTATGTTAATGTCATTTATTTGTGTCGTAAATAATAACCTTTTGTCTTTTTATTGACATTCTGTCGTCAGCGGCGTGCACGCTAATATTATTGCCGCAATTCTAATTTGGTACAAACGGGAACTGCAATAGAAGCAACAGAGAGGCATTGTCCCCCAAAAATGGACTTAGCGCAACACGTGAGCAGAGGCCGCGTGTGAGTACACGAAACAAGAACGCTTTATCTGGTTCTCCCCCAAGTGGAGCAGGAAGGCCACAAGTGAAAACTGGATTAGCAGACCGTTGTGAAATAGCTGGCGTCCTATCAGTGACTCACTCTCTTGTTTGTGAATGCAGCCCTTCATTATTTCAAAAATTGAGGACTTCACTTCACAAGTGCGGCTGTAAGTATGAGCAAATACAAATTGTGATGGAAATGATTCTCTTCTATTTCTATGAGATAGAACACTGGTCATTTGCAAAAGTCGACTTATTTGATGAGTAATGTAATAAAAATAAGTAATTAAGAGGGAAATATCACCTAGCAATAAACACCTGATCCCAGGACGAGTAATTTCAACCATCTAGGAGACATTTTTGTATTTAATTTCACTTGTGCGAGAAGATGGCCTTTTCACTGGGGGCAGTGATAAGCCCCCCCCCCCTCTCTTTATAAAACTTTCAATCTTTTAGCACCAACATTTTATGTTCTCCCAATCTTATTTCAATTTGAATTTTATTATTAATTGGAAAATATAAATAAATTTCTCATTGTTGAAGGGAAACTCATTTCAGGTGTAATTAAACAATGAATAATATTGAACATTGTATTGCTACAATTTATTTTATTTATTTAAATAGCATGAAAGTTGTAAAAAAGTTGGATGGTTGCATTCTCAAACACGGCCGGACGCCCAAAGAAGTGTCGCTACAAAATACGTGATATAGTGCTAACAGACACAAGATTCAATTTGAGCGAATTAGCCACTGTGGTTAAACATCTCGGAGGAACAAACAGGTGCACAGCATTTTAACTGAAGAACTAAGCATGCAAAAGCTTTCTGTAAGATAGATGTCGATTAAAAAAACTTATAGCGCAAGCTTTCCAAGATTGTCTAGCTCGTTTAAAAATTATTTAACACTCATGAATCGTGAATCCATTGCTACACCCCGGAGACAAGACGGTAATGGAAAAACAAGTGGACGGAACCCGTTGATCAGTTCAAAAAAACAAAAACAAAAATGATAGTAAAAGTAGTTGACTTCCGTATTGTGGGATGCAAAACATTCTAATGGTCAATTATCTTCCGATAAACAGTAAATGGCGAATATTACGCTTGCCTTCCGGAACGGTCACACCAGAATATGCAACAAAAGAGGTCGTGTTTAGAGCCTAAGAAGATAATGTTCCACCAGGATAATGTATTATAGTTACTGCAATGGTTAAGTTCAGTAATTTAAATTACGACGACCCTCTTTAATTACCAAATTTCTTTCTCTCCGACTTTCTTTTATTTCCTAAGCTCAAAACTCTCTTGAAAGTCTTTTCAATTGAAGTGGAACATGCCGGGAATTGCAAAACTGGGGAAAGGCAGCTTGTTGATGGAATCAAGGCATAGGAAAATCATTGTACAATATAAATTGCCTGTCAACCATTTCTGAAAGTATTAAATAAAATTTTAACTGAGACTAGTCATTTATCATCGCACCTCTTAAATAGTCGGTCCTGGTGGTGTAGTGGTAACCATAATTGCCTTCTAAACCCAAGATCGGGGGTTCAAACCTGGCCGGATCGATGGATTTTTTCGGGTGAAAAATTCAAAAATGGCTTCCTTCGGAAGGGAAGTAAAGCTGTGAGTCCTGTGTCGTACATTTACGGCACGAAAAAGAACCTCAAGCCTGAAAGAGAGTCCTCTGAGCAAAATTTGTCGCCCGTTTCACGCCCTGAATTGAACGGGACGCTGATAACCTGAGATGTTAAAGAGTGTTCATAAATAAACCAAGTCAACAACAACCTCTTAAATATCGAACTGTGTGGAATAATTCGAAAATTAAAAAAACTAAATATATCTAGGTAAATCAAATGTTTAAGATAAAATAAATTAAAAATGCCAGCAAAATATAACAATTATCATTTTCTTTCAATAATTAAAAGAGTGGAACGTATAAACAAAATCTAAAACATGCAGATAGCTTTCTCAAAGTTGTTTACACTTATTCAGCACATGTAAAAGGTCTGGAAAAGTAGCGTATTGTGCTTGAGATAAGCAAAGGGGTTACGAAAACGAAGCTACTCCACCTGGATTTTTTCCAAGGAGCAATCCAGATTTATAATGTGTGGGAAACATTCTGCCTTTCGTCAGGGCAAAGAAACTTTTAATAGTCCTCCCCTAATCTCAAGTGTAATCAAGGTAATTATTTCGTTGGGGCTCTTGTCTTACGATAAAAATCTGAAGAGTTTCTGTTGGGAATCCTGGGAACTTTTGCTTCTGGCACGCTCAAGTGCTTTAAAGGGGAAGAAGAACGGCTAAAACAAGCATCAGTCTTGTTGACTTTTTAGAGTATGTCACTCATTTGTTTGAAACACTAAGATTGTTGTTGTCACTATAGGTTTCATAGAAAATATCGAACTGAACTGTTAGGTAAATCACTTTTTGTGTAGCAAATTATATTTGTAATCGATGTGGATAATTTAAAATCTTGTCAGTCTGATTAATACCGCAACGGGTGGCCGAGGTCGTTAAGGCGCGGACTCGTGAGCGGGAGGTCTAGGGTTCGAATCCCGTCGGGACCATCCTCCCTGACAAGTTTTTTCCAGGTTTTCCGCTGTCCTCATAAATGGTAAAGAGGTACCCTAAACTTAGCCTGGAACGTTTCCTTCCTTTAAAAAAAAGTCCTTTCCCAATATATCATTTCATCTCATGTATCATCAGTGTTCACCGCCTGTGGTGCCTCAGTAGTAAAAACGGGCGTGAAACACCATTTAAAAAAAGTTCTGCAAAGTAGCACAAGCTGGTAAATTATTCCGTGAGTATCCCGGTCAGATAAGCCGTCTGTTGTTTTTAGGAGTCTTTCTTTGCTCTGAAAGGGTGAACATCGATGACTTTAAGGTTCCAAGGACTCCGAGCTCAATTGCGCCGTCAATAATTCATTTCATTTATATCTACAGACTTATACTTACAGTATTCACGGCCACAATTTACATGCGAAAGGACCAATGCAGTCAAAGCGACAATAAATAGCACATTTAAAAAAAAAAATGTTAAAAGAACAAATCATTGAAGAATAAGGAAAGAAGAAGCACATGCGGCGTAAAAACTTTGTAATAATAAGATGCTGAAAATGCTAAAGTTGATAATTTTTCCTTTTCATTTCTTTTCCTTGGCTTTCTTCCCCCCCCCCCCCCCATCTTGTTGCTCTGTTGTTTGTTTATCGACTGGCATACCTAATGATACGATAGATAGTTATCGCGAAACGTTTAGGAATTCAGAGAAAATTATGTGCTATTTTATTTATAGAATGCTTTTGTCAATACTTAATCAGGAAAAACGCGACTTACCTTAGCATTTTGATCTTTTTAAAGGTGATAACTATACAAATGAACATGAAAACGGAAAGAAAACGCATGCGTCTTAGACTTTATTTATAGGCAGTTACCTATCATTTGCGACTCTAGTGTAGGCACAGTAGGTAGGGAAAGGTTGAGTATTTCATACAGTCGAATTCGGAGTGCGCATGTTACAAAACTATTTACTACCTGTGTTTGCTCTCGCGGCTGGCGTTGCATAAATAAATTGAGTACAAACTGAGAGCATTTATTACCATTCCTTCCTCTTCACTTGTAACTAGCTTGATGTTAACAGCCAGCTCGGTAGCTCACGCTCACGTGTTAAATAGGTAATGATGTATATTTGAAGCGATAAAGTTTTACATCGAAAACACCCAGAAAAGTCAAATAGTTGAAAGAATTACCACCTGCAAAGGCTTAGCCACTCCCGTAATAGATCATGCCTCCGCCAATAGGTTTTATTGTTTTGACCTTCGGTTGTGATTTTCTTCGTTGGACAAATGACGCTGCTCGTCTGTCCGGTTCAATTTGGCGTACTCTGCGTTTTGTAATGGACACTCAGCCTTCCTCTTTACGTCATTTGCACGCCCCATAAAGCCAGAGCGTGCAGAGGAACCCTTATGAAACCCTCAGGATTTAAGAACCAGAAATAAAGTACTGTTATTTTATGTACGAGGGTTTTTTTGTTGTTGTTGTTGTTGTTGTTGTTGTTTTTTTTTTTTTTTGTTTGTTTGTTTTTTTTTAAGCTCCGTAGAATGCAGAGACTGGCAATACAATTTGGGGAAAATTCGAAGTAATGCACCTACTTTGCATTAAGTGCATAAATTGATACAAAATAGGCATAATACCTGTTAAAATTTCATGCAATGTGTATTTTATTTACATAACAGATATTTTATTATTTACCAATTATATCTCTAAATAAACAATTTTAAATTGTTTATTTAGAGATATAATTGGTAAATAATACCACCCACCGAACCTTGTTCTTCGGTTTATCAGTAATTATTCACTGGAAAATGTTTTGGTAAAGTATATAATTTCTCACAAATCTCACGTAAGTTGTGAAAACAAGAGCCTTTTCAACTTTAATATCTCGTAAACACAAGAAATGGGTTATTATATACTGGAATTTTACTATTTAGTACTAAATTAGGTCGTCATTGCTAGTATATTTCATTTTTACACTAAACACACCGTAAAGTGTTCATACGTTTAAGAGGCAGATGATGGAATTTTTCATTTTTATTTGGTTTTAAAATCTATGGAAATTCCTCTTTTTAATGATGTATACTCTATGCAGTTTTCTTGTTAAAACATTTAAAAAAAACCATGTTCTCCAGGAGTGTGTCTCGATAAGAAACTGTCTAACTACTGACATCTATTTATTGCCAACTTTACACACAAATGGTACAGTTTGATTATTTTATGTAACTAAATGTGGCAAACCTCTAAATACACACAGTACATATAAACACTTAGATGTCTATTGACTCTAGTTACGAATTTGTAGAAGAATATGCCAATGGGACTGAAGTGCCCTGAAAGCTATTCTAAAAACATTTGTATGTAATTTAACAAAGCATTATTTTTTTTTTCGATAAAACAAAATTTATCGAATTTACTTATAGAAAATCGTAGTAAAAGTAATTGTGACAAAAAGAAAGTCTAATGAAGGCATTGTTTCTATAAAAAAAAAAAAAACTCGTCAGTTTATTGTCAAAATTTTCATAAATAGCTTACACCATTTCAGCTACCAACTCCAGTAGATTGTGAGAAAACTTGTGTTTTTATAAGCATTATTTTAACATTGGAGAGAAATAGCATTCCGGAGCCGCTTATAATTCGTGGCCGAGAGGCTCGGACGTACTGTTAGGCTTCTTCAGCTGTCTTGACCTGTTATTATTTCCTTTAGAGTGAACAAATGCACGGAAACTGTGCGAATCACTTATAGGCGTTATAGTGCTACAAACATATCACAGTGTTCCACTGCGCAGTTTAAATGGCCAGCTTACATTCTAGCCGTGAATTGTTGGTGTCTTCAGAAACTCGCAGCAAGAAAAACAAAAGAAGGGAGAAGCTCTGGAGAAACGAGTTTCGAAACAGGTTTTTATTTTTAAAGAAACAGGCACATAATTTTTAGTTCTTCCATTACGTTAGATTTGTGGCTATGATCTTGTAACGCTATAGAATGGTTGTAACTACGAAGATGATAAGAGTGTACGGCAGTGATTCTGACTTGCGGCAATTTTATTTTCATTCGTAGGAAAACTGGGAATGAATGTCTTAGATTCTTTACAGCCGGGAAAAAATTGCTTAAAAAGTATAACGGAACTTTCAACACACTGTTTTGTTGAGATCTCTAAGGTGAACTAATCAGTCAGATGTAAGTGATAGTGAACTTAGGTTGTTGTTAATTTGGTTTATTTTACGGACGCTCTTTAACATATCAGATCATTGCGTCCCAATCAATCCAGGCACGAAATTGCAGATAAACTTTGCTCAGAAGTCGCTTCTTTCAGGCTTGAAGTTCTTTTACATGCCGTAAATCCCACGATAAAATTCATCGATCCTGGTCTGGATTGAACACGCGATTTCGGGATTAGGAGACATGTGTGGTTGCCACTAGACCAGCATGACGGACAGTGAACTTAGGCTCTGCTGTGACTTCCGGTTGATAATAGTAACATTGTTCCCAGATAGAACACCTGGCTGCCCACAAGATCTAATGCACCCTCCGAAGATGCTCAAGGTCAGAATGACCAGCACCAAGCGCCACCTAAGTATTCATCTTTATGCTGGTTGTGACATAAATATCATATAGATGGCTTGTTGCTAAATCGCCTCCGTATTTTGTTTTTGTTTTTTTAAGATTTGTTATGGGCTGAAACATCGATTTTTAAAGATTTAAGACGTATTACTTCTTAAGCATAAAATTGCAATGGCATACTGCAACTTCAAAATTGACAGTAGTAAATGTGCTGTTTATGACTAGAAGGAAGTGTTTGAGTGAGAAACCAGGCATAACAATGGGGCATAGTCAGGGACTAGCGTTTTTCATGCTTTTAAGTATTTTGGTTACACGATTATTTTTAATTAAACTAGTATTATTATTAATATTCGTTTTCACGTTTTACTGTCTTCCCTGGTGCATGCCTGCTCCATCAACAGCCAACTCTAATATCAACCTCTGATTCTCTAGATGTGCACACTCTTAACGCTCAGCGTTTAAAAAGCTTAGAAGCAGGGTTAAGGATGATGCGGAGGGAAATTATTTTCTCATTAAAATCCTAAAGGGAGGTTGAGATTGAGTCAGTGATTAATTGTAGCTATACTAGAGAGGTTGGGAAGCACTAGTGTGATTGATGAACTTTCCACAGAGCGTTGTTAAACGATTGTGAAATAATGCGTGCTGTTTCTTGTTAGGTGAACTGCACTTCACAACTCGAGAGGCGTGCGCATCGGCAGAAAGGAAATATTAACTTCTTCGTAAACTCTTAGAATATGCATTTGTGTTTAATAGCTGATGCAATCATTGAAGACGACGCTGATGAGTGAAAGGCAATTAGAGATGGCCTGATACGCCTAAGCGAGGTCAAACCCATCAAAATGATATTTATGTTCGAAAGAATTATACAAGCACTTTTCGTATTCGTAACATTAAAGTCAGCTATACCGCGTGTGAGGGGATCTTAGTCCAGCAATTTGAGATGGTAATTAATGGTGCTAAAGAAATAGAATTTAATGCTGATGTGTCATTGTTAGAGTAAAACGGGATAAAAAGTTGACTTGCAATGATATAGTTCTGATTTTTCAAAAGCTCGTCATCAACGTTTTCAAGATTTAGCGCTGCTTTCATCAACAGATGTTAAAAATGCACTAACATTATGTTAATATTATAACGATGTTAAGACTTCTGTGTGCCAACAAGCTTTTCCAGCTGTTAGCTGTTAACGTGTTGTTAAGGACCCCGGGTATTGCAAATAGCACGGATCGACAAAACTGTCTTAACTGAGAAACTTTCCGTTTTGTTTACATACAGCTCATGCAAGGAACATTAAAAGCAGCAGATCTAACCTCTCGTATTTCATCAACAAATCCATTGGCAACTGTTTTTTCACGTTCTGCACCTTTGTAATAATTGCTGCTTTGCAAAAATTCAAAGTCATTACTCTTGAGAGCCCTTTCGCTGTTATGAACGACTTAATATACCCAAATATAGAATTGGACAATGACTTACGGCCGCCGTTTTCACACTGTTATTAGTTGCTAAAACTTTTAACTTAAGGGAAAGATGTTAACTTAACACTTGTTAAAATTAACATTGGTTAATGAAACAGAAGTTTTGTTAATTTGAATGTTACAGCAATTTTAACACCTTGTTAACTTTTAACATCTATTGTATAGTACCCTTAGTGCTATAAAATCTCGGACTAATCATTACAGCATAGCGCAAAACAAAAGTCAATAGATTATCGTTTTGGGGAAGAAAGAAGAAAAAGAAGAGATCCTTGTCAAAATTAGCAGTCATTTTATGTCTTATCACACAAGATGATACTTAAACGACTACCTATCCCCCCTGATGTCTGTGGACGCGAAGTGTAACTAAACTCAAATGGTTTGTATAATTCAGAAGGACCTAGGACAGGTCTTAAATCTGTGTTGATATGGCTTAGTCTAGGGCATTGTTTCCCAAATTGTGGTTCGTTCGCCAAAATAATCTCTAATAGTGGACATTCAGTTTATATATTTAATATTATAATGAACACCTAGAATATCGCACTTTAGCAATCAGGGAGAATACACCTTGTATTCAGTTCTTGAAATGAAGCACATGTTTAGATATTTAGTGACAGGGAGAAGGATCGGCCTGATTATGGGTTTGGAGATGCGTGCCTAGCGACGGAGAGGAACGGGGGGGGGGGTACGTTGACACGCGTCGCTTTGCAATGATTAGGCGATGAAAATTGATGGGGGTACTTCTCTCATTCTGTCATAAAGGGGGACTTATCATCCGAGCTAAGAGACGGTTCGGGGTGCTTTGCTCTGAGAGTTCGCGAGTCGTACAAGTTTGGGAGTCTAGGTGTAAGACCCATAAACAATCGCTGAAATTGCGACTATATTAACACCTAGTATATGGGAACTAGAAGGTAACTGTGGATAAAGAACAAGAATATTTTAATAGTAACATCCTGGCATTATTTTCTAAAATTCATATCTGTTTTTAAAATGTTTTCTGATATCGAGACTGCAAATACCAAAGTACCAACGTTATGAAGATCGGTTTTTTTTTTTTTTTTTTCAGATTTTTTTGTCATATTTATTTCAAAATAGTCGCAAATCTTTTACCTACTTCGAGGTTCCTCCTTTAAACTGGTAGTATCTTTGCAATAAGATTTTCATAATTTCTTGCATTAGTTATTACAATTCTGGACAGAGAACCATTAAAATTTGCTTAGGCATGCGATAATATATGTTTCATCTCTTTTGAAAAATACAACATTATAGTATAGCACTTGGTACACGTTCTGTTTTGAATATTGTGTGGGTTAATAGAAGATAGTAGTGTTGTTCCTTAATTTTATGATCATTGTAAAGAGAGATTCGACTCGTGAATTTGCTTCATAAACATTCGAGCTGAGATAATACATTATTAATAAACAAAATGTTCAGCAACCTTAAATTAGCTTAAAGTTGCTGCCACGGTAAATTTTTGTAATACTGTATGTAGTAAGAAAATTTAATTCGGTTGATGTAAGTTATGGTTACAGGATAGTTCAGTATTTCACACTTATCTCTCAACCTAAATTTGTTAAGGATTTATTCATATCTTCATTTGAAATTCATTGTGAAGGGCATGGCTTGCTTAGGATGTCACAACTTTGAAGTCTCAGATTGCTGTCATCATAAAAGTCTATTTTTGGATAATTTTTTAAATTGGTATATGAAGAACAATACTTCTCGGCACAAATATGTGGATGTAAAAGGCTATAAGACTGTTATGACTAACAATGGAAACTCCTGATTTAAACTTGGTCAAAAGCCTAATAATAGCAATGATATCTGCCTTTTCGGTAGTTTAAATTCCTACCAGTTACTCGTTTATGCTTAATGTGGATGCAAAGAAATATGGACCCCATAAGTTTTTAATGAATGATTCGATACGATTTGTCTTCTCTATGATGCACTATTCAATCTCATAATGTATCTTTGTACTTGCCCATCTGTCCCGTATCTGGTACGCATTTGCGTGTTCACAATCAATCTAAGGAAACTACCCCCGGACACTCAGTATCTAAATACATGCTTTATTTCACAAGATTGAAACAAATGTCTAGTTCACATTGGCCAAAGTGTTTTATGTTCCAGATGTAAATTGTACATAATGCTATCGTTACAATTAAAGGAAAGCTCAAGCTTCGCCATTAAAGAAACTTTTCGGCGAATCCTTTGCAAGATTTCAAAACCCCCAGAGGGTTCGCGAACCACAGTTCGGTCAACGCTGCTGTAAAGAATTCACCGCCTTGCAGAATAGTTACTTGCAACTGGAGACGGTTGAAGTGATACTGCAATGCAATGAAAGGCGGGTAAAACAATCAGTACAAGAAGTAAACAAATAAATGCAAATAGCGTTTTGATGTCGACGGCGATGTAATTGTTCATCGAGTGGTTTAAACAAGCAGCACGCTGATGGTGGGGACAGGAAGCAATAAAGAAAACAGAAGGTTGGCAGCAGTGAGTTGGTGCGGATCCTTCAGGGGACTGGTGTCAAGAGATGTTGGGGATAAGGTGAAAACTACCACAGCTCTTGCTCTTTGAATGGTTTTAAATAATAATAACAGTCTCTTGACTTCCAGTAAAGTCATGGCCAACTCTAGCTACAGGGAATGCGTTACATGTAGGGTTCACAGAAAAATGAGGCAGGGGTACTCAACCACCGCGTCATCATCATGTTTTCCCATGACACTCTTTCGAAATAAGCGCTTTTGTTTTAGTCCTTGAGGCACGTTAAATATTTCTTGGATTTCTTAACGGAGTGATCATTAGTTTCTAGCTTTGTCCGGCTAAATAGTACTTAAAGCTTGTAAAAAGGAAAGGGAAAAATACCTGTACCTTTGGCTTTTTAAAAATGCTGACCGTGTTAAATGCTTAAAGAATGAGGCCCCGGGTTCTCTACAAGCACCTCATAAATAATTGCCAGTGAAACTTAAATGTGTGTGCTTGTGCATGCAGTTCTGTGAATCGCTTTTAATGAACTTAAAAGGAAACTGCATCGGCCTCAGAAATAAATCGCAATAAGCAATTTCCATGTACCGGACTTCTTCAGCAACTCCAGGCATTGAAGAAAGTCATACACCACGAGTGTAAATTTGAAGTTTTTTCTTCTTCATTCCTGTTATTTAGTGACTATAAATATCACGACTTCCCTCTGTTCTGAATTTGTAGGACAAGTGGCTTTAATTTACTTAGTAGCCATCTTGCACTATTTATGGTAAAGGTTATTTTGGGTTCCTGGTAAAGAAATACTTTTATTACCACATAAGACGACCATGAAGTTGACTGGCATCGGGAGTCGAAATCTGATCATGCCGAATGCAAGTCACAAACGTAATCTATGAGCCACCTCGCTCAGTAACTTAATTTTACTCCATCCTTTTTATGTTAAATACTGATTCTCTCAGCTTTCTCGTATTAAAAAGATAAAAGTGATTATGTTTATATTTAGCTTTGAAATACGGGGTCATAAATAAATTTATAAAAAGCTGAATTTGTGTAGGAAGCTTACATTACAACTATTCACAAATGCTCAATTTGACAACCGTGTGCCACTTGGCATAATGCCCAGGCGATAGTCAAATTTTGTTATACGTCGGTATCTATGGTTTCGGTGCTAAAACGCTCTGGCGACAGGTGAAGGGATCACCAGCAAAAAGTGCTAAGGTAGAACAATGCTTTCTGAAGTAATCCGTTAGATGACTACATCTGGTGGTGATAACATGCACTAGAAGTTAGTATCTTCAGAAAGTACATATTAGCATTAGGGAGTATGACAGTAAGGGCGCATCACATGACAAATGCTTTTCAGCGTCTCAGTAATGGTTAAAATGTAAGATTTTTTCCTTAAATGCAAGGAAAAAGTGTAGAAGTTTTTGTGCTTGTTTATTATTTTGTGATATATTAATGACGAGATGCAAATTATGCGACATATAATGTGTCTATATGTGAAGCCCGTGGCTGTTATGATTATGTATCAGGTTTAAAAGGTGATATGTGGATCTTAACTCATTTTGCAACTGATTCGCTCACAATATGTCACATAACTTAATATAATTTCGTAAGAATGTAAAACTTAGCTAAGAATGCACTCTAAGGTATTGCGAGCAGCTAAGGTCATAAAACAGAGAAAATAACTAATGGCTCGCACATTACTTTTCTTTCTTTCTTTTTCATTTCCGCTTTTTTATTATTACCACAATGACATTGTGAAACAGAAGGGCAATAAAAGTAAAAGTTCCGACGTTTGATGAGAATCAATAAGAGGCTGTAAAAGCCTCAAGACAAAGAAATTAAGTGGTCAACTTCAAGCCAAATTGATATTTATTTGTAAACAGTGCCGTATAGATTTAAAATTTCTTACAGATGCACCAGTTCTGAGGCCAGGTGCAGTAAGTGATGGATATAGATCTGGAGGCGATGTGACATGTTGTGGACGTTTCTGAGGACAAAGGACTCGGTGGAGCGCACCTTTTCAGCCTTGCGGGATGCACGAAGAGATTTTTTTCCCAAGCCCCTGTGGGAAAGTTCCGCACGGATTCCGGTTTCTGGAAATGACTGCCCTGAGAGCTACCTCGCTTGAGCGTGGACGAAAACAAACGAGGATCATGATCTGTGGGTTGATCACCCCTGAGCTGCGGTATCTGTTTCGTTTGTGGCACGGGCCAAGATTCGGTTTCTTCCGCTTCAAGGCCATTCCAAACAACTTCGCTTCTCCTCTCTCCACCATGTTGTTTTATCTCTGTCTTCTTCGCCCGTCACTCCGCGCAAGTCATTTTAGCACCACCCTTTTGTTAGAGGATCATTGGCCTTGCTTCTTCCTTATGTTTTGGCCCCTCTTTTGTTGCTTGTCCTCCAGCATCCCAAAATTATACCTTCACTCTCTTCGCCTTATAGTTGATTGTTCTTGTGTTGCAAGAAGTGAATTGCCTCTTATGTACAAGTTCCCATGTAGAATGCAGATATTTAATCAGTTTTAAGGTGGAAAAGTGTCCCAGTGGAATTATATAGATGCTTCTCTGATATAATTTAAGCACTATCGGGCTAATTAAAGTCGCATTGCTCACAGCCAACTGAACTACACTAGTCGGAGTATGTCAGAGACAGTCTAATAAATTCTAATGCACTAAATTGTATATTCATCCATATCATGCAAGAAAATACTGAAACTCCATTACCCTTATTGACTTTCTTTTAGAAATTAAATTGATATCTTGACCGACGTTATCCTTAGTTAAAGTGTGGATAATTGATGAATAGCATAACTTGAAACGCGATACCTGGAGACTTCTTTTCAAATAGTCTGACAGCACGAATGGATGAACATCTCATTGAACCGATACGGATGGCCAAGGTCGTTAAGGCGCGGACTCTAAGCGGGAGTCTGCGGTTCGAATCTCGCTAGGCCCGTCCTCCCTGATTGAGGCGTTTTCCAGGATTTCCTCAGTCCTCATAAATGGCAAGTGCCGGGGAAGTACCCTAAACTTAAGCCTGGAACGTTACCTTCCTTACAAAAATCCTTTCCCAATATATCATTTCATCTCATGTGTCACCAGTATCCACCGCCTGGCGTTAAACACCATTAAAAACCCCATTGCGGAATAGAATACTTAGGTATGGTGTTTCTTATTTAATATTCTTAGCAGATTTTTACTCTAGGATTAAACATGTCTTGTTTCTTTCGCTGTTTAAACAACACTGAGCAGCTGCTACTTAAGGCCAACGTAGCATTTCGGTAAACCCCCATCAGGCCTCCCCGACTCGTGTTTCCTGACCGGCATTGAGCGATGGCTTATGGGCCGATGAAGTCTCTCTCCTCTGCGTTGGTCATCAGATAAATGAATGAATCAGTAGTTGACATTTTTACAGTGTGCATAACCTACATCCGATATTCAAGTTTTTTTTACTAATAGGTATAAAAGAGAAATAGAAATTTATCGTCTTTTGTTTTAGTAATATGGCAGTTTTCTAAACCGCCCCCCCCCCCCCCGGTGTGTTTTGCTTGTTCTGTTGGTGTTTCAAAATGAGGAAACAAAATACTGGTTCAAGTAGTCAGTGTAGTAGAAATCCTCCTGCTACTGTCCAAGTGGCGTGCAGTTAGATGCTTCTTGTGCCATTTTCTTCTCTCTGAACACGTTCCTCTGCAAGCAACTTTTAACGCGAGTCCGTTGTTTGCAAAAAGCAATACGCACGCTGTTCGCAGAGTTCAAATTTCCATGGAATGTTTTTGGGGAAGGGAAAAGTTGAATGGTCAGATTCAAGGTGAGCTGGTTGAGAATTTTCGGGAGGTTAGGGAACCCTTGCGCCCCTCTCGCAACAACACAGGCGTGGTGTAATGATGCCATGTAGTAGGGGTTTAATTCTCTGATTAGGATGGATGGGAGGAGGAGGTCCTTTTAAAGGGTCAATGGCCATCCACTGGTGGTGTGAGGCAGCAGATACTGTGCAGTAAGTGCCTTCCTGTAGAGGTCACTCACTGTTGTATTTCGTAAGCCTGTGTTTCTACACTAAAGTCGGAATAGGTGCACATTTAATATTATTTTCTGAGTTATTTCAATGTTCTTTGTGGAGCGTGATCTCCTAATGGATGATAATGTGATCGCGGAATCTTTGTACAGGTGCAGATGCTTCCCGTTTTTAAGCTGTGTAACCCAACTTTTAATACTTTAGGGATCGGTTTCATCAATTCCTGCATTCCGACATGTTAATTAACACATTGTTAAGGTTCCCGATTATTGCAAATAGCAGGAACGAAAAGGTGGTGTCATAACTGAAAGACTTTTGAACGCACTCCGGTGTATTTTTGTTTGTATAGAGTACATAAAACATAAAGTTATTCTTGGTTGATGAAATAGGATTTTTGTCAATTTGAATGTTAAAGCAGTCTTAACACATACATATGTTGATGAAACCAGCCGTAAATGTTGTTAATTTGTTAAATAGGCGATATAAACGACTACTTCCTGTGGTGCTTTTTTTTTTTTTTTTTTTTTTAAATATTACATCATATTCAAAGAAATTGCCAGGTCTTGAGCGCCTATGCAGTATTGGTGATGCACAACTGACATATCACATCTGTCTTTTATCTCCTATCGCACCACTTTTCCTTGACAGAATGTACATTTCCATACTTTGAACTCTGCCAGTGCCAACATATCGCTCAGCAGAATTCATCTTTCCTTTAAATTGATCTAAATGGCACGACCTCTGCATTTAATATATATATTTCCAACATCTTGAGACGCTGTTCTCTTTTCAGAAAGATTCAGGCAGAAAGTAGCTGCTACCTTTTGACTTGGTTCAATAACCGTTCGTGTTTGTCGGTAACTTCCCCCAGGAGTCCGAAGGAACAAGTAAATATCCGTGCAGGAAAATTCACAGACAGCCAGGCGAACAGATGCAATGGAATTCTATGCGTCCACAAAATGTTCATTGAAATAAATTTGACGCATTCTGGGTATTAGATTTAGCTGATGCTAATTTGTTGCTTTCTCAAAATGTTTTAGCTAAAGTGTTTTAAAAACAGACCTGTTTAGAGGACTTCAGCCCTGAGTGGCATGTAGGGGTAAATAGAATATATAAATTTTTTTCTCTTGTCAGAACTCCACGGTCGCAAGGAACAGTGAAAAAATAAAGACTCTGCCTGGCACTCGATTTTCTTGAAAAACTTGAGTCATTTTAGAAATATGTCCCATTCCATCCACTCACTCATACAGCAAACTGAACCGTTCGAATAAATTCCTTAATTTTTTGAAGATCATCCACGGAGGAGAGCCTGCACCATTATAACAAGCAATGATTTATCATTTTTAGCACTTGTTAAACTGTACGACGACCTTCGAATCCCTGTCATTGATAGCCAACCCTTATTCATCCATATTATAGATAAGGTTGGTTTTCCGTGAAGGCAGTGATTGTCACCATCTCATGGAGAAGGTGAAAATGTTGCGTAATTGGCTCTGTACTTAGAGCGCCCGTCTTTCTTTAGATAATCATTCTGCTTTCCTCAAAGTGATTTCTCTTGCAAAATGCAGTACACCAGTCCTTTACTGCTATGTTGTTTTGAGCAGCGTTGTGAGACCAAGGCCCCATTTACACAAATAAGTGATTCTATTAGCAAGCGATTTTTTTCCATTTCTCGAGTTAAAAGAATAGGATGTCCAGCACAGCCATAACATTTGCGTGGCAAAGTTACTTATACCCATGATATTATGCTTCCTTTTGTTCAAAAATAGCACCGCGGACATTCATTTGCTTATATTTCGGCTGTCAATTTGACTACTGCCTGAATGTCACTCTTCATTGATTCCTCATTCCACAACATATGCTCACCTCTTATTTTCTAGTGCCTTACCATCTGAAATTGAAAGTATCGTAGCAAACAAAAATCTCACAAAATCACCCCAATTTAGTTATTCAAATAGCCACAAAATATAGTAAAATCTGATCAGTACATAGTTCCACCAGACATTCAAAAAATGGCAGCACAAGTCGTAAACAGTGAAACAGTATGGTTGATGCAATCTAATGCCATTTTTGATCGCCTTTTATCGTTAAATAGCAAATAATCCTCAGCGAAGATTATGTACATTTAGTTGGCACGTTCGCTAGAGATGCCTCGCCTATCTAATATACATGAAGCCAATTTTGTTTTAAGAAGAAGCATCTTCACTGCACAGGTTAGACCTTCAACAACACAAAACGCCCCACCCCAACCCTAACTATCTCCCAATGAGGTCAAAAGTAGATCAAAATAAATGAAAACCAACTTAGCACTTCTGTAACTAAAATCTTCAAGGCACTGCGTGAGGTTTATGACTATGTTAAATAATTTTATTACTCACTCACGCGGTTTAGAAGCATACTATCAAGTCACGTAATCTATGTGCTTTTTTATAAGGCCGCAAAATTAGTTAAACGTATAATGGAAGTCACGTTTAGCGCACTTCATTTCGTGTGACTTCTGTTACACAGCTCCCAGTCATGTATTTAAAATAAATCCTGAATTATTGTGAATTCATGTGCCTTACTACAAATAGCTGCTTAGGACTTTGATATGGCCAGTCCTAGGAAAACGTTAGGGACGCTTCAGACATTTAAACTCTGTTCTCATGAGCAAAGTATCGGCTTGAGAACAAGTCTACACACTAAGTCCTCTCAAAAAGCTCAAAGACAATGCCTATATATAACAAAACATACCTGATTTAATTTTGTCATCACCTTCAAAGTAAACCAGATATATCTCTACACAATCTTTTGCATTTTGTGAAAGCTCCTTGGAAGGTTTTCTCACGTGTGTCAAGTAGATCTATTCAAGCTGATCTCGTTCACGGAGTCAAAACGGCGACGTTCAGCTTCTGCTTCATGTTTGGAAGAGGAAGAAGCTGCAGGTGTTCATTTCTAGGTGTGTAGGACAGGCGAGGAATTCGCTCGCTCGTAGCGTGAGCGGATGCATTGCATTGTGACACATCTGATTCCTCTCGTGCCCCTTTCAGGATCATTCTCAAAGTGTGAGCTCCACTGCTAAAACTCTTACAATTCATTTGCTTTATTGCCACAAGCCTGTGTTAAGCATTTCAGAGGTCTCCGTTCCAGAAACGTTGAAGTTGATGTTAGCTCTCTCTCTCTTCAGTTTTGCAATCCATAGTGATAATTTAATCTGTCCATGGTAACAAATACTTATATAGCACTATTCTCGACATTCAAAAGGACGCCCTTCGTCGTTATGAGTATGGAAGGTCACAGCTGTAGTTGCGCGCGCATCTCTTGCTAAACTCTGTTGTGCTGAGCCAAGCCTTGGAATTTTTTATAGTACCTCGTTTGTTGATCGTAAGTTGTAGAGTAGCAGAGGTGCACGACTACAGTCGCATCAGGTTGGTATTGTAATGTGGAAAATATATATGGAAATATGATTGGTGTTTTCGTTAGCCAGAAGTGCACGGAGTTAGATCATTGAAAACACCAATCAATATGCGCGCGCGCGTATAGCGAAGTGTACGAAGTGTACATCAATGAAAACACCAATCATATATAGAAAGCTAGAAGTGCACGAAGCTGGATCAACGAAAACACCAATCAGGAGAAGAGCTATTGTAAACTAGGGAGTTGTGCGAGATCAATCAGTAATCAAACAGTCTCTGTGCGTGGCAAGCTAATTCTGTTGGTCGTTAACTCTTTTCTGTTTACGGCTATAAATCCGTTATCGCACCATCAGGAGCTACTCATCGTGCCCCTGGGGTTTTCTCTACCGCATAATGGAGCATTAATTCTCATGGGTGTTGCCGTGTAGTCTTATCAGATCATCTCTTTGTAGACGCTTTTGCAAAAGCATAGTTTAATACTTGGGCACAGGTCGAAGAGAGCTGTAAACTATTAAGACACCAGGAGGCTTGGATTTAATTATTTCAGTATAATGTCTTTAGAGTACAAGGCAACGTCCAAGACACTTTATTGTTTATTATTGTTGCAAGGACAATCTCTATAAATTAAAAATAAAGATTCATTAAGGGGGGAAAAACTGTATTAAGTTGTTGTAAACCGGCCATGGCTCCAAAAGGAAAGTGGCTATAATCTAAGAATCGTGAATAGTGGAAGCTCTAACTTTCACAGCAGTATTATATATTGCAAGTATATTGTGTTCTAAAAGCATGTTCTTTCTCTGTTTTAACCTGCAAGACCGATTACCAGCTTGTTCATTCGTAACAGCATATGAGGTCCAACAATTTCAAACGCTGCACGAATTGCGTCTTTAAGCTGCTCGTTGATGCATCGGCATTTTCACATTACCAGAGAGAGCATTGTAAGGTTAGATCAGAATTTCTTGCAGCCCAAGACAGTGGCGCCGGAGATTATTCTAATTTACATCAGCCTAGCTATTTTGGAAAATTTCGTCTAGGCGTTTGGAACTTTCAAAGCGAGTTGGGCTGGTGCGCCGTACTGTTGAAGCCAAGTGGTGGAGGCGAATCCTTTTGCCCTCAATTCTGGAAGCAGTTGTAGTTGCACATCTCTTCCAGTATTTCTCTGTTACTGTACAGTACAAGCCTTGGTGTTTTTTTTTTTTCTCCCTGAAATTACAGTCGTTCAGCTGATTATATTATTTTCACATGATAGACGTGAGGAATGAGGTGTATCAAAGTTAGTTCAAAAAAGTTGTCACATCTCTGGAATCTTTTTCAGTTCCTTGTAGTGCTAACAGAAATTGGGTGCGGAAGTGAGAGTAAATTATTTATTAAGGCGCCCCCGATATTCTTAATAATGTAAGAAACAGAAAATATTAATAGTTTCTGCCCAACCGTTGATTTACGACAGTAACAGTGGCAACGCAGGAGAATTTCTAACTATCTCATGGTAACCGCAGTTAAGACGAAAGCGATTGCACTACACACTGGGAACTCTGTGGGATAGGGCGCGGGTATTAGGTTTGTCCTTCGCTTTGCGTATTCATAACCGGATCATATACAGGGTAAAGGGACTTTTCGACCATCCTGTATATCTCGAAGGAAAAGGCCGTTCTGACGGATTCCCTTTTAATTAATTACTTACCCGATTTCAACAGTGAAATAGGTGTTTAAAATCCAAACATTTTGTTAATTGTATATTACAGTGTTTATTGAATCGAGTGATATACAAGTGAAGTAAATTTTATTGAGAAAGCGAGTTTACGAAAATGAAGTATCTAGGTTGTGTTTTCTTATTAATGATGTGTGTAGGTCAGAATGTTGGCGTATTTGCTGCAACACTGTTTCGAAATCTGTTGATGACTGAATACTTGACATGCATTTTAAACTTGAACACGTCCTCCCGAGAGGCCATTCGTTTTGTTCATTCCAGTAAAACTTACTGAGGCGCGACATCAATAATATTATCCGACACGCCATGAAACCCAATCAAAATATTTTAATGTTTTGCTGTTTTATTATTAATAATAAAATTCTGCAAACTTTCATGGATATTTGGTTATATATTTCTAAACAAAACTAGTAATACATAAATATTTGTATACACAAATACATATATCAGAGTGGTTCGAAAAGTCGCTTTTCTCAATAGTTCCTTACATTTAATGACACATTCCTTCATAAAATTTATTCTAAATGAAGGCCCTTTTCTCGAAACACATTGTTGTCAATCCATCACTTACACATAAGCTATTCTTTTATTTCAGTATGACTTCTGGTAAAAATATGAAACCTAAGAGTAGTGAATATTGGGGAAATCGACTTTTAGTCCACCGTGTGCGTGTAAAATGCTATAATCAAGTGTTCTGTAATAAATACTCGTTTCTCTTGAGTATCTCCCTTGTTGGTATTAATACCGTTCACAAAACACGTCTTTCAAAAAGTAATGACGATTTTCTTGGATTGAACTTTCGAACATCCTGTAGCAAGAATGCCAACGTTTTGGATGCAGTTGTTAATTTGTGTTGATGATGTAGCGTTTATTAGTCCCAGACTAAATATTATTTGTGAGAGCAGTAGCATGAACAAAACAACGTGCTCAACTAATTGCCCGGTAACTAATCGCTGCTTGTACTGCCTCTAATTAAAAAGCCAACTGGGAAGGGCCGAGAAACGTATTACTCGCTGTCCATCAGCTCCGGGCTAGGATTCTTCGCCGTCGACATTTTTTGTGCTGTTTACAGCCTCCGGTGGCGAAAGCCAGTAAATATGAAGACGAAATTAAACATACTGATTTACATAAACAGGATATATATTTGACTGTGTACTAACTACATACTTCCATTACTTATCTATGGTCCTTTTGTATGAGCCCTCTAGACCACGGTTAAACGACGTTCCTTTAAAGTCTTTTTCAGTATCCAAAGATTTTGGTAATTTCATCAGGGTGTGTTTAGCCAAGAACTGTTCGCCGAAAACTTGCAGGATATTGGCCGTTATATGTGTATTCTCACTTCAGTTTTTGCTGATTTAGTGTCCAAATAATTGGCTCTATTGTTCACCCTATAATATATTATTTCAAAAATTGACTTAATAGCAAAGTGCCTCACATTAAAAGTAGTTAATGAGATTCAGACATAAGAATAACAATCTGGCCGTGGTTGTAAGTTTCTAGGAGTGCAGTACATTCATTAGTGGACATACAGCGCACAGAAATAACTTTCACATCCACTTGATGACCTCAGAGGTCCTGGAGTCGTTAAGATGCTTTAATGACGCAATTACACTCGGATTTTACACCGAGACAGAAGCAATAAAAGGAAACGTAACCCAGAGATTGTTTCCACATGCGTCATCTCGCGCATGCGCACATAGCGATATCGTAAAATTCTTATCAGCAGTCGACATTGCTCACGACCTTGACTGGACAGCTTGGCTGTCATTCTCCATTTGATTACGGCTTACTTTGATAATTAAGTCAATCTCCAGTTTCTATAGACATCTCTTTGTTTAAGGTTAGGTTCCGTGAGCACGTCAAAGAAGATAAATCTGTACATCTATCTTTTTCTTAAATGCTTAGCGTAAATTTATAATAGCAAGTTATAGAAAAATTAAATTGTGAGAAGGAAGAGGTTGTTATGTCTACATTTGCGCAATGCTGACCCCATTAGCCATAAGTTTTGTAACAGCCATAGTATATGTCATCTGTTACCACAATGGTCAATAAACTCGCAAGAAAACAGTTTATATATCAACGAAGGGATAATTTGATTTTACTCTTCTAAATGGCGGAACTGCAAAGTCAGAATTAATGCTTTGATCGGAGGGATTGATTTTTTTTTTATTGATTTATTTATGGACGCTCTTTAACATCTCAGGTCATCAGCGTCCCATTCAATTCAGGGCCGACAAATTTTGCTCAGAGGCCTCTTTTTCAGGCTTGAGGTTCTTTTTCGTGCCGTAAATGTATGACACGGGACCCACGGCTTTACTTCCCTTCCGAAGGAACCCATACTTAGGATTTTTACGTCCTGGCCGGGTTTAAACCTGCGTTCTTGGGTGTAGGAGGCAAGTATGGTAACCACTACACCACCAGGACCGAGGGATTGAAATATATCTTGTGAATTTAACACAGTGAAATCAGCATTAATGGTCATTTTGAGCATAGGACTATATCAACTTGAAGCTTACACAACTGAGATGTCAGCTTTTTATTACGAAACACGGTGCCGTAAAACTTCTGTATTTGGACACCCGTATGCCAGATACATTTTCTTAGAACTGGAGAAATGCTTTAACATGCTCAGTACATCCATGTTGTACACCCCTTATAGTCATAACTAGGATTCTCAGTTATATGTTTACGTTTGATTGGCATTGTCTCTAAAGCATAAAATGGGTTATTAACAAGCACACATGAAAAGGATGGGTATTTCCTCTAACTGGCTTTCTGCTACTTGTTTGAGCTTGATTGACATTTATCTCTATACTTTGCATTGAGTCCATTATTCACAATTGTATGGAAAGTGTAAATTTTTCTTTAAATTTTATTCTTATTTGTGCTTCCTCAGTTCTTTACAAATGTATATTTTTTACATATTTCCCGTAACTGTTAAACATATTGAAGCACACAGTTGCACGCCTAAAATAAGCAGAATGGTCCTCAGTTACTGAGGTGTGAAATGAAATGCAAAAGTTTACTTTTATTGAGCATTAATAAGGTTAATGCATGTCATTTCCTTTAAATTATGAACATACTTTGAAAACCTGCTTCCCTCTATCGTGGACACTTCTTTAAATTAAACAATTTTTATTGAACTATGCCTGTCCGGGTTAGGGAGATTTCACTGCATAAGTAAGGGTTCTTGTAGGAGAACATTCTGGAATAAAAATGGATAGGATCTTTGTTTTTCACGACCTCATACCAGCCTGTGAACAAGAGAAGCAATTACTTTCTATCGTTTTTACAGTGAAGTTTTAATCCAATTTATCAGGCCTGTGGCTAAGTTTTCGCTTATCTTGGAAAAGCTAAAAGTGCCAATGCAATCCAAGATCCGCCTATGGTGCCTTAGTATTAAAAACGGGCGTTAAACATCATTAAAAAGTTTTTAATTAACTCCAGGATCATGTTTTAATTCCCTATGTTCAAGTCCTCGGAGTTCATGGAGTTAAAATGCGTAAAAATTAAAATATTAAATGTACTGGGTGATAAAGTTTTCTCGGACTTTACCGCGACTATAGCAGAACGAGATTCTATCAATATAGTTTAGAAAATTCTGTGTGGAGGGCGGGAAGGTGTCTCGGAATAAGAAAAAGAGAAAAATTCTATTGCCATGTTCTAAGTTTATAAAATACGGCCATGTTAGTTCTTTAATCACACGATAGTAGCACAGTATCGAATTCTCTAAGCCAACATTCTTCAAGGCAATGTGCGCTAATCCATTAGATACTTTTATTTAAAAGTAAAAGATTTTCATTAAAGAAACTTTTAATCTGTGTTTAGATAATGAAAAACAAATTTTAGTTTGTTAGGCAAAGGACCTGATTGACCATAAAAGACGCTGAGATTGAGCATTCCGAATGTCGTATTTGTAATAATATATCTAATTGTAAGTCTTGCCACAAATACTATTATAAAGCTGTAAAAAAACTAGCAAGTGGTATTCAATCATGTAACAGTTTAATTGCTAGACACCCTTATTGTTGATTTCCAATGCAGCAGAAAGAGTACATTACTTAAACCTGAAGTTCAATACAGCTTTCTAGCATTATGTGGAAAAAAATCTATTTTCCAAATGCTTAAAAAGCTGAATTGTGTGAACCATAACTCGTCACAACAGTTGGAAGCAGTGCTAACCGCAGATGAACATATCCAAGAGATCCATGTTCAGAGTGATTAGACAAACCTGGACTGACATCTGCAAATCTAGAGCAATATTGTTTAGGATGCAAATTAATGTTATAGCTTTAAAACGAATTATGATTTATAGCCATCAAAATATCAGAATGTATGCATTAAAATTTCAATAGAAGCTTTTGAGAGGATCCCAAACATCCAGCATCCTGCCGAAAGTAATGATTTGGTGGGGAGTTAGCTATGATGGAACCTGCAACAATTTTGTTCAAAAGCAGACATTTGATCTTTCCAGCATGACTCAACCGCAGTGCCAACCCACTAAGGTCTCTCCAGACTTGACCTGAAAGAAGTGTTTCATGCCCAGGTTTTGCCTTCTATCAGTTCTGAACTAAATTCTCTGGACTACAGCTTCAGTGCATAAGAGTATAGTATGCAAGAAAAGACACCCAGTGTTGATAGTTTCAAGCAGTCCTTGGAGATAGCAGTAGTAGACTTCCCACTAAATGGCCAAGGAAATTTTTATCATGTGTGAGGGAAGGAGGAGGGCATTTTGAAAAGTGATTGATATAAATACATTTAAAATATTTAAATACTTTTTAGTTACTTAAATACAAAGTTGTAATAGTATTTATGGCAAAACAAGGAATTTACACCAAAAATGAAAAACAAACTTGTAGCTAAAAGAATAGATAGATGACGGAGGGTTTAACGGAATTTGAACAATTTCCTGCACGTCAGCCTATAAGACTTATTGTGCTACCCCATTGCAAGCGATGTTTTCATTGTTTCCCATAATCTGTTCCTTGTGCAAGTTGCAGTATTTTGGTTCCAATGTTAGCATCCATTTCTAGATCTTTCCCAGTTATAGAAAGAGTAAGTCTTTCTTACCAGGATTGGACACTCAAACAGGATATGTGAGCTGCACCTACTTTGCTTATTCTTCTTCTATCTAGTTTTAGAAAAAATGTGGAAAGAGTGCTGCTTGTACCTAGAACAAATTTCCTAGCTTGCATTAGTGTAGAATAGATTTGCCACCTTCAATGATGTTTATTTATTCCCAATCCATGTTTTGACTGCGGTCTTAGCAATATGTGAAATGATTCCAACTGTGGGCTCAAGGCCAAACTAATCTGCCTTTTCATTTCCATAAATGCCACGATGGCACTTACCTCAATTCAAGCTTGTTGCGAGATGCCAGGGCAGACAGGACATTTTAACATTCCCAAACCAGTTTACATTTCACCTGCTCGGAGGATAGTACTTTTGGGACACTTTGAATGTCTGAAAGGATGAGGAGTTGTTTTCATGATTACCCTTCTCAAGTCCTCTACAAGCACTGTTCAGGATAGCAAATACTTCTGCCTGAAAAAATGTGCTATATTTGTCAAGGCTTGTACTAATGTTGGTCCTTGGAGGTAGGCCATATATGCCTACACCCAATTGTATCCTTTTGCGGAATCCATCCGCAAATGATACATGTTGGTTTTGTCCTTTTGTGAACATGGTGCCTTCCATCCAGTCTTCTCAAGACCCAACAGTTACTTATATGAAGGGAAAGTACCTTATTGAGTGTTCATTAGGTATCTCATCCTCAGCTCTGGAATACCCAGGAAATTTAGAATGGAGGAATGTCCAGTTGCTGCAAAACTGTTTCTGCAGTACTATGTTTGCAATGTGCGATAAGCCTAGCCTCAGCTTGTAAATATACCCAACAGAGTATCCAATGCAATGGTTGGAGTATTTCTGAAGGCCCCTGCTAATTAATTTCTTACCTGCTATAGTAATTTTTAGCTAAAAGAGTAGCTATAGAAGCAGAAATGAATAAAACAATGAAACAGTCATATCAAATAGTGCAATATTTTAATCTGCATGTGTTCTTCTTCAAAGGCAGAAGACAAAATGAGAAGGCAATAATCATAACTATTTAATATCAAAGAGAACATAAGGTATAGAAAATAAGCTACTGGGGCAAAATGGTGAGAAAAAAAATTAGGTCTCAGTGCTGTACTGAAGTAAATGGGGCAATATTTACCCACTTTATCATGGCTTGCTTAGACTGTTTCCACACATTACATTACCTTCAAGACTTAATATTTACTTTTAATATCTTGTGTTGTCTTCTGCCTGCAAACTTTTCAAAATACTGCTTTATTTATGCAGTTGATAAAGTATTATATTAATTTCTACCTATAGTTCTTATTTGAGCTATATATCTGAAATTTAGCAAATTTTTATTTATAAATTGGAAGCAAATTTCAATATAAAGTGTCTTTAAGTTTGCATTTGATGAGAGGAATAAATTTCATGATATTTACTGATGTTCTTATAACAGTTCATGCACACTACAAGAAATACGTAACATTATTGGCTAATACAATTTTTTTCTCTTTTGTTTTAGATTTCCTGAAGAGCAGAAAACGGGGCTGCAATACAAAAACAAAACTTTCTTCTTCGCCAACACTCACTCCAGTGGGGGAGCCAAAAAGGACCAGGTTAAGCAACAGCTAGAACATATATATTCCCTTTCTTAACTGGTTCAAAACAAGAATGGAAGTAGAAAGCTACACATAATTGAAAATATTAAAAAAATAAATGCTATGAGTATAAAATAAAATTGATCTCTTTTAGTAAAAATGTACAATGTTATATTAGTTATTTTATTTGGTGTGTAGAGATATATGTACAACCCCAAATTTGTTGTAGCTGTATGTACGTAATTTATTTTTTATTTTGTTTTCGTTTTTATGTTAGATTTTTTTCATCCTGATCTCGAAGAAGTGCGCATCTCAGTTCAGTACCTAACCATAAACGGAGTTGTTATGTTGAAGTTATCTTGAGCTTGTTCACTCTCTATACTTGCACCCCAGAGGCCAAAATAATTTCAGAGATCTGTCAAAGACTGTACATTTTTGAGAAACTACAAATTTAATGCATCATGTTGTCAGTATCGTAGGTATTTATGTACTCATAAATCATGAGCTTAATTTTATACAATGTAAGACAAAGTGCTAAAGATATAAATAAAAGTTTGTGGCTTATTGTTTCAACAGTCGAAGCTGATAAAATAAAACATGTTTAATTTCTTTGGGTAGTATTTATTTTCATTTAAATGTCAGTTTTAGATAAGCATGTGTGTGTACATTATAGAACAACATAATCTACCAGTAAGAGCATAAGGGCATTCCCACCAGTGTTTATTTATTTATTTTTTTCAGCTTCGCTTTTGGAGCAAATGAATCATTCATTATATGTAGAAATCTTGATTTAAATTGTGATAAAGTGACCAGTTTTCTGAAATTGACCAGTGTTAACATTGAGTGGACTAAATGTAAATGTATAGTTGCCAAGAAGCTGAACTTGACGATGCTGCTTTCCGTAAAGATTTATTTTTTTATCTCAATAAGAGTGCCAGGATGAAGGAGGTCACTACTACCAAATACAGTGAGCTAAACAAAACAAAAAAAAAAAAGCAAATTTTGGAAATAATGATGCAGTGTACCAGCTGCCCTTTTAATCCTGGTGTCATTCGAATAGAGGTTTAACCTGTTAAGAATGTTTAACATAGAAGTGTCTATTTTGTATAATAGTAATAATTCAAGGAAGATATTTTTAGTCGTAAATTTTGGAAGCCAGAAGTTTAATATGTAATTTGTTTATTGTACAGAGTTGGTAATGCTGCATGTATAGAAAATATTAATGGGGAGAGGTATTTTGCAGCTTTGTAATTACAAAAAAAAAAACTTGAACATATATTGACTATAGCATGGTTTACATTTTGTAATCTTTGCAGTTATATAATGGTATGGATTTTTTTTTTTTTTTTTTTTTTTTTTTTTTTTTTTTTTTATAAGGGGAATTTTCTATATAATTAAGTGCAAAAGAGTAATGGGATGTTTGTAAGAGAATGTCATATTGAATGTTTAATTCTAAATTTTGGTGTCATTCTGTGTGAGTGTGTGAATCCAAAGAAATTTAATATAAGTACAAAAGTTAAGTTCATTTTTATGGTAATTAATTGATATTCACTAACAGGAATTGGGGAATTTGTCATTGCCATAATGCCAACTTGCAGGTAATGGAACAAAGCCGTTGATGCTTATGGCTTTTGGTTAAGTGGTATATACAGCACATTAAACATTGTAAAATATTGTATTTGAGGAAATGATATGTCAGTAATGGACACCAGCAGGAGTGAACACTTTCCACACAATGCACTTAAGTGTAACCTAATCGTTTTTATTTCTCTATTGTCCAATCGGAACTTTTGGGATGCTCCCCCATCCTGACGAAAATGGGACGTGGAAGCTCGACTAAAAAGTTAAAAGGTGAAAATTAAGAAACGTATGAATTTTAGAAGAAGAAAAACTGTGACATAGATAAGAACTAAATTGTAATATTTTATAACTTTAAAAATTTTAGGTGACATCCTCGTAGGTTGTATTGTGGAAAGTGTTACTTCTCCAGGCACAGGAGTTAATAAAACTGCTTATATCAATTTAGCATCATCCTCACGATTGAATTGGTAATTATCCTATCAAGTTGGCATTGTGTGAAAGTGAGGATGTTTGTCGAGAGTTGGTTCAGAAAAGTAACTGCCACGATCTCAAGCTTATACAAGTAATTTTTGTTGTTTCTGCCCTTGCATTCCACAAACGTTAGTTCGGTTTGACTCGGATGCATTTCAAATACCATTAGGGGAAGATATATGCAGTGTGCAGGTGTTCTGAACGGTACAACAACAGTGTAGGGCGTAGAGATGTTTGTTTTTCTAGGGGTAAAGATGTGCTTTCATTTTATATTTCTCTTGTCAGCATTTGTTACACATAGTAAAAGGACCACAGTTTTCTTTCTTTATTTTTGTCATTTAGCTGTGAGACACAGTGTCTGTAAATTATGAACAAAAAATGATTGTATTTACTGCCAAGCTTAGACGTTTTCGTTATAAAAACAAGAAGCTAGGCTACACTGTAAGGTTTAAATCGTAATGAGAGTGGTTATTTGTCCAAGAAGTACAAAGCTTGTATCAAATCTGTTGGCACCCTCCAGATGCTGCGGTGGTATGTGCAGGAGAGGTTCTGCCAGGTGTCTGGGGAAGATGAGGGTAGACTGGTGTTATGTACCACCTGCCAGCGGGTGGGCAACCGGCCGTCCAACATCCGCTTATCAACTAACTGATCCAGTCTTAGCAGCCCATAGCTGTTGATTTGTCTTTGTTGCCAGTACATCAAAAAATGGACAAAGATAGGAAAAAGAAAATTCATAGTCCAGTAATTTAAAGCAGCAAATGTTTATTTCTGCCTTCAAGAAATATGTAGTTTGTTATAGGGCGGCCCAAAATGTATGCCACGTTTACCAATCCAGTCTTATACGTTTAACTTAGAAGCCAAGACAACTGGTGTCTCACTGCTAACTCTTACTTGCATCTGTCCCCTTTTTTATTTGTTAACATTTTTGCACCGCAAGCAAATGTTTTGTTTGTGAAAGCGTGCTTTTTCTTGTAAGTGTCGCATCCTATCCTTGTCTGATTGGTAACAACAAGAAAAAAGCTTTCCATTTACCTTGCTCTTTTTTAAACAGAAACAGCCCAATTGAGTTTATTTTCAAAGACGATTTATTCCCTATTTGTTTAGCTTAACACGATAATAAAAATGGTCACTTTGTTTCGTGTTGGACTTTATTCCATTGGAAAAAATCGGAAGTCACGTAAACTAAAACAAACATTGTGGCAAAGTTTTGTTTCTTAACTGTATTATTTAATTGTTCCGTATCATGTAACGGGTATAAGAATGCGAAAGAGCGGTTAATGTAGTGAGCCTTTTAACTGTTGCATAAGAAAAAAAAATAGGAGAAGCTACAAGATGGATACAATCGATTGCAGAAGGTATTGCTATTAGATCTCCATGAACATTGAAAATGCACATATATTTGAAATATGACCAATATGATCCGTTACATCTTTTATTGTATAAACTTGTCCGAAAAGCGGCATACGTTCATAGGTGCATTTTGATGGTGATAACATGTTATATGACTGGTATCCAGATGGCGTTTCTGTCATTACTAACATGATCTGCGCCTTGACATGACTGCCTTAAGGCTTTATATGGCATTTCAGATGATAATACCGTTTTTCGGACAGGTCGTGCATTTATTTCTTTTCTTTATTTGTAATACCTGTGATGTATTAAAATATGATCTCAGATAGGGTCAAGTGACGTAGGAAATATCCACACTGTGAGACTGCATTTTTTAATTTTGGCTTTAAAAATGCTTAAATATTCTTTGGCATGTTTTACAAGATAAATTAATGCACTATATTTGTATACGGGTTCGCACTTTATTTTCAGTTGAGTCTGATGCTGTGGATATTTCCCACGCTTACAAGGTCCAGCTTAATTTGTATATCTTTGTAGAAAAAAATTAGAACACAGCAGATTGTGAAATTATTTGTTTTAGTTATAGCAAGAAAAAGTAATATTGGAAAAAAGTATATATTAAGAGGCAAAAGCAAATAAAGATAGCTTCTTTTGTTGGTAATTTGCAGTTGTTATTCCTCATTCCCTCTTTCACCCTTCCTCATTTCCTGTACTGGGCATGAGAAAAATGAAATACGTTAAACTTACTTTTTCTCGATTGGAGTAATCTACGTGTCATATAGACTTAAGTTTTATTTCACAGTAGTTGGAATTTTCTAGCAAGGAAAATACATATTAACATTTTTTTTAATCTATAATTAAATCATGTTTCTCTCTGGGCACAAAGTTTAATTTGCAAGTAAAGTGAATGCGTTAGTGGGGAAAAAAGAATGGATGGGGCAGTCTTCATTTCTGTTTTGTGATGGAGAATACTACAGGTTGATTCATATAAAAGAAACATTTCCGCAGATTGCGGTAGCGTTTGCGCTTCCCGCGCATCTGGTCCGGGTTCGGTTTCCGGTTGTGTTAGTTTCCTGACAGGTGTTTTTTTCAGAGGTTTTCTTCAGTTCTTAGGTAAATCCTTGGAATCGTCTATCATCCTCCCCTGATGTGGTACAATTGATCGCAGTGTCTTGATCATTATTTTTTTATTTTTAACAAGAATAGATTTTAACAAAATTTTTGAACATCTCTGGAAGATTACTAACATATAAATGTTGAAATACCTTGTACTACTGGATCGTTTGTTGTTGTTTTTGTTCCTGTGTTACTTGCCCCCCCCCCCAAATATTACCCCAGCGTTCGAATTTGTGAACCAATTTTGGGAGGGGAAGTTCTAAATTATATAATGCACAGAGCATTTCGATTAAGTTCAAATCCGGCAGTTATATCAGGGTACATCCTTGCGCGCATTCCAGACAAATTTTAGACGCGTGATACTGTATGCGATGTTCACAAGGGCAGATCAGCTACACTGGCAGCACTTCGGGAAGAAATTGAAACGGCATGTCTGCAATCGCAGAGGACACTTTCGGTAGTTCAGTAGTTCAACGTACTCAAAAGTGTATCGACGCCGATGGTGGGCATCTTTGTTTAAAGTGAGTATATATTTTGGCACCCTCTGTGTGTGTGTGTGTAGGTATGTTTATATATATATATATATATATATATATATATATATATATATATATATAAGAAAACTAAGACAATAGGCACCTCGTGCTGAAGAAACTTAAACAGCAGATAAAATAAGCTTGGTATATATAAATATTACAAATCACTTCTAGAAACAGTCCCATAGAAGAGAGAAATTCTTTCTAACAGATCTAATGATGAGTGACTGCTCTATCATCTCTAGAATACCGCCACGGGTGGCGGAGGTCGTTAAGGCGCGGACTCGTGAGCGGAGGTCTGGGGTTCGAACCCCGCCAGGACCCTTTTCCCTGACTGGGGTTTACTCCAGGTTTTCCTCTGTCCTCATAACTGGCAAATGCCGGGGAGGTACCCTAAACTTAGGCCTGGAACGCTTCCTTCCTTAAAAAATATCCTTTCACGATATTTCATTTCATGTAGCATCAGTGTCCACCACCCGTGGTGACTCAGTAGTAAGAACTGGCGTTAAACACCAATCAAAAAAAAAAAAATCTCTAGAATAAGAGGTATTTCTGAACAAGGTTTGCCTTCAACGCTTAACTCTTCTAAATTCCTACTACTGACCATCCTTCCGTTGCAATCTTCTTTTCTTCAGCTGCTAATTTTGCGCTCAAACCTATATCCATTGATAAATTGAGGATGATGAGCGTTGCTGTAAATAAACATTTAAATACATGTTCATTTCAAAATAACACACACACACACACACACACACAAACTTGTCTAGCAACTCAACGATAAAGACAAATGGATGGAACATTCTCAGAAAAATGCCGTTCACGAAGGGTAAGGAAGGTCAGTGAAATCAAGCAGAAAGTGGACATTTTTAATTACAGCCAACCCTCAAACTCTTGACCAACATATCTATAAATGTTCTTTTGTTGTACAGATAGTGACAAGCAATATAAGATTTTTGCAAAACTTGATAAAATAAATAATGAAAATAG